>JAXRKP010000840.1:125000-157500 GCA_037039925.1 Doris montereyensis
GCTTTATAAATATTATTTCAACGTAAATTATAATACGTAGTAGTTAGTACTGCGATAGCAGTGATGTGGCAATCAGAGGGACACATAATGCAACCGCAGGACATTTATTGCAAAAAGTCAGGTGCCAATTGGCACCCCGCGCAGGACATGTATTGCAAAAGTCAGGTGCCAATTGGCGTCCCGCGCAGGACTCGTGTTGCAAAAGCCAGAGCAGCTCTAGAGTTAACATTATTCTCGTTTATTGATATTTATACAGTTATGATTGAAAGGGCATGACTGTGAATTACAAGGAAATATCAAGTTTTATCAATAGATCAGCAGACATTTTGTTAAATGCCTTTTTAAAGGGGGCTAATTCAAATGAAGTTATAAATGTTGTTTGGAATATTACACACAGGCGGTCGAGCAAGTTAGAATCAGTTTGCACGGACGGCCAGTCTATTTTTCGATATTCAATATATAAAATGCTGTTTTTTTTATTTGAAGAGGTGGCAGTTTTGAGGTATGAAATCCTGTTTTTTGATTTGAAAAGATTGGCAGTTTTGAGGTATGAAATCCTGTTTTTTGTTGTTGAAAAGGTTGACAGCTTTGAGTTATGCAATCCTTTTGTCCCCCCCCCCCCCCCCTCCTCCTCCCCATGTAACATACATATATACCACAGATCTTAATCCTTATAAACCTTTGTTTTTAAGAATTATTACATTTTCTTGATTGTCAGTCATTACACTTATAATAATTAATATTTCTGATCAGATTTAATTAATGTTTAGATGTATATATAATATAATGTTGGTTGTTAACGATACATAACCTCTCCACGAGCCTTGTTGGGAAAAAAAGGAAATAAAAAGAATTGAAAGATAAACAATGGAACGTAGTCTTAGCTTTTTTTTTAATGTTCATATCTCAGCATATAATAAAACATTTGTGAAAGTTGAAGGCAAATAGAAAATGTCTGCTTCAATTCACATAAATTGCAAGTCATAGAAAAGTCTTGTTTTCCCTTGGCTTTACTCCTTTTGGTCAAATCAAAGTTGTAATGGTTTATATTACAGATATAGGCAAAGACACCCAGCCCCATGCAGAGATACCTTTTTAGGCACATCTTTTCATTATTTCTTGTTTTACCATATTTATTTCTCTTTAAACTAATAATAAAACTAATTTTTTAAAATACAGCAAAATCTGCTCTTTAGAGAGAGTTGACTTGACTTTATGCATTACTTTCTTATTTTTATTTTTAAATTATGTTTAGAGAAGGTCAGATGACTCGACTTCATGCCTGAATGCCTTATGTATTTATCTTTTTAGATTAGTGAAATAAACCTAAATTTCTTGTCAGAGAAATTTAGTTGACTTCCTTATGTACTTATCTTTTAAATGAAGTCAAATGAAAATAAAAAGATGAGTGGTCAGAGAAAGTTAGTTGACTTGACTTCACGCATGACGTGCTTGTGTATTCTTGTTTTTAAAAGAGTAAAATAACACCTTAATTTCTAATGAGAGAAACTTAGATGACTTGACTTCATGCATGGCATCCTTACGTGTTTATCTTTTTGAATTAATCAAATAAATCAAAATTTTCTGTGAGAGAAAGTAAGGTGACTTGACTTCAAGTGTGTCTTCTCTTCTCATATGACCAGAACTTCAACATAAAGATGAGGAGAGAGAGGCTCAGCGACGGAAGGTGGCAGAACTTGAGGAGAAGAGGGAAAGGCAAGAAGAGGAAAGGAGAAAACTGAGTCAGAGTAGAATGGGTGAGTAACTTTTTCTAGGCTAGTGTGTGTGTCTAAGACAAATAATGAAAATATGATGAAAGGAAAGAGTAACCAACAGAGAAATCATGAAAATACGATGGTAGGAATGAGTAACCAACAAAGAAATCATGAAAATACGATGGTAGGAATGAGTAACCAATAGAGAAATCATGAAAATACGATGGTAGGAAAGAGTAACCGACAGAGAAATCATGAAAATACGATGGTAGGAATGAGTAACCAACAGAGAAATCATGAAAATACGATGGTAGGAATGAGTAACCAACAGAGAAATCATGAAAATACGATGGTAGGAATGAGTAACCAACAGAGAAATCATGAAAATACGATAGTAGGAATGAGTAACCAACAGAGAAATCATGAAAATACGATGGTAGGAATGAGTAACCAACAGAGAAATCATGAAAATACGATGGTAGGAATGAGTAACCAACAGAGAAATCTTTTTGATGTCAAAAATGGTTTTTACTGTTTTTTGTTTCTTTTCTCTTTTGATTCTCAGAGAGGAGAGGCATACCTCTACAGCTTCGGTAAGTTCTTTGTGAAAAGATTTTCTAGTTTTGTTAAAACTTACCCTAAAAAATTAAGTTCAACGCTAAATGGAAACTTATCTCGGAGACATGCTGTGCGATGAAGTGTCAGTACCTCCATTTTGTACCAGTAATGTAGCCTCGCTTGGTATCATCGCAGTTAGATGCAATTATGTCTTGTGTAAGGTAATAAGAACATTTAGGATTGTTGTTGTTGTTGGTGGTGGTGGTGGTGGTCGTGGTTGTTGTTAGTAGTAGTGGTAGTATCATCATCATCATCATCATCGTTATAATCATAGTATTTTCATCATCTGCACCATCATCATCATTATTGCTTTTACTAATATTACTGATATTACTATTACTACTACTACTACTACTACTACTACTACTACTACTACTACCACTACCACTACCACTACCACTACCACGAGCCAGCTCGGTTGGTAGCACGCTTTCTTTTCATGGCTAGGCGATGGGTGTCGACGCAGAGGTCGCGGGTTCGACGCCATGGGGGCCAGGATTTTTTCTGTCTATTCCTTGTATTTGTCTTGTCTTTGTTCCTGCGGGGCTTTCATATTATCTTGTGTCATTACCTTCACTACCACTACTACTACTACTACTATTATTATTATTATTATTATTATTATTATTATTATTATTATTATTATTATCATGATCACCATTACTGTGCGTAGTGTGATTATTATCATTGTTATTAATAGTGTTAATAGTAGTAGCAGTAATATTGTTGACGTGTGTGCAATATCCAGCCAAATAGACCATTTGTAATAATGTTGCCAAAGATCCCCCCCCCCCCCCCCCCCCCCCCTGAAAAAAAGCAACAAAAAAACAAAACAAAACAACTAACCCTCCAACTAACTTGAAGTCTTTTTTGTTGTTGTTGTCAGAATATATCGGACGTCGTCATCCGGTCAAACGGCCACCCTCACCAGACGCCGCGCCCGGCCACGTCCGGGGCCATTGGTGGGAGGAGTATCTACGGTGCTAAAGGGGCAGGAGAAAGCGGCAGGCAGGAAAGGAGGAGGAGGATGACGATGACGTCTTGTTTCTGGACAGCGGCATTCATGACGCCAAGTCCCGCGCCGAACAAGAGGAGGGTGCAGGTGAGCGTTGGGCCGAGATAAGTTATCGGTGGTGGCGAGCAATTTATGGTTATGTAGTGTATGTTGATTTTTACTATTCTAATGGGAAATACTTTCTTACATAACCGCTCATGTCTTATTAACGTAATGCCCTAATTGCAAAATCAAAATGTTTTAAACGTACACCTAAATGTCCTTGTGTTATAGTATATAATATCTCAGATGATAAAAAGGCTCAGAGATATTTTTCGATGGCTTCAGTGGATCAAACTATAAGTATCCCATCGAGATCGTTTGTAAAAACCCCAAAAACCCCCCCCCCCTTAAAAAAAAAAAAAAACCCCAAAGAAAAAACACTGAGACAAAAAAAGTGAACCTTCAACTTATCTCAGAAGTATAGTACTGATGATGATGTGTCAAATATTTTTGCCAGAGTTTTCCCCATTGTGTGTGTGTGTGTTTGTTGGTAAGCTGAGCGGAGAGAACATCGGGATGGAGTTCTCAGCTATAGGTCCCACTGATCCTAAAGTTTGGTTGTTGTGTTTTGTCTCTTGTCACGGCTGTGGGGAACGGAAATCAATAAGGTCTTTGAATTATAGATTGGTTTTAAATGCTAGCGAGACAAAAATACTCTGACAGATGGATACACATCTGTCAGCCAGATGGTAAAAAATGTATTTAGTACAGTTGTTTGGGTGCTGAGTCTGTATTTACCTTGGAAAGTGTGTATATGAGGGTTAACTAGTTTTTAGAATATATTTTATTTTTAAGAAACCCCAAGTTTACGGCAGAGATTTAGATTGGGATGGAAGCCTGGAGATGCCATTCTGAGTTTGCTGGCATTGCGCCAGAAAGGCCAGCAATCGGCAGACTTTGTGTTATCTACCTTAGAGAGGGCTAATTCAAGTTCAATTATCAATGTTTTCAGGAATATTACGGGGCTGTTGTGCAAGGTAGAATTAGTTTTGCTCGGTCAGACTTTGTTTGGTTTTATTTGAAAAGATTAGCAGCTATGCTATGAAGATAAATGAATAAATTCATGAAAACTTATGTATAAACAAAGAGGAGAAAAACCCACAAACTAATAAAACGTCCCCAATAGTGACAGTAGCCCATTATAGTGATAACAAGCATGTCACACCCTGGTTGATATCAACAAGTATTAGATCGGGGCAGTGTTTGCTACTAAGATTACACAGGTGGGCGTCACCGGTACTATTCCAACTTAGTAATTATACAATCTGTTCAAAATGGCGGCTTAGGTATGCGAAAATTCTACTCGAAAAACAGGGAGGCAATGAAATTTTCAATAATTAAACGTCACTTCTGGTAGAAAACTTCCTTAAATGAAAACGATCTTGGGATCATTTAGAAACTACATGCAGAATATAGTTACTCTTAGTGGCCTGGCAACAGAGCCTTTGGCAAACAAAGAACGACCAGCTCAGAATCGTAAATAGATAATCACATGAATCATTAACGATACAATTGTCACATTTAGGTGGTGGAAAGGACGATGCCAGAACCAGTGTGAAAATCAGCCCAGAAAAGGTGCTGAATCTGCCTCCTCTGACCGCGGCCCAAGTGAAAGCCATAACAGGTATGTGAGACGAGTTAGATAATTGTCTTTGTGAAAATTCTTTATGGAGCACAAGAGTAACGAGAAGCTCAAGCAGACAGAGGGAAGAGTGTGGTATGAGGATTCAGTAATCATGTTGTGAACTGTCTAAAGGCGTAAGTCCACGGTATATATGGGATATAAGATTTGTCCTTAGAATGATCAAAGGCATGGTTCTTTCGTATCTTTATAGATATTGGAGGCCTTGAACCAATAGAAAAGCTCAATTTATGCCCATGATCTAAACAAAAATTTCTGTTTATTTCTTTAAAAAAAAAATAGCATGGCATAGTGTTTGCAGCCCTGTTCAATGATATGTGACGGTTTTTTGCTTCTCCTGAAAAATTATGTCAGGTGGACTTACGTGTTTAAACAGTTTCACGACGATATGCAGTCGCTTTATGGTTGTGTTCAAGCACCATAAAATACTTCCTACCTTACAGTTTGAACAACAATCTGATGTGAGAGGCTATTTTTGACGGCCAGATTTTTACATTCAAATCAGAACACGCCAGAATGCAAGGCAGCCTTGCAGATGCCTGATGACTGGATGCTACTCAGCGGACGAAGGCACTGTTTGCCGTTAGGTGGCAACTTCAAAGGAATATTACAATTGATTTAAATTAAACATAGTCACAAAATTCCCCATCGGGTTGGTCCCAAAAAACTCAAGCTGATGCGTTGATTGAGTTTACATTTGTCAGGCTCAGAATTATATTGTCCTTATTACACATAAACCTGTTTTGAGTAGAAAGGCTTTCAATGTCTCAGAGAATCTAGAGTTGGGATAAAAGTATGGCATCGGTGGCCGAGCGGTTAGGCTGTCGAACAGGGGATCATGAGGTCCTGGGTTCGAGTCCTAGCAAAGCTAGTTTTGACGCGTTCCTTGGGAAAGACATTTGACACGCATTTTCCCACTCTACCCAGGTGCAAATGGTTACAAGCACTAGCTTGGGAGTAAAAACCTGCGTCAGACAAGTGTCCTAATGGATAAGCTCCGGCTCTATGGGCCACGACGGCTTTGAAGGAACTTTGAAGTTTCTACACACAAACCTGCTTTGAGTAGAAAGGCTCTCAACGTCTCAGAGAATCTAGAGTTGGAATAAAATGCAAGGCTTTGTGTGAGATGAGACAGTTGACGAATTGTGAATCTGATGATGATTGTAACTACAAAATCATCAGTCTTTCATTTCGTTTAATTGTTTGTAGGTTTTGTTGATTGCTTTGTTTTCCTGGCTTTCTCTGTGCTGCCAACCTCCTGTGCTAAAGAGTGGATTTGTACGCTATTTTCGAGATTGTATGCTTTTTGAGTTGGTTTTTTGTTTTTTGTTTCTCCTGTCCACATTAAGTTTTCTACCTATGTTTAGTTTTGTTAGCATTTTCAAATTGTACCTTTTTTTCTCCAAATCTTCCTATTTTTTGGCAAGTAATCTCCCATTTTTTTCTGTTCATGGGATTGGCAGCTCTGCTTTCTAAGGTTATTGGTATTCTGACTTAAGCTACCAACAAAAACATAAAATAAAATTTAAGTATAACTTTAACTCAAATGTTAAATGTGTGGGTTTTTTTTTATTGATCATCTCACTCAGACCCAACTCCAGAGACGGAGGCCAACAAGTCTCTAGTGGCCAATGCCAAGTCCAAGGGATCTCTGCCAGTCCAGATGGAGGGCAAGCGAATGGTCAGCGAGAGGGAGTGGACCTTGCTCCAAGAAGAGGTAACTTGGGTTGCGTTGTTGTTGTAATCGTTTTTGGAGAAAACGTTAAGAAAAGTCACACAGGGCCTGTCACAGCTCAAAACAAAGCACTTAGACCAAAAACAGAGGAAACTCATACATCGTATTACATGATCAAAGAAGAAAACTTCATGAAAAATGATTCTCTTCCTGCCAGATGAGGGCGGCTCGTGAAAAGCTTGGCCGTCCATGCAGCATGTGCTCCAATTACTTAAGCTCAGCTCCAGTCAGTCCAGGAACAGTTGAAGGCGTCTCAGGCGGACGGCAAGCGACTGGAGCGCTCCTGGCCACAGAGGAGCAGACCAGCAAAAACCTCAGCAAGTATCAGTCAGAGCTGGAGGAAGCCTTGAAAAATGCCTCTGAGGACGCCCAGTCGCAGGTGAGAAATGCGATCACATGGGTGGGGGGGGGTGTGTTTCAAGCAGGGTGGAATTTTGATAAATAAACAAAACCAAAAATTAAACCGTTTAACCCTTACGTTGTTACATTCAACTTTTGGCAGGACTTTCTGCATCCCCATTGCTGAGTTTGCTAAAAGACAAATTTATAATAGGACCCATTTAAACAGTGACAATGTAGTAGAGAAAGTTTGTTGAAGTATGTCAAGGGTTATGTCCTTTTGCTCAGGAGATCCTATTGTGCTGACATGGATTTTTCTGACTCAAATCATCAATATTTTTACCAGAGGGAGGGAGGGAGGGAGGGAGGGAGGGAGGGAGGGAGGGAGGGAGGGAGGGGGAGAGAGAGAGAGAGAGAGAGAGAGAGAGAGAGAGAGAGAGAGAGAGAGAGAGAGCCGAGCGCGTGAGCCGAGCCGACGCGAGCCGATTGAGCGAGCGAGCAAGCTGCTCGACCAGCGACAGGAAGACTCGCTGTACCGTGTCCTCTGTCACCAAGCCAAGTGTCAGTGTGGTTCCGCACAGTCATAATGTGTTAGCCTTGCCGCTACATTGTAGACTGTCAATTCATCTTAATCTCTCTGTCTTTTTACAGATCACGCATCTCACTAACAAAGTCATGGAGTGTGAGAAATATGTGACAGAATTCAAAAGCAGATGGCCTCAACCAGCCAAGATCTTGAAGACCATTGTGTAAGTTCATTTATTTAAATAAACAACTTTTGTCTTTGTTCATATGAGTGGGTGGGGGGGGGGGGGGTTCTTTTAAAAAGTTGTGCTTCTTGTCTTTGCTGTATATGACAATCATCAAATTTAAAGAAAAACAAAGCTTCTTTTTAAAATGTAGTCGCCATATTCATTGCATATTTTTATAATCATTTGGTTATGCCTGTTAAAAGAGTTGGTGAGATCGTGAGACTAGGGCCCATGGAGAAAATAATAGATTTAGACTCAATATCATCAGCGAAACTATAAAACGATATAATATAGAATGTGAGATTTGCCCTTTAAATGATCAAACACTTGATTTAAAACATTAATTGGTTATATTGGCGTATTGCCTTGATTTAGAACTTTAATTGGTTATATTGACATATTGCCTTGATTTAAAACATTAATTGGTTATTAATTGCCTTGATTTGAAACATTAATTTGTTATATTGACTGATTGCCTTCATTTAAAACATTAATTGGAACATTATTGGTTATGTTGACTGATTGCCTTCATTTAAAACATTAATTGGTTATATTGACTGATTGCCTTCATTTAATACATTAATTTAGACAGATTGTCATTTAAAACATTAATTGGTTATATTGACAAATTGCCATTTGATTTGTTAAACAAACTTGATTTGAAACATTAATTGGAATTGACAAATTGCCTTGATTTGAGTCCCCTTTGCTATTTTTCAGAAATCTTTGATAGAAAATCGTGAGTCTGTCCAGAAAGAGGTGAGTCCGTCTCATTGTTTTCATTAGAATAGCGAACAGGTTGTAGGTAATTATTTTAGCTCTATAGTCTTTCATCTTGTTGTTGTCCTCTTAATGGGGTACTCAGTAGGCAGGAGGCAAGGAGTCAGCATCTCGACCAACAGGTTTTGTGTTGAAACCCCGACGGTGGTGGAAACATTTTCTCGAGTGGATTGCCACCTAGTCCTATCGGCGATGGGATATAAAAAGAGGCCCCGTGTGTCAGATCACAACACTCTGTGCACGTTAAAGATCCCTTGACTGTTAACAGGGGAGACCTGGGAAAAAAATGAAAGATCCTACAAAATACTAACCCCTGAGATCACCTTAGTAGTGGATGTGGTTAAAAATCAAATCAGATGAAATATCCTATCCTCTTAATTGAAATCTCAGATCCTCCCCATGCGGCATATCAACAACTGGGTACATTCCAAGATGGAACAAAGTACTACTAGTAAAGGGAAATGATGACTGTAGGCAGATTGGGCCGTGACATTTATTTTGGAGTTTCCGTGCTTCCCACTATGGGAAATCCCCCCTATCACTTTACGTATTTTTCTTTAATCACACCATGTATTTTTTTTACAAGACTTTTACTATAATACCTATGTCGTATTTTTAGCATCACGTGTGTATTCTGTACATTTTGTTTTATTGGTAATGTAGATTTTATTGGGTAATTATATTGTTTATATCGTTTCTTTGAGGCATTGGATATGAAAAGCGCCATGTAACTTGCTATTTATAGTTGTTGTTAATTGAAAATGACTGTGTAGGCAACGTTAATTAAAAATTTCAGGTCTTTTCAATACAGTGAGATTTCTGCTCAGGGCTAAAGTGAGTTGGTTTTTAACTTCCAGATTAATCAGAAGATTTCTTGAAGTTTGGCCTCTCAACCAAAAGGTAGTGGGTTCGAACCCTGCCAACGGTTGAGCAATTTTCTCAAAAAATTTTCCGAGCAAAATCTACCTCCCCCCTGGTCCAGATAGGTGGATCGACACCTAATCCCATCAGAGATGGACGATAAAAATGAGAGATCCTGTGTGTAGATCACAACACTCTGTGCACGTTAAAGATAATAATAATAATAATAATAATATGAATTTATAAGGCGCATTATCTTAGCATTAAAAGATCTCTTGGCTGTTAACAGGGCGGTCCGGGCAAAATTTAAAATCCTACCAAATGCCCCCGAGATTACCTTAGTGGTGGATGTGGGTAAATCAAATCAAATCAACAACAAAAGTCGCCAGGAATGACGTTGTAATATGCTCACTCTATTCCTTCCCTTGACTCTCTGTGTGCCAAGAGGCACGTAAGGCCTGAACACGTTCCTTCCAATTTTCTTTCTCTATCCTGGGTTGCGCGTCTCGCTCTTTCCCAGGCAGGCCATCCTCTCCTTTCCTCTCTTTCTCCACCATTCTACGCCTTGTTGTTTTCGGGTGTCCTCTGTCTCTCTTTCCTTCAGGTATCCATCCCAAGGCAACAGCACAATCATTTCCATGGTCTTTCCTTAAGACGTGTCCTATCCATGACCACCTTCTTCTCCTCGCATCATTGCAATGTCCAGTATTTTGTTTGTTGTCCACTCTTTTCCGCTCCCATTCTTTGTATTTATGTTCATATACATTATATTATATTGCGTTAATAATCATCGCTATTACTATTTGCAAGTACTCAACGGTGATTTTCGCATCTAAAGGGGGACTCCGGGAGTCCAGAGGCAAGACGTCGGCCTCTCAACCAAAGGGTAGTGGGTTTGAGCCCCACCAATGGTTGAAACATTTTCTCGAGTTTTTTTTTCCAGCAAAATCTTCCATGCTGATTCAGGTAGGTGGATCGACACCACTAGTCCCATTGGAGACGGACGATAAAAAAGGAGGTCCTGTGTGCAGATAACAACGATGTGTGCACGGTAAAGATCCCTTTGCAGTTTACAGGCCCGTCTGGGCTAATTAAAAAAAAAAATCCTACCAAAACCCTGATGAGATAGTCTTAATTGTGGATCTGGGTTAATGAAATGAAATCAAATCAAAATATCCAACGCATCCAAAGAGTGACCTTTTCTTTCTCTCTTTTTTTCCATTACATTTCTTATTGCAGCTTCTGAGCCTACAGACGGAAAACGACAGTTTGGTGGCCAAATATTCCAAGACTGCACAGCAGCTGCAGAACGAGGACATCAACCTGCCAAACAACCTAGAGGTAGGAACTATTATTTTGCTCGTTTGCAACAAGGCTGCTGGCATCGTCGGTTGCCGAGCGGTTAGTTAGGCTGGCGGATTGGACTTGGGATCAAGGTCCCGGTTGGAATCCTAGCGAAGCTAGGTCTGACGTTGTGTTGTATTCCTTTGGAAAGACACTCAAAGACACATTTTCCCCATCTCGACCCCAAGTGCAAATGGGTACAAGCACGAGCTTGGGTAAAATTGATTAGCGTCCTGTCCAGGAGGTGGTTATTATCACCTGTTCAGCTTCACGCTATAGAAAAGGGATAAGATCCGGCTCTTTGGCTGTATTTCGAGGGAACTTTACTCTTTTACCTTCACAAGGCCACCACAGATGTGCAGTTGTGACAGCAGTTCGATTTGTAAAACCGTTTGAATGTGGGTGAATTTTGTGCTGCAGTACCGGAATTCACCCATGTACTATTTTTATTTTTGTTGGTAAGTTTAGTAGATTATGCCAGGATGGAAATTGGAACTACTGTCAAAAGTTACACATCTGTTGGCCGTCTATGATAATAAAGTTTATTTATATAGGGCCTTATACCAAAGTCTATAGCCATAAGATAAATATGATAGGACAGGATAATACAGGCTTAAATAAGACAGGCTTAAATGAGACGAGGTAAGAAAAATAATGGGTGGACAGGTAAGCAGGGAGTAGATGATCGCGCCCTCCACTGGTCTCCTGCTGCCTTGAGAAGCGGGTCTTAACCCGACAAAAGACTAAGGGGAGTCAACCCTGACAGAAAACAACCTGCTGCCTTGCAGGCTGGTCTTAGTTGACCGAAGGCTAAGGGAGTTAACCTGACAGAAAATGACAACTTACTGCCTTGCAGGCTGGTCTTGAATGTCTAAATTAGGAGTTAACCTGACAGAAAATAACAAGGCCTGGTAGGGGCCTCAAGGTCAGCTTCTGAAGTAATTTGTTTTTTTGCATTTCAGCTAGGGTTTAAGATTTTAGTATTTATATGAGTAACTGTCAAAATATAGTCATATCGTTGAAAAGTTTTGTAGCGTCCTTGGTTGCCATCTTGGTTTTTGACTCCAATTTTCAAAATCTTTCTCCTCTCTTAAGTTATGAATAAAATCACTCAAAACCTGTGCAGATGGTTTCTTCCATTCAATATCTTCTAAATTACGTAATCTGGTTTTATATAGATATATTGGATAGTTTTTTTTTAATGAATTTTTGAAAAATAGCATATATCATTTATATGCAAAAATGGCATTTTTATGTCAAATATTTTTTCTCAAAAAGTTTACAAAATATTAAAAAAAGCCGACGTCATTCTATTAACATTGATGAGAGAAACCTGTGTGCCAAATATTATATAAATCGGTCAGTAAATGACTGAGGAGAACGAATTTTAGTGTGAAAAAACTACATTGAAAAAATTCAGGTAAAGGAATGAAAATAAAATAACATGAAGCAAATGCTTCTACCTTTCTTGTAGCAGCCCCTTACTCTTTCGACAGTCTCTGGCATTGTATTAATGTAAAGAGGATTGTAAAAAGCTAGGTTTAGATGTGCATTGCTGGGGAAAACCGTCAAAAACCATTTTCTCTCCCCTCTCTATTCCTAATATACGTTGATCCCCACCTCTTATGATGTCAAAGCGGACGATCGGCGTGCGGTGTTCAAGCCAAGCAAAGGTGGTGTTGCAACAATGGCGGCGATTAGCCGCTGTTATATGGGATTTCAGTGCCAATCTTCTCAGTCAGTGTTTGGGTAATTTCGTAAAACATTTTGACTGTTTTTACCTACTACAAAATACTTTGTAAAAAAACAATATATGTCATATGGACATTTTTTCCCCATAAACTTCTAGATAAATTTTCGTTCTAGAAAGCAAAGAACAAAGTCACCATTTTGGTCCCAAACTTCCCAATCCAGGTGGCGCCCGAAGATATAGATGAAGATGGATCTATAGTCTGTATTCTGCACAAGTGAGTGCAGACTCGCCAACTACATCATTTAACTCCCAGCAGGCTTTTTCATTCAAAGTCCTTCTTAACTCCTGGGGAACTACAGTACAGCAACTTGTTGCTTATACTATCTCTCTTTATAAAGATCTTTCTCTACCAGGATACTCATTCACACCTGAGTCAAGTAAGGGAAGCATTTGCGGGTAACAGTCAGGCAGCCAACTGCGGGTTACAGTCAGGCAGCCGGGTTACAGTCAGGCAGCCTTTCTTCGGGTTCAGTCAGGCAGCCCTGCGGGAGTCAGGTGCCAGGGGTTAAGTCAGGCAGCCAGCTGGTTACAGTCAGGCAGCCAACTCACGGGTAACAGTCAGGGCCAACTCACGGGTAACAGTCAGGCAGCCAACTGCGGGTTACAGTCAGGCAGCCAACACGGGTAACAGTCAGGCAGCCAACTACGGGTAACAGTCAGGCAGCCCAGCTTCGGGTAACAGTCAGGCAGCCAACTCGGGTAACAGTCAGGCAGCCAGCTGCGGGTTACAGTCAGGCAGCCAGCTCACGGGTAACAGTCAGGCAGCCAGCTTCCCCGGGTAACAGTCAGGCAGCCAGCTGCGGGTTACAGTAGCCAACTGCGGGTTGCAGTCAGGCAGCCAACTCTACGGGTAACAGTCAGGCAGCCAACTGCGGGTTACAGTCAGGCAGCCAGCTGCGGGTTACAGTCAGGCAGCCAACTACGGGTAATAGTCAGGCAGCCAACTGCGCGGGTTACAGTCAGGCAGCCAACTGCGGGTTACAGTCAGGCAGCCAGCTGCGGGTTACAGTCAGGCAGCCAGCCGCAGTGTTGAATCAAGCGGGGAATAGAGGCTATGGAGTTTTAGTTGGGCATTTCATTTCTTTAGGAGCTTCTCTTTCACCGCTTTCAAAATTTGTGCCAGTGCTAGAGGTTGCTGGTAAGTTCTACGTCTGTCCATTCATTCTTTCACTTGTCTTTCATCTTGCTGCCTCTTCTTGATATTCATTCACCCTGAGATCACCGCATATGACGGAGGGTGAATTTCATTGGAGCTCAAAAATGTTGGATCGTTTTTGTGTGTGCTGGCTTTGTAGTAGCGAAAGCATTTGACAATGTTGATGCCTGAAAATTGTCCTTGTTGTTTTTGTTTTTAAAATTTTTTTCATTCCTCATCTTTTATACGTGTCTTTCAGGAGATGCAGTTGTTGTTGCTGAAATACCGGAGGAAATCATCTCAGCCAAGGTAGCCAAGGAGCATATAGAGGAGACCCTGAAGAGTGAGAGAGCGTTTCTCAAAGCTCAGGTGCTGGGAGAGCAGCAGGAGAAATCAACTCTGGAGGAAACGTTAAGCCAGGAAATTACCTCCTTCAGTCAAAACTCAGTAAGCTTTCGAATACGTTTCAGTTTTAGTAGTTTTTCTCTTTTTACCTATTGTTTAAAAGAAAAAAAGTAGAGATAAAGTTTCCTCGATAGTAGACAAATCCAAACGCATTCTTGACCCAAAAGTTAATTCGAAAAAGAACCTAGAGCAGGCTATTTAAAACGTACATGCGAACTATGGTGTTTCCGGGTGCCGTGGTTCTGAGTTTACTGCGCTGAGAAAAGCTTTTTTGATATAATATCAGCTTTTATATATATATATATATACAAGCATGCCCGTAGACGATGATGATTATGATCACTCTTTTACCACATTCTTTTGTTTTCAACGATGATCTACTCAATAGGTTACCAGGTGCAGGGTGATATCAAGTACCGATACAGTATTCGATACTTAGTTAAGGCGGGCTTTTCACTGCAGATGTAACGACAGGAAATGAAGAAATGAGTAACAATAACAAATAAAAAGTGTCGTGGATCGCAGGCAAAACAAATCTTTTTCCAATCAATTAAAACCCAAGAGTTTATTCACTAAGAACCTAAAGCAGACTATTTGAAATCTACTTGTGAAATATGGCGGTTGTTGTTGCAGTGATTTCTGAGATTAAGCTTGACCAAAATTTGAGATGTGCAGTTTTATATATATATATAAATACATGTAGACATGAATACCTGTTGTATGTCATAAAATTTTAGTTTGTAGATTTAATGACATTCTTCTCCTCTTCTTTTCTTCCTTTTAATCTAGCCGAGTTAGAGACAATCAAAAGGACCTGGAACAAGAGTCGACTTTGAGGGCGGAAGTGGAGACCAAGTTGCGGGAATCTGAGAGCTCCTGAAAAGCATCCAAGCCAAATCAAAACAGCTCATAGGCAAGATGCAAGAACGGCTGGAGGAAGTGGAAAAACGAGAGTAAGCCTGGTTGATGTCCTTATTTGGGCGTTGCTTTTTGTTTTTCGCTGTCATGAATACTAAGGTTTATAATAATTGATAAAAAATAATAAAAGCAACAATAATGACGATGATAATATCTTTATATATATTCGCTGACATTGCTTTCATCTCGCCAGAATAAGCTCTCAAACCACTGAAAAGATAATGCTCAAATTGTAACACCATTTTTGTGTATTGCCGGTGCATGTTTTAGAAACGTTTTTAATTTGAAAAACACTTTCTTTCTTTAAACGATATGTTATACAATTCATTTGCGATTGCCGCCTATCCCAACGCTTTTCGACAACCCACAAAGCCAACGAAAGTTTGGCCGCTCTTGACCCATCCATGCCCGTTGTCCCCAGTCCACCGCAGACCAACAGATAATGCTCAACTTCTAACTGTTTTCTAGTTTAACTCTTTTCTCTTTTTTTCAACGAGTCGATCTCTGGATCTCTTAGTTTGCGCACATTAAAGGGTGTGCCCGACTATGGAAATCCTCCCTCTTAGATCTAGCTCTATTCTAGATCTACTAAATCGTTTTAGGCGGAGGTTGGGTTCGGACTGGAATAACAACTGGCTCATTGGAGTGGGATGTCAGCTTTTTTATGCTCACATCGTCATATTTTAACGACAACCTGCTCATTGGGGTTTAAGCTTGTTACGAATAATTATAATGATAAGACAGTGGTGATGATGATAATGATTGTAAGATGACTACAATAACATCAAAACAACAATAATAGAAATAAAAGAAAAATCATAGTAATAGTAGTAGTACTGGTAGTAGTAGTAGTAGCAGCAGCGGCAGTGGCAGCGACAGCGGTAGTGGTAGAGGTGGGGTGCTGGTGGTGGTAGTAGTAGTAGTAGTAGTAGTAGTAGTAATAATAGTAGTAGTAGCAGTAGCAGCAGCAGCAGCAGCAGCAGCAGTAGCAGTAGCAATAGCAGTAGTACTACTACTAGTAGTAGTAGTAGTAGTAGTAGTAGTAGTAGTAGTAGCAGTAGTAAGTAGTAGTAGTAGTAGCAGTAGTAGTAGTAGTAGTAGTAGTAGTAGTAATAGTAGTAGGCAAAATATGACAACTCCACTAATAAAGACAGAACAAACACGTGACGTTTCGGGTATAACCTTTAGTCAGACAACAAACGAGAAATATCTAGAATCTACATCTAAGTACTACCTCAGGCATCACACAATGTGATGTCAGAAGAAAAACAGAAAGGAGAAAGAAAGAAAGAAAAAGACAGCAGGGGGGGGGGTGAAGAATGAGCGAGAGTGGAAGGTTCAGATCTAGAATGAAATAAAAATATGAATAAGTAATAAAAGGTGAGAAGGAGATAGAGAGAAGGAGAGAAATAGAGAGAGAGAGAGAAAAAGAAAGAAAAAAAGGCAGGGAAGACAGAAAGGGAGAGAGAGACGTGAGTATGGAAAAACAAGAACGAAAAAAAATAGGATAAATATAAGACTAGATCTATATCTCACTGGGTCTAGAAAGAAGAAATGATAGAGACTGAATGAAAGGAAGTATCAATCAAGGCAAAAATTTACGCTGAAGGTGTCGAAATGTATATAAATTACAAATTTATCGATGCAATAAGGGAAGAGAGTAAACAACTCATCTGACATTTCAAAAAATGCCAGTTAGTACTAGCTGATGCTTTGCAAGTTATCGAAGTCTCAAGTATTTACTCTTGGTGATAAAATAGGGTCTATTCCGTGATGGTAAGAAACCGTGCGCAGTTGCTCCCGGTAAATAGTGAACGTAAAAAAAAAATTAATAATTTTTTTTTTTTAAAAAGTGCCTACCACTGAGTACGCCTACCATAGATGGGAGGGGTGGGGTGGTGAGATGGGCGGATGGGTAGGGTAGATGTGAAGGGTCAGGAATAGTAATAGGTGTGCCCAACTATGGGAGTTACTCCAGGGAAAATTATACAAATTGGGTAGTAGTAGTAGTAGTAGTAGCAGCAGTGGAAGTGGTAGCAGTAGAGGTGGTGGTGCTGGTTTTATGGGTAGTAGTAGTAGTAGTAGTAGTAGTAGTAGTAGGTAGTAGTAGAGTAGTAGGTAGTAGTAGTAGTAGAGGATGGATATATAATAATACTGATGATAATGATAATGATGATAATAATAATAATAATGATGATGATGAGGATGCTGATTGTTATGATGATGAGTGAAAATTATACAAATAATAGGAAGAAGTAGTAGAAGAAGTAGAAGAAGTGGAAGTGGAAGAAGTAGAGAAGTGAAGAAGCTGGTGGTGCTGGAAGTGGTAGAAGTAGTAGTAGTAGAAGTAGTAGTAGTAGTAGTAGTAGTAGTAGAAGTGATATATAATAATACTGATGAAGAAGAAGATAATAATAATAATAATGATGATGATGATGATGAATTGTTATGATGATGATGGTGATAACTAATAATAAGAGGAAGAAAAAGAAGAAGAGGAAGAAGAAGAAGAAGAAGAAGAGGAAGAAGAAGGAGAAGAAGAAGAAGAAGAAGAAGAAGAAGAAGAAGAAGAAGAAGAAGAAGAAGAAGAAGAAGAAGAAGAAGAAGAAGAAGAAGAAGAAGAAGAAGAAGAAGAAGAAGAAGAAGAAGAAGAAGAAGAAGAAGAAGAAGAAGAAGGAGAGAAGAAGAAGAAAGAAGAAGAAGAAGAAGAAGAAGAGAAGAAGAGGAAGAAGAAGAGAAGAGTTGAGAGAGAAGAAGAGGAGAAGGAATAAGGAGAAGAAGAAGAAGAAAGGAAGAAGAAGAAGAAGAGAAGAAGAGATAGAAGAAGAGAGAAGAGTTAATAAGAGCAATTGTAGTGACCAAGATTTAGAAATGGAAACTAAATTATGTGTGTGTGTGTTGGACTCAGAGGGCAGTACATGGGAAACTTGCATGGGGTAACCTGAACCAGATAATCCAGTGAAAAATTTGCTCTGATTATAAAGGGACAATTAAAACACATAAAAATCTGTTTCAGAAATAGCACGAAACATGGTATTTTGGCTTTATAGGTAATCTTATTAGTTAGCTCAGTTTTGGGAGAAAAACCTGCAGAAGATTAGCGTCCCGGCCAGAGGTGATTATTATCACCTGTTCTGTTCACGCTAGAAAAGAAGAACTTTACTATTACTTTCAGTAATTTTGATTATTTTAAACATTTTAAAAATATTCCGTTAGATCTAATGTCCTTTTGATTTTTATTGAGTGTAGACCGAAGAAGAAGAAGAAAAAAAAAAAAAAAAATTCACACTTTTATCATCAGAGTAAAATAGAGCAGGAAAATCACCTGATGAAGGAAAAGTCCAGTCGTTGCAAGTGGACTTGGACAACAGTGAAGCTGTACAGAGAGACTTTGTGAAACTCTCCCAGTCTCTGCAGGTAAATGAATAGATAAACACAAAAATGATATCATCTTCCGTCTCCCATGGGACTAGATGTTGGATTTACGGGTTGTGATTTTAACCCGCTCCTTGGAACACAGCTCCTTTGTATTGGATGAAAAGGAAAGCTTTGAGTTTCATAGTTCTAGTTTGTCATGTCTTCAAGACCAGTGATGTAATTGCGGTTGTGATAGTGTGGTAACCAAGAAGCAAAATGGGGAATGGGGTGATCCGGAGGAAGAGTGTCTGTCTCTCATCTAAAAGGGTGTTGAGTTCGTGCCCTGACAGGTTGAAATATTTTTTTAAGGTAAAACCCACCCCTTTGGTCATGGTAGGTAGATCAACATCGAGTCCCATCGGAGGCGGACGATAATAAGTAGGTAATGTGCAGATCACAACACTCTGTGCTCGTTGATATTCCATTGGCTGTTTACAGGGAAGTCCAGGCAAAATTTTTAAAATTCTACCAAAAACCTGAGGTCACCTTAGTTGTGGAAGTGGGCAAAATGATCGTCTCTTGAATGGTATGAAGTTTAAAGGTCTAAAGGCATGGGATAAGTAGATTTCAGTAAAAACAAAACCTGTTTTTTCAAACTGTGTAGTTGTGGGAATAAGAATTTGTGGGCAGCCAGTGGGCTCTTCTGGTAGGTCCTACTTCTTTGTTTGCAAATTATACACTTATCTTTCATCTTGCTCACAATTCACAATTCACCCTGAGATCACTGCATATTATGGTGGACTGGGTAAATTTCAGTGAAATAATGGAAGGAGAATTAAAATTTCATAATCAGAACACTTTGTCTCCCGAATCATAATCAGAACAGGCAAAAAATCATAATCAGAACACTTTATCTCCCCCCAATCATAATCATAACATTTTTATCTCCTCCCAATCATAATCAGAAAACTTTAGCTCCCCCCAATCATAATCAGAACACTTTATCTACCCCCAATCATAATAACCCCAATCATAATCAGAACACTTTATCTCCCCCCAATCATAATCAGAACACTATTTCCCCCAATCATAATCAGAACACTTAATCTCTCCCCAATCATAATCAGAACACTTAGTCTCCCAATCATAATCAGAACACTTTATCCCCCCAATCATCACCACCACCATCACCCTATTGCTTCTCAGATTCAATTGGAAAAAAAATCCGTCAAGCGGAGACGGAGGTGAGATGGCAGCACGAAGACGACATTGACGACTGCAGTAACTGCAAACAGCCATTTTCCGTCAAGCGAAAGGTGAGTGCAGTACTCTCTTTAGACTGAAGTAACATTAGCCCACACAAACACACACACACACACACATACACACACACACACACACACATACACAACACACACACACATAGCTACAAAGGAAAAAAAGTATGGCTGTATAAGAAATTTTCAGCTCTAGCTCTATAGATGTATGATTTGTCTCTATTTCTGCACATCCTGGTTAGAACAGACAGTTATTAGGAGAGATGATGTTATGGGAGCTACATAAGAAGGAGACGGTGTCACTGGCTGAATGATTAATCTGCGGTAGTTAGGGATCATGAGGTCCTGGGCTTGAATCCAAGTAATGCTAAGTTCAACAGTATATTCCTTGGGAAAGGCACTTAACATCAAGTTTTCCCATTCGATCTGCAAGCAAATTGGTACCATCATCAACTTGGGAGTAATAGCCTGAGACATACTAGTGTCCTGTTCAGGACCTGATTATTTCTATCTGTTCCACTTCACGCAGTAGAAACCGGGATAAGCTCCGCTACAGTGGGTTGGAAACGGCTTTGAATTAGTTTTACTTATGGGAGGGGAAGGGGAGGGGTGTTGCAATAATTTTTAAAATCAACTTACCCCCCCCTCTCCCATTCCCCCTTCTCTTGTCTTTCCCCAGCACCACTGCCGGCACTGTGGCCGAATCTTCTGCTCTGATTGCACGACCAAATCGGTGAACAGCGGCCCCAATTTCCGAGCTGCTAAAGTGTGCGACGTCTGCCACACCATTCTGGTGAAGGACGCCACGCATCGTATTTCAGCACAGAACTCCCAGCAACGCCAGACTAAAAATAGCTTGTGTCTTTGTTCAGTGTATTGCGACTAAAGACAACAGGAAAACACTTGTATTTATTGATTGTCCAACTTTGGACTTGCCCTTGCTTCTCACAGCGATGACCGGAAAACACGGAGAGAATGAAGCTATGCGGTGTGGAAACATAGAGAGAATGAAGCTATGCGATGTCAAAACACGGAGAGAATGAAGCTATGGGGTGTGAAACACAGAGAGAATGAAGCTATGTGGTGTGAAAACACTGAGAATGAAGCTATGTGGTGTGAAAACACTGAGAATGAAGCTGTTGTTGGTGTGAAAACACAGAGAATGAAGCTATGCGGTGTGAAAACACACAGAGAATGAAGTTATGTGATGTGTGAAAACACAGAGAGAATGAAGCTATGTGGTGTGAAAACACAGAGGAATGAAGCTATGCGTGTGAAAACACAGAGAGAATGAAGTTATGTGGTGTGAAAACACAGAGGGAATGAATCTAATGTAAAAACACAGAGAATGAAGCTATGTGGTGTGAAAACACAGAGGAATGAATCTATGCAGTGTAAAAACACAGAGAATGAAGCTATGTGGTGTGAAAACACAGAGAATGAAGCTATGCGGTGTGAAAACAAAGTGAATGAAGCTATGTGGTGTGAAAACACAGAGAATGAAGCTATGTGGTGTGAAAACACAGAGAATGAATCTATGCATGTAAAAACACAGAGAATGAAGCTATGCGGTGTGAAAACACGGAGAGAATGAAGCTATGTGGTGTGAAAACACAGAGAGAATGAAGCTATGCAGTGTAAAAACACAGAGAATGAAGCTATGCGGTGTGAAAACACAGAGAATGAAGCTATGCGGTGTGAAAACACAGAGGGAATGAAGATATGTGGTGTGAAAACACAGAGAGAATGAAACTATGTGGTGTGAAAACACAGAGAGAATGAAGCTATGCAGTGTAAAAACACAGAGAATGAAGCTATGCGGTGTGAAAACACAGAGGGAATGAATCTATGCGGTGTGAAAACAGAGTGAATGAATCTATGTGGTGTGAAAACACAGAGATTGAAGCTATGTGATGTGAAAATATAGAGAGAATGAAGCTATGTGGTGTGAAAACACAGAAGAATGAAGCTATGCGGTGTGAAAACACAGAGAGAATGAAGCTATGAGGTGTGAAAACACAGAGAGAATGAAGTATGTCTGGTGTGAAAACACAGAGAATGAAGCTATGCGGTGTGAAAACACAGAGAGAATGAAGCTATGTGATGTGAAAATATAGAGAGAATGAAGCTATGCGGTGTGAAAACACAGAGAGCATGAAGCTATGTGGTGTGAAAATACAGAGGGAATGAAACTATGCGATGTGAAAACACGGAGAGAATGAAGCCATTGGATGTGTAAATACAGAGAGAATAAAAAAAAAAAGAAAAGAAGGAATTTTTAGAATGAATGCGATGCCATTGCCTTTTATTTTAAAATTTTAAAATTAAATTTTTTGTGTGGGACTTGACTTGTGAAACGTAGCTCCCTTTCTCAAATGTTTCAAGGAAATGTAACACATTGAAATCATGCTTGAAATCACATCATCCTCCTTGTTATTTAAGAGAAACTTATTTTGAATCAAACTGGACGAGTTAAGAAAGGTTGAGGGAAAATTGCCACTCCTTGCATGCCACTTCTCGAATCTGAAATCTGCAAAGTTACACAGACTTCCGATAGAGTTTAAGCCTCATCTGTGCTATGATTTCATCACTGTTGATTAGTTACAGGAATTTGAGAAATGATGTGAGATTTTTTGTAGAATGTTGCAAGTGATGACAAACTGTCTGAAGAATTTTGAAAATAATGCTGAGCCGTCACAGGAATTTTTATGATGACTGTGTCATTCTATGTTGGAATTTTCTCAAGAGAGCTTAGGGTGAGCGCAATTTGCGGTTGGCTGTTTGGATGTTTTCGTCAGTTGCCCCGCGACTGTCTGCCAGTGGACACTCACAGGGTCAGAACTCAACCCATGTTGTAGCAAAGAATGCAGAGCAAAATAGCGTGTAACAGCTGTAGTCTGTGTCGGTCTCTAGAAGCCCGGTTTGTTGCAGAGTTTCCTTTCACATATGTAAGAAAAGTATTTAGTATGTTTTTTTTTACTCTCAGTCTGTTAGTCTGTATTTATCTCAAAGAGTACCGAAAAGTATGTATTTGAGGGGTAAATTGTATTTTTAAAAGAAATTAAGAAACTCTTCGTTAACGGCAGAGACTCGGAAAGTTGGAGTGAAAGCCCAGGAGATGCCATTCTGAGTTCTATGTTTTCTAGAATGTTACAGTAGGCCGTCTTGCATGCTAGAGTTAGTTTGCGTCGTCAGAGTGTTTTCTTTTATTTGGAAAGGTAGGCAGCCATGCTTTCATGGAAGGGGAACTCAGTAGTCCAGTGGCAAGGTGTCGGCCTCTCAACCAAAAGGTCGTGGGTTCAAGGTCTGGCAGGTTGAAAACATTTCTGGGGTTTTTCAAGTAAAATCTACCCCCGCTGGTCAGGTAGGTGGATCGACACCTTCTCCCATCGGAGACGGAAAAGGAGGTGTGTGTGCAGATCACAACATTTTGTGAATGTTAAAGATCCCTTGGCTGTTTACAGGGCAGTCCAGGTAAAAGAAAAAATTAAATCCTAAGAAAAATTCTGAGATCACCTTAGTTGTTGATGTGGGTAAATCAAATCAAATTTTAAAACAAGCTTTCATGAAAATGAGTTGAGAGCCAGTGTGAAAGTGCAAGGGTGTAGAGTCAAACCTATGGCTAATGCCGTGGGGTGATTGAAAGAAACACGAAACAAATACCTTTATCCCAGCTGGGTCATTTATGTTGACTTCATTTTTTTATTTGTTTCTTTCAAAATAAGCTTTTTTGCTTCAACATTGGTCTATTTATTTTATCATGATGTCAATGATTTATATATATATATATATATAGTTATAGACGTATATATTAAGAAATGTATGAAATTATCTGTAAGAGATAGTTTTCTGCATTCTCTCGAAATGATTTGAATTTTTGTTGATTTTGATTTAAGTGCAATATTGGATTGGAAGCAAAATTAGACTTTGTTTTGTGCGTTTGTTTTGTGTTTGTTTTTACTTTCTGTTAGTGAGGTGACAAGTGTTTTTTTTGTTGGTAGGGATGTGACATTTGAAATGATTCACTACAATTTTTTTTTCAAGTGCAAGGAAGTGGCGGCTGAAAAATTCTGTTGTTTAAGTGTTCAATATTTGTTGTTGTGGTTGTTGTTGTTGTTGTTTTTCATCAGTTTGTTTATAAAAATGTGGCAAGGCTGTTCTCTTGTTTTGTATATATATATATATATATATAGAGAGAGAGAGAGATTAGATGACACTATTAGAAATAGAAAGTAGCATGTACTTCTGTGTATGCCTATCTTTGTTATTACCATATAAATGGACTGTTGTTGTTGTTGGTTGTTATTTCACAAGGGGTCAAGAAAAAGGACACCTCACTAAACGTGGGGCCTGTTTTGTTTTCTTTTTGTTTGTTTTTTGTTTTTGTTTTTGTCGTGTGGAGTTCCTCTTGCAGAGAGTGATTTAGTTAACGGTTGTCATATTCATAGTTCTGTTACATGCAAGTGTTTGCGGTGTAATAGAAATCTCCCAAAATCATGGCGTATGGACAGGGAGGTTGTTTGATTGGTTGATTGATTGATTGATTGATTGATCGATTGATTAGTTGGCTTGCTTAACCCCTGTCCACCATAAGTGGTGGTCTCAGAGGTAAAGCTCCCATGTCTACGGTCTGCCGGCTGTATGGAGAAGAAGAAGGGAGCATGTCTGGCAGCAGTACCCTTTTGTGGTTTCTTGCTTCCGAAGTCATAATGCTTATGCTTGCATGTGTAAGTATGAACGCATGACGTAGACACGTACTGTGTATGGGTGCTGGTATCGTTTTTCCCACATGCCAACGGATCTTTCAGTCAAGCCTCCATTTCTCCTCCCACCCACCCCTCTCCCTCCCTCCTCCCTCGCTCCCTAAATAATTGCTCTGTCGCTGAATAGCTGCTGCTGTTGTTTTGCGAGGATAGCACAGGGTGGTTATTCTCTGATCTTTATCCTTTTTTGAGTGTTTTTGCTTTTGTTAGAAGAGCTTGATGATTTTTAATCCTTGGAGTTTTGTGTCCTGCGTATCATCACGGATAGTCATACAAGTGTAAACATAAGTTAGTAATTTAAAAAAGTCAATATTTCTTGTCCCGACCTTCCACTATCCTCAGGCCATAATATCCTGCATGTGATTGCTACAGTTTGGACTGTAGACAAACAGTGAGACAAGGGGCATGTCGATAGTGAAAAAATGGTCGATAACATGAAAGGATGTTAAAGCCCCATAGGAACAAACAGGAGACAATGCATACAAAGGAAGGGACAGAAGAACATTTGAAATGTTTTAGCACCAATGGAATTGAATTGAACCGCAACCTCTGTGTTGGTACCCATCGCATCACCCCATTCTACCAAGCTAACTTATAACTACGCTCCATCCAGGCCCAAAGTCTATACTATTGGAATGATATTCCTTTTGGCTCACTCTATAAAAATCCGTGGAATGAAATCTTAATTTGTCTTCTTTGATCAGGATGCGGATTGTCTCCATGAAGTGCATAGTCTTTTGTAGACTCTCCATAGGGCCGTAGAGATTTTCTTTCAGAGCTGTTCTGCCGGCCATATCGCTGTTCTCTCTGATGTGTGGAGCGGACACTGCTGGAGAATTTGTTCAGTGTTCTGGTGGGCGCTCCCACAATGACATGAAACATAACAATATAGATCTAGAGAATGAAAGTTGATCTCTTTGTCTATAGAATTGTCTCGTTACGCCTTGGTGGTATGTGAATTTTCAAGAAAAGTGTTGTTACAAACTCTTGTCTAAGGCCGCCAAGGCCGCCAGGGGGGGGGGTGAGACTCTATAGTCCAGAGGCAAGGTGTCAGCTTATCAACCAAAATGTAATGGGTATGAGCACCGCCAACGGTTGAAAAACTAACTCAATTTTTTTCGAGCAAAATCAACCCCCCCACTGTCCAGGTAGGTGGATCGACATCTAGTCCCATTGGAGACGGACTATAAAAAGGAGGTGCCATGTGCAGATCACAAAACTGTGTACATTAAAGATCCCTTGGCTGTTTACAGGGCAGCCCAGGCAAAATTAAAAATCCTACCAAAAGCCGCAAGATGACCTTAGTTGGGGATGTGGTTAAAGCAAATCAAATTTTTAAGAAACTGAGGCCACCCAGTCAGTGAAATGGAATCCTTAAGCCCTAGGATTGAATGAGTTGACACTCAGGCAAACAGGCAGGCAGGCTTGTGTATAAAACATTCCATATCAAAAGGCAAACATTGCCTTCCTTTTTATCCCCTCGTATATTTGTCAAAAGTCAGTGTCGTTAAATAAGAGTGACCCTGACCTTTTAAAACGTGGATGCTAATAACAATGATGATATTTGTACATAGTTCATTATGTTGCGTTATATTATGTAAAAAATGCAGATTTTTAAGTATTATTATTATTATTATTATTATTATTATTATTATTATTATTATTGCTATATGTACAATTTTGAATGTTGCTTACATTGAGTTTTCTTTCCTTATACTCTGAATTTGAATGCGTGTTGATGTTATCGTTGGTGTATACAGACGATACGACAGTACGCCACTGCCGTGGGTGAGGCGAGAATACTAATAGTAGTAGACAAAGGGACGTAAATTCCGTTAATAAAAGACTTAATACGATCGTGGGGTTGACCCTTTGTCAGTCAGATGAAGGATTCTAATTCTACACATTTGTGATCATTCGGCAGAGCCCATACCTGAAACAATTTGTATTGTTTGAGTTGCCTTTCTTACGTCTTAGTCGAGTTTTCACACACACACCACCCCCCCCCCTCTCCCTCTCCTCTCACCCCCATATGTTTGTTATAGTTTTCAGTGTTAACTCAAGGATCATTGCTCGTATTCATCATCACGTTATACGTCTTCTCTTAGATCTGCATCATGTTATGTGTCGTCTGTATATAGTACATGTTTGTGTATACATGTATTTATAAATACGTTATGCATATTTGTTATCATTATTATTGTTATTATTATTATTATTGTTATTATTATTAATATTGTTATTATTATTATTATTATTATTATTATTGTTATTATTATTAATATTATTATTATTGTTCTATTGAACCCTGTGATCTAAGCTCATTTCTTGCTATCAATTATTCACTCATTATCACAAGCTGTTGTTAGTCGACTACGATGTACATGTGATATAATATATAAGTTGAGAGTTTCAGCCGGAGAGAGGTGGGGGGACTCGGCAGTCCAGAGGCAAGGCGTCAGCCTCTCACTCAACCAAAAATTAGTGGGTTCAAGCTCCGCTAACACTTGGAAAATTTTATTGATTAATTTTTCCCCGAGCAAAATCGACCGACTCCTGGTCCAGGTAGGTAAATCGACACCTAGTCCCATCGGAGACGAATGATTAAAAAAGGAGGTCCTGTGTGCAGATCACAACACTCTGTGCACGTGAAAGATCCCTTGGCTGTTTACAGGGCAGTACGGGCAAAATTAAAAATCCTACCAAAAACCCCAGAGATCACCTTAGTTGTGGATGTGGGTAAATCAAATCAAACCAGAGAGAGGTAGCCGTGCGGATGGGAATTTTAGTAAGTAGATTCCACCAAAGTACATTGCGTTTGTTGCTATGGTAATTTTTCTTATTTTTCTTTGTTGAATTAACTCGCTCGTCGTTAACTGAGAACACCGCATATGGTTGAAGGAGTAAATTTCAATTAAGCAAACAAGCATGCTAGCTATTTATGTCTTGTGTTTGTATATATTATTTTGTTTTATTATATATTATATGCTATTTCTATTATTATACATTTTCAAACATAATAATTAGTGGTCACAGAATGATTGGTTTTTAATCTTGTAAAGACACAAAATTTCAAATGAAGTAACTAATTAGATGGAATTTTTTTTTTTAGCTCCTTCTGGATTTGATTCTTTGGATTGGGTCGTTGTTGTTGTCTTTTTGGTACACATACATACAAATAATATGTTTATGTTTGATTTGAGATATTCATATAATGGTATATGAGGGGGTATGATGGGTTCGGATGTAGGATAACTGTACGATGAATGTAAACTCATCTGTTAGGTGTGGAAATGAAGTGTGAAATTCCCAGCTTGTCGACGGCTAAGCCTGCTGAGTGAGTGTGAGTGATGCCTGCGACTTTTAAGATTTCTTTGGGAGCCCGTTACGGACATATAGACAGACAGGCAGACAGATGCTTGGTGTTTGGAGTATAGATAGAAGATCGTTTTTGACATAGGAGTTTGTGTGGTGAAAAAAGAGACAGCTTGCTTTTACTACTGCATTGTTCAAATTATGATCTGGGAAATTAATAATAATGGTTATTATTAGTATTATATTTTTTTCTTCTTCTTCTTCTTCTTCTTCTTTTCTTCTTCTTCTTCTTCTTCTTCTTCTTCTTTTATTATTATTATTATTATTATTATTATTATTATTATTATTATTATTATTATTATTATTATTTCGATAATAGTAGTAGCAGCAGCAATAGTATAAGTAGTAGTAGTAGTAGTAGTACTAGTAGTAGTAGTAGTAGTAGTAGTAGTAGTAGTAGTAGTAGTAGTAGTAGTAGTAGTAGCAGTAGTAGTAGTAGTAGTAGTAGTAGTAGTAGTAGGAATAATAGTAGTAGTAGTAGTAGTAGTAGTAGTAGTAGTAGTAGTAGTAGTAGTAGTAGTAGTAGTAGTAGTAGTAGTAGTAGTAGTAGTAATTGTAGTAGAAGTAATTAATTGTAGTAGCAGTAGTACTGGAAGTACGGTAGTTGTTCACGGTAGCATCTCTTGTGGTAAGACCCAGACACAGAATTTGACTTTGTTAGTCTTTTGCTAAAGATTAGTTTGTGCATCACTCCTCCAGTTGTAAAACTTGAAGTCTTTGAATACTCTTCTTAGGGAAAGCAAAACTATTATTAGGGTGGTTGTATCAATAATGAAACTGATCTTGATTCTTCAAGGGTGGGTGGCTTGCGGGCGTTTCTACTGGTAGGTCCAACTTCTTTCCTACTTTCACAATTTTCTTTTATGTCTGTCATCTTGTTGTTTCTTCTAATTGAAGCCAGGAGATAACCGCATATCATTATGGTTGACTGGGTAACTTTCAATGGAAATAAGCAAAGTCAGGGGTGTGTAACTTGATTGTTTGTTGTACACATCTGTTACTACATGTATTTTTGTTATACATGTATAGGTAGTGTCCCAGGTTGGTGTAAAAAAAATAAATCAACTTAAACTCCCTCCCAGGCTTGTTTTGCAGCACACACACGACACACACACATGCACATACATACACATACACACACCTACACACATACATACGCACACCTACACACATATATACGCACACTCACACATACACATGCACACACATACATATACATACGTACACACACATGCATACACATACGACACACTCACACATACATACTCACAGATACACATAGACACACACATATACACATACACGACAATTCTTAATTTGTCATTGGTGGTTGGTGGGCGCTATTGGTTGGTAGGTTCTACTTCTTTCCTTCTCTTCTTTCACGTAACAATCTTTCATCTTGATGTTCCTCCTCTCAATTCACCCTGAGATCACCGCATAGTCGTAGTATGGTGATTTCAAATTCATTTCCATGAAACCAAACTTGTCATTGTCATCCATAGTCATAGAGTCAGTACCGTAGTCATATTCATATCATATTTTTGAATGTTGAAAATGTATAATTCCTACTCTTAGGTGTTTTCATAATCTTGATTTTGTTTCTTGTCTTTCTATGTTGAATTTAGTCCCTTTTAAACTTTTTCTTATCTCCTCATCTTTGGCACGCAAATGGATCCAATAAATTATTATTGAAAACTTGCAAGTTTGTTGTTGGGTGAGCCTTTTTTAAAAAATAAACTTTTTGTTTGTTGTGTTTTTGTTGTTGTTATGTTAGTTGATTTTATAATGATGCTTTAAAAAAAAAAAGAAAAGAATTTATTATATTTTGAAAGTTTCTGTTATTTTCACGGGTATTTGTGACTTGAGAGTGAGAGATGTTTAATATGTGTGCGTGTGTGTGTGTGTCTGCGAGTGTATAAGTATAAAGAGAGAGAGAGAGAGAGAGAGAGAGAGAGAGAGAGAGAGAGAGAGAGAGAGAGACAGAGACAGAGACAGAGACAGAGACAGACAGAGACAGAGAGACACAGAGAGAGACAAGAGAGAGACAGAGAGAGAGAAAGAGAGACCGAGGGAGGGAGGGAGAGCGAGGGACGGAGGGAGAGCGAGGGACAGACAGACAGAACAATACTAACATGTCAACTATCACCAAAACAAATAAACAACCCATCTCTGAAAATAGAACCCAAAAGCATGATACACGCAAACACACAGCCGCAAACACAACACAAAAAGATTGAAAAAAGAGGAAGAAGAAAAACGAAAATTCTATCAAATTTGCAATCTGCCCCTTTGATGTTTTAACTTTAACAAAACCAAGAACTGGTGTGAAGTCTTGGTTAAAACAGTCAACAAACACGTACAATTTTGCCAAAAGCCATAGCATTAGCAGAGAAAGTTGCTTAACACCAAGTTGAAAGACTGCCCGAACGATTGGTTACCCAGCGGTTCTGGTTAGATCTTGTCCCATCGATTTTCCCAATGGTGACCAGGTGTTCCATTTTACACGTAAAAAAATCCAAGCCAACACCACCACCAGTAGGCAAAACCTCATCCCCTCAACCTCACCTCGGCCCCCCACAAAACAACACAAAACAATAACAAAACAAAAAATAATAAGAAAAAAATATAAAAAATCAGCTACAAACACACTATCACACACAAAACAACAACCCCAAAACAAACAAAAAACATAAAAAAGGGGCAGATGTAATCGATCATGTCATCAAAACAGCATACATGACGTAGTAATCGATAGGATATATTTATTTATATTATTCAGGCTTATTTAGAAGGAAACGTATGTATCGTCTAAAGTACAAACTTCTACACAGCTGAGAAGCAGATGGAGAGACGATATGGTCAAGGAAGAAGACAGAAGACAGACAAGAATGGAATGTCAAGTCAGAATTTACACGGGTCCGAGAATCAGCCTAGAATCATGATCAGAATCATAATCAAAATTTACAAGTGCAAGAATCAACCTGGAATCATGATCATAATCAGAATTTACAAGTGCAAGAATCAGCTTAGAATCATGATCAGAATCAAAATTATCAAGTGCGAGAATCAGCCTGGAATAATGATCAGAATCAGAATCGGTATTTACAGTTGCAAAAATCAGCCTGGAACAAAAAATCAGTTTCGGAGTTTACAGTTCCAAGAATCAGCCTGGAATCAAAATCAGAATTGGAATTACAAGTGAAAGAACCAGCCTGGAATCAAAATCAGAATCGGAATTTACGAATTGTAATTATAAATTGAAGCTGTGTGGGTGTAGAATTTTCTTCTTTTTTTCTTTTTGGAATGCATTGAAAATATAATGTAAACAAATCAAAAACTATGTTACATGATCAAATATTATAACATACATATTTTATTGAAATACAAAGTAAGGTATAATAATGTTTTTTTATATATATAATATGGTGGAAAATTGGGAAACTAGTTAGGATATCAAGGATTGGGGGGGGGGGGGGGTGGGGATGGGGGTATGATACGAGGAGTACAAGTATGTCCATTAACCTATCTTTTCAAAACGATGAACATGCATTTAATAAATAGGTTGTTTTGTTTTATATCAAAACACAACAACGATAACAACAACAATAACATCGATGACAACAAAAATTCACCTCATCAACATAAATAATTCCAAAGCCCCTTCTCCCTGCCCTACACCCTAACTCCCCACCCAACCCAACCCAACACAAACAACAAAACGGATCGACCCGACCTCACCCTTCACTCCTTGAAAAAAACCCCAAATAACCGAAAACAAGAAAACCAAACAAATACAACAAATGGCAACTATACACACACATGCACACACACCCCCCCTCCTGATCCAGGTAGGTGGATCGAAACCTACTCCCATCGGAGACGGACATTAAAAGGAGGTCCCGTGTGCAAATCACAACACTGAGCACGTTGAAGATCCCTTGGCTGTTTACATGGCAGTCCTGTCAACATTAAAAGTCCTAAAAAAAAAACCCCGAACAACACCGAGATCACATGTGGATGTGGGAAAAATCAAACCAAATAAAAAAATCCCGGTCAGTCTCGATCTAGAATCTAAATCTAGATCTAGATCTAGTCAGTGACTCGATCTAGAATGGAGTGTCAAAGGTCTGGCCGCTTGCAAGTATGGCGAGCTTGAATTTCATTGCAGTCAGTCAGATCTAGATCTAAATCTCGACTGATCGGGAAAGGGTTGAGTCTGTTCATCCGGAAGTACAAATATCCACTTTGTTTAAAAAAATAAATAAATAGTGTGAGCTTTACATTGCTTTAAAAATAATGGTTGGCTCGTAATTAAGCATTATAAAAAATCAGTATAAAAGTAAATGAACACGTATAATTAAAATTATTCTGGCACCATCCAATGAATACATTGTATTGGGGGCGAAAAAATAAAATGAGAAACAAACCCTTTGCAGTACAATGGAGGTTACGTTACACACATTACTTTGTATTTACAGGACGATTAAGGAATTACAAAACCAAAGCTTTCCCAAATTCATACAATACCGGTACACAAAACAAGAAATATACAATTTAACTAGATCTAATTATGGTGTAAAATGGATAACTTCGTATGAAACAAACAAACAAACAAAACGAACAACAATTAATTGGACAACGCTGTAAACGACCAGATTTTAGATCTAGATCTAG
>JAXRKP010000840.1:172500-177500 GCA_037039925.1 Doris montereyensis
CTCTATAGTTTGAGCATTCCATATTTGATCCTTTCTTATTTATTGGTACTACTGTCCCCTTTTTCCATTAGGCTGTTACGTGTTTGGACTTCTATGCTAGTTGGCATATTGCATGTAGTAGTTTTTCTGCCTCTCTCCCTTGGTTTTTAATCATTTTTGGATAAATTTATCTGCTCCTGTGGCTTTTCCTGATTTCAGTTTTCTTATAGCTGTTTGGATTTCTTCCATTGATATATCTACATCTTCAGCTGTCTCCTCTGGATTACTTGTTACTCTTACTAATTGATCTTTACTGTTTGTTTCATATGTTCTGGAGGGATTATATAATTGGTGAAAATGCTTTCTCCATGTTTCTATGATTTCGCTGCCTTCTTTCATTATTTCTCCTTTGGCATTCTTCATTTGTTGTATTGGACATGTTTTGGCATTTCTCATGCTCTTCATTGCCCCCCCCCCCCAGAAGATCTTTTAATTTCCTTGATAGCTTTCTTGAAGTCTTTGTCCAAACTCTTCCTATTGGCCATGTTTTGCTTTCCTCACTTCCTCTTTGGCGATAGTTCTTTTATTCACGTAATCTATTACATCCTCTCGTCTCTTTGTTTGCAAGTATTTCTTCCAGGCACCCTTCTTTTCTGTGATCTCAGTCTTGACATTCTCATTCCACCATGCTGTTCTTTTCCTATCACCTTTAATTTATTTCCTACCACAGACCTCTTCAGTACAACTGAGGAGTGTTTCTTTATACATTTGCCACTTTTCTTCTATTGGGCTATCCTTCAGATCCACCTGTCTTTCACTGATAAATCATTTTTATCCTACATTGGTATATCTGTTTTACTATTGGTTTATTTAGTTCCTCTATTTTTGAGTTACGTAGCTTTCTTCTCTTTCCTTTTCTGTTTGTTTTCTACAGTTCATAATCTCATTTTAGCAATCCCTAGGTGGTGATCACTAACTATTTCTCCTCCTCCGTTTGCTCTTGCATCCAATGTACTGTAAAAAAGGGAGCTGCTAACTATTATGTAGTCTATCATTGATTTTTCACACCTGTCTTCATTTACTCTTGTATATCTGTGGATATCTTTACGAGGAAAAACGGTGTTTGATATTTTCATGTTATTCTTTAGGTAAAAATCTATTAGTCTTTTCTCAATCTGGAGAAGTTGTTGTCTGTCCTTCTTTACTTATTACTCCTCCTGACGTTTCTATATTGTTGCCTATTGTAGCGTTTAAATCTCCCAAAACCATTAGTTCCTGTTTGCGCTTAAATTTCTGTGCAGGGCAGCAGGTTGCTTTTTTCTGTCAGGGTTAACTCCCTTAGCCTTTGATCAGACACGAGCGACCTGCAAGGCAGCAGCTTGTTTTCTGTAAGGGTTAACTCCCTTGACTTTTTGTCAGCCAAGACCGACCTGCAAGGCAGCAGGAGACTCGCGGAGGGAAAGATCATCTACTCCCCATACAGGTGTTTACCTGTCCACTGCCCGCGTTATTTCTCTTTTTAAATTTTATTTTTGATTTATTGCTAATAGATCTAGATCTAGAGTCATCTTCTTTGTCATGTGATGCCTTATGTAGTGCTTAGATCTAGATCTAGATTCTAGATATTTCGCGTTTGTTGCCTGACGAAGGGTTATACCCGAAACGTCACGCGTTTGTTTTGTCTTTATTAGTGGAATCACTTATTGTCATATTTCATCTTTGACTTCACTCCGTGGTGAATCCTTTGTATGGTTTTCATTAAGTAAGTAAGTAAGTAAGTAAGTAAGTAAGTAAGTAAGTAGTAAGTAAGTAACAAAGTAAGTAAGTAGTAAATAAGTAAGTGACAAAGTAAGTAAGTAGTAAGTAAGTAATTCGTAAGTAATTTGTAAGTAAGTAAGTAAGTCAGTAATTAAGTAAGTAAGTAAGTAAGTAGTAAGTAAGTAGTAAGTAAGTAAGTGAGTAAGTAAGTCAGTAAGTAGTAAGTAAATAAGTAAGTAGTAAGTAAGTAAATAAGTAGTAAGTAAGTAAGTAAGTCAGTAAGTAAGTAAGTAAGTAAGTAACTAGTAAGTAAGTAAGTAAGTAGTAAGTAAGTAAGTAAGTAAGAAAATACGTAAGTAAGTATAGACTACCATGACATGTTTAATCATCATATTACATTATCATTATTATTATTATTATTATTATTATTATTATTATTATTATTATTATTATTATTATTATTATTATTATTATTATTATTATTATTATTAATATTATTATTATCCGGGCAGTGGACAGGTAAGCACCTGTACGGGAAGTAGATGATCCCACCCTCCACGAGTCTACTGCTGCCTTGCAGGCAGGTCTTGGCCGACCAAAGGCTAAGGGAGTTTACCCTGACAGAAAACAACCTGTTGCCTTGCAGGTCGGTCATGACCGCCCACAGGCTAGGGGAGTCAACTCTGACAGAAAATAACAACCTGCTGCCTTGCAGGCTGGTCTTGAATGACTAAAGGCAACGGGAGTTAACCCTGACAGAAAATAACAAGGCCTGGTAGGGGCCTCAAGGTGGCAGCCCCACCATCTACATAGGGTACACTGGGGTAATCCCTGCTTATCCCAAACCAAACTGATTCAGAGAAATAAATGTAATATTAACCGGCTTGATCTTTTGAAGACGAACTTGGAAACGAATACGGACTGTGATTTTCGGAACATGGAATGTTAGGGTAATAAATGGAACAGAGTTAAAATTAGTTGAAAAAATGGAAAAATTCAAAGTAGATATTTTGGCCATTACAGAAACAAAGAAAAAAGGACCGAATCATATTTTCCTTTTCTCAGGAGTAGATGTCAAAGATAGAGCTAGAGCAGGAGTAGGCGTCCTAGTGCATACAAGGCATGAAAAGCTACTAGAAAGTTGGAAATTTATAAGCCCACGGCTACATACTAGTTAGCAGCTCCTTTTTTTTTTTTACAGTACATTGGGTGTAAGAGTAAACAGAGGAGCTGCTAACTATTATCTAGTCTATCATTGACTTTTCACACCAGTCTTCATTTACTCTTGTTGCTGTTTGGGTTTAAGATTATCTCCAGCTATTTGTAACTCGTTTTCGAAGATATCTTTTTCTTCTTTAGTTGCGTCTTCGTTTGCTCCATGAGCTATTAATAATTTAATTTCTCGTCCTTTTGGTTTAATATTTACCTCTCATAGCCGTGGGCTTATAAATTTCCAACTTTCTAGTAGCTTTTCATGCCTTTTATACACTAGGAGGCGTACTCCTTCTCTAGCTCTATCTTTGACATCTACTCCTGAGAAGATTAAAATATGATTTGGTTCTATAATTTCTATTACTTGTCCTTTTTTGTCTTTGTTTCTGTAATGCCCAAAATATCTACTTTGAAATTTTCCATTTCTTCAACAAATTCTAATTCTTTTTCCATTTATTGCCCTCACGTTCCATGTTCCAAAAATCACAACCCGTATTCGTTTCAAGTTTGTCTTCGAAAGATCAAGTCGGTTATATTATATTTATTTATCTGAATCTGTTTGGTTTTGGATAAGCAGGGATTAGCCCACTATACCCCAGGTAGATGGTCGGGATGCCACCTTGAGGCCCCCTACCAAGCCTTGTTTTTTTCTGTCAGGGTTAACTCCCTTAGCCTTTAGTCATTCAAGACCAGTCTGCAAGGCAGTCGGTTGTTATTTTCTGTCAGGGTTGACTCCCTTAGCCTGTGGTCGGTCATGACCCACCTGCAAGGTAGCAGTAGACTCGTACAAGGCGGGATCATCTACTCCCCGTACAGGTGTTTACCTGTCCACTGCCCGGATAATATTAATAATAATAACAATAATAATAATAATAATAATAATAATAATAATAATAATAATAATAATAATAATAATAATAATAATAATAATAATAATAATAATGTAATATGATGATCAAACATGTCATGGCAATCCATACTTACTTACTTATTTTCTTACTTAATTACTTACTTACTTACTTAGTTACTTACTGACTTACTTACTTACGAATTACTTACTTCTTACTTACTTACCTACTTACTTACTTACTTATTACTTACTTACTTACTTACTTACTTACTACTTTACTTAATTAATACTTAATTACTTACTTACTTACTTTATTACTTACTTACTTACTTACTACTTATTTACTTACTTACTTATTATTACTTACATACTTACTTACTTACTTATTTACTTATTTACTTATTTACTTACTTACTACTTTACTTACTTACTTACTTACTACTTACTTACTTACTTACTTACTTGCTTACTTACTACTTACTTATTTACTTACTTTGTTACTTACTTATTTACTTACTTACTTAATAAAAAAACAATACAAAGGAGCCACAGTGGAGTGAAGTCAAAGGTGAAATATGACAATAAGTGACAACTCCACTAATAATGACAGCGCAAACACTTGACGTTTCGGGTATAACCTTTCGTCAGATAACAAAGGCAAAATACCTAGAATCTAGATCTAGATCTAAGCACTACATAAGACAAAATACATAGAATCTAGATCTAGATCTAAGCACTACATAAGACATCACATGACAAAGAAGACGACTCTAGATCTAGATCTATTAGCAATAAATCAAAAATAAAATAAAAAGAGAAATAACGTAAACCCGGACGGCGAGTAGATGATTCCACACTCCACGAGTCTCCTGCTGTCTTGCAGGTCGGTCGTGGCTGATCAAAGGCTAAGGGAGTTAACCCTGACAGAAAAAAGCAACCTGCTGCCCTGCACAGAATCGTAAGCACAAACGGGATCTAATGGTTTTTGGAGATTTAAACGTTGTAATAGGCAACAATATAGAAAGGTCAGGAGTAATAAGTAAAGAAGGAGAGACAACAACTTCTCCAAATTGAGAGAGACTAATAGATTTTTGACAAAAGAATAGCATGAAAATATCAAACATCTTTTTTCCTCATAAAGATATCCACAAAATTACAAGAGTAAATGAAGACAGGTGTGAAAAATCAATGATAGACTACA
>JAXRKP010000840.1:182500-192500 GCA_037039925.1 Doris montereyensis
GCTTCTCTCTCTCTGTTCTTTTATTTTCGACATTTCGTCTCCGTGTTCATCGTGGCCGTTTCTTTCTCTTTTCTTTTGTTTTCAACTTTTCGTCTCCGTGTTACTCGTGGCCGTTTCTTTCTCTGTTTCTCTTGTTTTCAACATTTCGTCTCCGTGTTTCTCGTGGCCGTTTTATTCTCTTTTCTTTTGTTTTCAACTTTTCGTCTCCAGTGTTCCTCGTGGCCGTTTTTTCTCTTTCTTTTGTTTTCAACTTTTCGTCTCCGTGTTCCTCGTGGCCGTTTCTTTCTCTTTTCTTTTGTTTTCAACATTTCGTCTCCGTGTTCCTCATGGCCGTTTCTTTCTCTTTTCTTTTGTTTTCAACTTTTCGTCTCCGTGTTTCTCGTGGCCGTTTTTTTCTTTTCTTTTGTTTTCAACATTTCGTCTCGGTGTTCCTCGTGGCCGTTTCTTTCTCTTTTCTTTTGTTTTCAACTTTTCGTCTCCGTGTTTCTCGTGGCCGTTTCTTTCTCTTTTCTTTTTGTTTCGTTTCCGTGTTCCTCTGGCCGTTCTTTCTGTTTCTTGTTTTCATCATTTCGTTTCCGTGTTCCTCGTGGCCGTTTCTTTCTCTGTTTCTTGTTTTCAACATTTCGTCTCCGTATTCCTCGTGGCCGTTTCTCTCCTGTTCTTGTTTTCAACATTTCTCTCCGTTCTTGTTTTCAACATTTTGTCTCGTATTCCTCGTGGCCGTTTTTCTCCTGTTTCTTGTTTTCATCATTTTGTCTCCGTTTTCATCGTGGCCGTTCTTTCTCCCAGTTTTCTTGTTTTCAACTTTTCGTCTCCGTGTTTCATCGTGGCCGTTTCTTTCAGTTTTTGTTTTCAACTTTTCGTCCCCGTGTTCCTTGTGGCCTTTCTGTCCTCGTTGCTTGCTCACTTTGGGTTACATTGCATGTGATATGCAGTGCTCGTTTTGTAATGCTGGTGTCGGATGATTTTCGGAGGATATGCCTTGATCACCAACATTTTTCTTTGACCTGTTTCTACTTGGTGTTGAAGTGAGTGTAACTGTATTAACTTGAGTTATGTTCAGTTGAATTAGGTTGATTGAGGGGTTGAATGAATTGATTTGAAATGAAATTGAGCTGATTTGAACTGAATTGAGTTGAATTGAATGTAATCGAGTTGAATGGAATTAACTTCAATTGAATTGAGATGAAGGACATTGAGTTAAATTCAATTTAATTGCATTGATTTGTATGGTTTTGAGTTGAGCTCAATTGGATTGGGTTGAGTTAAATTGATTGCTACTGAATGGAATTGACTTGAATTGAATTGCGTTGATTAAATTGAGTTGAGCTGAATTGAATTCAGATGAAATGTATTGAATTGATCAAGATTGAGTTGAATGTGAGCGAAATAAAATGAATTAACATTACGTGATCAGATTGGGCAAATCTGAATGACTAGATCTTGTTTTCTTCTGAATGACTAGATTATTACATGCACACAAAGACACACACACACACACACACTCACATACACATACACACATACCCACAAACACACAAAACGAGGAAAAGAAGAATAAGAAGAAGGAGGAGTAGGAGGTAATGATGGAGGAGACGGAGCAGGAGGAGGGGGTGTGCTTAGAAGGGCACATTAAAGTAAGCTCTTTTCATGGTGATGGTGTGAAATAAATGTTCAAGATGGCGCCAACTTACGAAATTCACACAGGAAGGACTTGGGCTGACTACACGCTGTGTCAGTCCATTGCCACTTTGTGTTTTGCTGATAGAAGACGTGTCCACAACGAACTTTGGAGTAATCGTTCTCATATGGCCGGAGAAGGCTGCTGGCTGTGTGAGGGGCAGTCGGGAAGAGACAGAAGGACAAGTTTGTTTGAAGACAGAGAAGTAATTAATAATGATAACAAATATGGAGAGGAGACAAAGCTTGCTTACAGTACTTATTGTGAAAATCGAAGTTTCAATAATCGACACAGCTCGATAAACTAGGAAAAAAAGAACTCGCATCTTTAGGGAGATGCAAACCCCCCCCCCCCCCAAAAAAAAAAAACAAAACAACAAAAAAACAAAAACAAACAAAAAAACGAAAGAAAACAAAATAGATCTACAGAATCTAGATGTAGTGACTTCTATGTACTATCGAAGTAATCGATTCACAGCAATTGCTTTGTATTGCTTTGTTTGTTAATTTAGTTATTGTAAAAGACACATAAAAGATGTAGTTTTTTTGTATCCCCTTAAATATAAATTTGGTGTTGTTTTTCCTGCCAGGTTTATCGAACTTGATCTACGTGTACCGGGTATATCAGTTTGAAGGTAAAGCGACGAAATCTTATGTGTGAGCATTTATACACTGTAGAGAAAACATTTGCAGGCTAACTACATGCAAGAACAAACACTGATCTATCTATCTATCCATCTATCAATCTATCTATCTATCTATCTATCTATCTGTCTATCTATCTATCTATCTATCTATCTATCTATCTATATCTATCTATCTATCTATCTATATCTATCTATCTATATATCGACCTTCTACCTGTCTATCTATCTATATATCTATCTATCAATCTCTCTCTCTCTCTCTCTCTCTCTCTCTCTCTCTTTCTCTCTCTCTCTCTCTCTCTCTCTCTCTCTCTCTCTCTCTCTCTCTCTCTCTCTCGCTGTCTATCTGTCTCTCTCGTCTGTCCGTCTGTCTGTCTGTCCGTCTGTCTGTCTGTCTCTCACTCTCTCTCTCTCTCTCTCTCTCTCTCTCTCTCTCTCTCTCTCTCTCTCTCTCTCTCTCTAACTCTATCAAGCCAACATTTGACTTACTAGTATTAAATTGCCAGATATAGTTGGTCCCTCCGATCCAGTATCTGGTGTCGCTGTTAAGATACTGGCCAATCTGGACCATCTCCTGAAGTCTTCCATGGTCCACAGGTCACCGCCCAGGTTGTTGCAGTAGTCCCTGCCTTCGTACCAGGTATACTCGTAGTTGACTCGCTTCATACACCGATTTCGTGAGGTAAACAGACACTCCGGACCTCCACAGCCCTCTGATGGACAGTCTGCGGCGGGGCCTGGAAAGGAAGGGGGAAGGAAGGGGGGGTGGGAAGGAGGGGCGGCAAATAAGTGATGTTTGAGGGGATGGTGATGTTTAAAAAACCTAAAAAAACAATAACACAAATAATAACCCGATGTGAATAACAGCAATAATAGCCGCAAACTAAACAAAACATCATCAATACCATCATCTCCATCATCATCATCATCATCATCATCATCATCATCATCATCATTATCATTATCATCTTTAACAACAACAACAACAACAACAACAAAAAGAACGACGAAAACAAACAAAATCACATCAACAACCAACTGAACAACAAAAGCAAATAAAACAACAAACCGACAAAAACAAACAAAACAATAGCAAGAAGAAACAAAGCAACAAACACACACATACACACTCGCACAAACAAACTCAACAACACAACAACAGCAAACAAAACAACAAGAAAATGACGACGACAATAACAAAACAGCAACAACACATCAACAACAACAATAACAACAACATAGTATAATTAAAAAACAACGATACAATAAATAGAAATCTAACACGACACAGAGGCGAGAGGATACGAATTTAGGTCAGGGGGAAAAAGAGCAATACCCTCACTGGATCGAGTCCAAAGGTAAGCTTTGTGAATGACAAATGGAGGGCTTGACATCATCATCAACAACAACAACAACAAAAAGAACAACGAAAACAAACAAAATCACATCAACAACCAACTGAACAACAAAAGCAACTAAAACAACAAACGGGCAAAAACAAACAAAACAATAGCGAGAAGAAACAAAGCAACAAACACACACACATACACACACACACACACTCGCACACACAAACTCAACAACACAACAACAGCAAACAAAACAACAAGAAAATGACAACGACAATAACAAAACAGCAACAACACATCAACAACAACAATAACAACAACATAGTATAATTAAAAAACAACGATACAATAAATAGAAATCTAACACGACACAGAGGCGAGAGGATACGAATTTAGGTCAGGGGGGAAAAGAGCAATACCCTCACTAGATCGAGTCCAAAGTTAAGATTTGAATGACAAATGGAGGGCTTTGACATCAACAACAACAACAACAACAACAAAAAGAGCAACAACAACAACTGAATTATGAAATGAATGCTAACGTTGAGCCACTTGATGCAAGAGGAACAAAAGCTGTTGCAGTTTAACGCATCAGGATGGTAGACCCCAACCATTTCAATTATGAGATACTAACCAACTGGAGGTCTTTGAAAGAGATGAAACCAAGAGTCTTTCGTTGATTTGATTTGATTTGCTTTGCTTTGATTACATTTGATTTGATCTGATTTGATTAGATGTAATTTGATTTGTTTTGATTTGATTAGATTTGATCTGATTTGATTTGATTTGATTCAATTTGCTTGGATTTGATTTGATATCATTTGCTTGATTTGATTTGATTTGATTTTTTAAAATTTGATTTGATTTGATTTGATTTGATTTGATTTGATTTTACCTACATCCGCAACTAATGTGATATTAGGGGTTTTTGGCAGATTTTTTGTGTGTGCCCGGACTGCACTGTTAAGAGCCAAGCGATCTTCAACGTGCACAGCGTGTTGTGACTTGCGCACGAGACCTCCTTTTATTCTTCTGTCTCCGATGGGACTGGGTGTCGATTCACCTACCTGGACTAGAGGGATAGATTTTACTAAAACAAAACAACTTTTCAACTCGATAGGTTGGCAAGTTTTGTCCATTTTGTCTCAGGAAAAAACCCATCTCCTAGTCTAGATAGGTGCATTGACACATAGGTGTAGACCCATCGGAGACGGACAATAAAAAAGGAGGTTCCGTGTGCACATCATAACACTATGGCCTTCGTTAAAATCCCGACGCTACTTACAGGGTCGTGCGGGTAATGTTAAAATCATACCAAAAAACAACCCTGAGATCCCATCAGCTGTGGGTGTAGGTAACATCAAATCAATTCAAATCAAATTTAATCCAATCGAATCAAATTAAATTCAATCAAATAAAATAAAATCAAGCCAAATCGAGTCAAGTCAAATCAAATCAAATTAAATCAAATTCAATCCAATCAAATCAAGTCAAATTCAATCAAATCAAGTTAAATCAAATTCAATCAAATCAAGTTAAATCCAATCCAATCAAATCAAGTTAAATCCAATCCAATCAAATCAAGTCAACTCAAATTCAATGCAATCAAATCGAATCGAGTCAAATCCAATCCAATCCAATCAAATCAAATCAAATCAAGTTAAACAAAATCAAATCAAGGCAAATCAAATCAAATCAAATCAAGTTAAATCAAATCAAGTCAAATCAAATCAAGTCAAATCAAATCCAATCAAATCGAGTCAAGTCAAATCAAGTCAAATCGAGTCAAATCAAATCAAGTGAAGTCAAATTAAATCCAATCCAATCAAGTCAAGTCAAATCTAATCCAATCAAATCAAGCCAAATCAAGTCAAATCAAATCAAATCAAATCAAATCAAATCAAATCAAATCGAACCACACTCGTGAACTTGTTTGGGTTTTGTTTTGTTTTGTTTTGTTTTGTTTTTCTTTTTGTGTGTGCTTAGATTGGTAGCCGTATCATATTCAACATTTCTGCAGATGACAGGCTGTTTGTCAATTGTAGATTATTTTATTATACAGATACATGTAATATCTACCTTTGCACCTACCTAGCTACCCATCCACTTATGTACCCCCCTATCTATCCATCCTTCTATCTACTAATTAAACTACATCTCTAGCTATTTAGGGAACTTGATAGTCCAGAGGCAAGGTGTCGGCCTCTTAACCAAAAGCTCGTGGGTTCGAACCCCACCAAGGGTTAAAACCAAATCTCGAGTTAATTCGAGCAAAATCTACCCCCCCCCGGTCCAGGTAGATGGATCGACACCTAGTCCCATCGGAGGTGGACGATAAAAGGAGGTCCGGTGTGCAGATCACAACAATCTGTGCACGTTAAAGATCCCCTTGGCTGTTTACAGGGCAGTACGGGCAACATTAAAAATCCTACCAAAAAACCCCCGAGATCACCGTAGTTGTGGATGTGGGTAAATCAAATCAAATCAAAACTAGTTAAAGAATTATCTCCAGAGGTTCTTTAGAAAGGCTTCACATGCTTCATTGTGATATGCACATACGTTTTCCATCATACCTATTCATATTATCAACAAATCCATTTTCAATCTTTAATCAATTAACTGTTTTCTATTTCTACAGTGACGTTAATGCTCTATCCCCACGCACATAATGTGTTGTTGTTTTTGTTACACATAGTTGCGAACGAAGATGATGTGCCTTTATGGGGATGTTGATTGACTTGAATTGAATTGGATTGATTTGAATTGAATTGGATTGATTGAATTGAATGCAATTGAATGGAATGGGGTTATTTTGAATTCAATTGAATTCAAGGAATTCAATTGTTTTGAATTGAATTGAACTGAATTGAATTGATTTGTATGAATTATTTCGAATTGAATTGCATTGTTTTCGAATGAATGGAACTGAATTGAATTGAATCGAATTAAATTGTTTTGAATTGTTTTGAATTGTTTTCAATTTAGTTAGATTTAATTTGATTGAATGGAATTGAATTAATTTTAATTGACTTGAATTGAATTGAATTAAATTAAATTATATTTACCAAGATTGCAGATGAATGGGAGGCGTGTGAAACAGGTGTCGCTTTTCATCTCCCTACTTGTGAAGGTGAACTTGTCTACGGTGGCACAGAGAATCTCTGAGCTGGTGAAGGCGTTGGGCTTAGAGATTCGAATCAGTGAGTCTGAGAATAAAGAGAGAGAGAGAGAGAGAGAGAGAGAGAGAGAGAGAGAGAGAGAGAGAGAGAGAGAGAGAGAGAGAGAGAGAGAGAGAGAGAGAGAGAGAGAGAGAGAGGAGGAGGGACGGAGAGGAGAGAGAGAGAGAGAGAGAGAGAGAGAGAGAGAGAGGGAGAGAGAGAGAGAGAGAGAGAGAGAGAGAGAGAGAGAGAGAGAGAGAGAGAGAGAGAGAGAGAGAGAGAGAGAGAGAGAGAGAGAGAGAGAGAGAGAGAGAGAGAGAGAGAGAAAGAGAGAGAGAGAGATAGATAGATAGATAGATAGAAAAGACAGACAGACAGACAGACAGACAGGCAGAGACAGAGACAGAGACAGAGAAGAGACAGAGACAGAGACAGAGACAGAGAGACGGAGAGACAGGGACAAAGAGTGAGAGAGAAAGGGGAGAGAGAGATCAATTAGTCTATGTTATAATTAGTTATTAACTACTGTACATGGCTACCCATTTTTTTGCCCTTTTTACACAGTCAATATTTCTTATTTCATAACAAATACACATGACTATCTATAATGAAGTGGGTGGTTGATGGGTGCTAGCTTACTGGTGGGTCCTACTTATTTCCTTTCACTCTGTATGTTTGTCTTTTTGTCTTGCTATTTCCTCTTCATTGACTCGCAAGTCACCACAATGGTAGACGGGGTAAATTTCAATTAAACAAACAAACAAACACTCTGATATGAAAATGAATCCTGTAAACAATAACAAATTGCTTTATTAATACGTCAACGACAGATATTGTAAGCAGGAAAAAAGAAATGTTTTCTTTTTGTTGTTTTTCTGGGGTTTTTTTGTTGGTGTTGTTTGCTGTTGTTTGCTTGTTATTATTTTTAGCCGATATTTTTATTGTGGGTTATGACTTATTACTGAAACATACTGCATATTAGCTGGGAAAAAAAGAGCTAACACAATAAAAATGATTACTGAAATATAAACGCTAACTAAGACAATTATGATGACCGTGGAATAGCTACTTTCAGTTACATGCTTACTTTCTTTAGTGTGTATGATATAATAGTTGCGGGTGTCTGCGTAATTAACAACTTGAGACGGACAAGGGACCTTAAACTCGGGTTTCAAATGTTTGAGGCAATAACATTGTGGATTCAGATTGGTGTGCTGAAAAAGAAAAAAAAGAAGAAATTGATTAAAGTGAGAACAAGAAATTAAATGATAAAATCCAACTAACGCGTTGAAATAATGCAAAACTACAACACAAAGTAAGAACACTAAGTTTTCTGGAATAAAATTACACGAGGAATCCAACAGTGATATCGATTATTTCACCAGAGGACGCAGAAATGATGAAATCAATCTCTTATTGGGGCAATACTCAGCTAAGCTAGGAATCGCCGGAGGCGTATAGTTAGTATATTACAAGTAGAAACACTCAAATATATCTATATATCTATATATCTATCTATATATATATCTATCTATATATATATATATATATATATATATATATATATATATATATATATATATATATATATATATATATATCTATATATATATATATATATATATATATATATATATATATATATATAATCCTGAACTTTACGACATAACGTTTCGCGCTGTCAGAAAAGGCTCCAAACTACAAAACAAAACTGTCTGAAATATCACATCAGACTGTGCTCTTGGCATACAAGTATTTGTATTAGTTCTTTCTTTCACCATGTTGTATTTGCAAATGACGTTCTCATTTTTGGTAAACCTTAAACCATGCCAGACGGCAATAAATCGGCCTATGCCATGTGTGATATTCACTTCATTTCCACCCGCCAACTGGTCCACAATTTGCACCGTTCATGTGAGCCTTGATATATAATTAAAATCTCTCTATACTTTCAATTTCTATTCTTTGGACACGTTTTTGTGCGAGAATCAATCAGTTTGAATAGTTCAAGTGAACAGTTCTCATGGATTAATTCAGAATTTCCCTAAAACCTCCATTATTCAATTTCAACGGACCTAGATCTAGATCTAGATCTAGAGCTAGATTATGTATTGTGCCACAATGGTAATTGTTTAATTTTTAGAATTTTAATATCTAGATCTGGTCTAGATCTAGAGCTAAATCTGACCCTAAATTATATCTAGAGCTAAATCTTGATCTAACCTCTACTGACTTCTAGATCTAGATCTAGATCTAGATACAGATTTCTAGATTCGAGAGCTCTACATTTCATAGTTCTTGAATCTAGATCTGGAATCTAGAGCTAGAGACAGATCTAGATTCCAGATCTAGAATCAAGAACTCTGAAATGTTTTACTATTATTCTACAGATCTGCGGTTTTCTTTTGTAGATCTAGAGCCAATCTAGAGTTATTCTAGATTTACCACCACACCACACCTGGAGCAGTGCCAATTTACAATCTAGTGACGTAATTGATCTATGTTAATAGAACAATATATGTTAATGCAGCCACAATTACTTGTGTTGATTCCAAGCCCAACAAACGTAACCAGTATGAGTGTCGTTGTGAATACAAGCTCACAATACTACAACAGTACAGCTACAACGTATCCAGTGTGAGTGTCGTAAATACTAGCTCACAACACTACAACAGTACAGCTACAACGTATCCAGTGTGAGTGTCGTGAATACAAGCTCACAATACTACAACAGTACAGCTACAACGTATCCAGTGTGAGTGTCGTGAATACTAGCTCACAATACTACAACAGTACAGCTACAACGCATACAGTGTGAGTGTCGTTGTGAATACAAGCTCACAACGCTACAACAGTACAGCTACAACGCATCCAACGTGAGTGTCGTTGTGAATACAAGCTCACAATAGTACAACAGTACAGCTACAAGGCATCCAGTGTGAATACAAGCTCACAACACTACAACAGTACAGCTACAATGCATACAGTGTGAGTGTCGTTGTGAATACAAGCTCACAACACTGCATCAGTACAGCTACAACGCATACAGTGTGAGTGTCGTTGTGAATACAAGCTCACAATAGTACAACAGTACAGCTACAACGCATCCAGTGTGAATACAAGCTCACAATACTACAACAGTACAGCTACAACGCATCCAGTGTGA
>JAXRKP010000840.1:197500-207348 GCA_037039925.1 Doris montereyensis
AACAACATGTACTAATTACTCAGTACAAACTCCTTCAGCTGTCTCACAGATAAATAAATAAACAACTACACCTGAGTACAACTTCCTCAGCTCTCTCACAGACAAATAAATAAGCAACTACACATGTAATAATTACTCAGTACAAACTCCCTCATCTTTTTCAAAGACAAATAAATAAGCAACTACACATGTAATAATTACGATACAAACTCCCTTCAACTGTCTCACAGACACACAAATAAGCAACTGCACATGTAATAATTACCTGATACAAACTCCCTCCAACTGTCTCACAGACAAATAAATAAGCAACTACACATGTACTTATTACTCAGTACAAACTCCCTTCAGCTCTCTCACAGACAAATAAATAAGCAACTACACATGTAATAATTACCCGATACAAACTTCCTCCAATTTTCTCTCAGACAAATAAATAAGCAACTACACACGGAATAAATACCCGATACAAACTTCCTCCAGCTCTCCCATAGACAAATAAATAAGCAACTACACATGTAATAGTTACCCGGGACAAAATCCCTTCAGTTCTCTCACAGACAAATGTATATGCAACTACATGTAATAATTACCTGGGTACAAACTCCTTTCAAGTCTCTCAAAGGCAAATAAATATGCAACTACACATATAATAATTCACAGACAAATAAATAAGCAAACTATCCCTCCAGCTCTCTCACAGACAAATAAATAAGCAACTACACATGTAATAATTACCCGTTACAATGTCCCCCCCCCCCCCCCCCAGCTGTCTCACAGACAAATACACAAACAACTACACATGTAATGGTTGCGCAGTACAAACTCCCTTCAGCTGTCTCACAGACAAATAAATAAGCAACTACATAAATAATAATTACCCGGTACAAACTCCCTCCAGCTCTCTCATTGACAAATAAATAAACAATTACACATGTAATAATTACCAGTTACAACACCCCCTCTCCGCGCTCTCTCATATAAACATAAATAAGCAAGTGAACGTGTAATAATTACCCGGTACAAACTCCCTCCAGCTCTTTCACATGTGGCTTGCGCGTTGGTCCAGTTAAGGGCCGTCTTGACGGGCACCAGACATTTGCCTTTGCTGGGCAGGCCGATGGCATTTGCGTGTTTACAGGGTCGCCTCCAGCTGGTCAAGGACGGTAATAAGAAGATGACAACGATAATAATGATGAGAATAATAAAAGTGAAATCACAAGCAAAGTCATGATTACATTATTATTATTATTTTGCTATTAAGATATGCTACTATATTGTCTAAAAGTGGCCTATTGTTTTGGTGATACAATACCTTTGAAGGTACAATATGAAATACAAAACAATTTTACTATCAATAGATCATTCTGCACACATGAACAGCTTACGCACATTTAAGCATTACGAAATTAAAGCTTGTATAACATAGCAAACAAAATAATTAACAATTTTCTAATACATGTTAAGTTAATCATTGCAATGAATATTATCCACAAGAGCAGTGATGATAATGACACTGGTGATAGCAGTGATAGTAATTTTACAGAAGAGAGTGGTAAGACTAATCTTTTGTATCTCTCTTTATGGCACAACAAATAATTGGGTCTTTTGGAGCGTTTGAACATTTTGATTTGAATGGGTGGTTTTGGTCTGTAACAATGGCTTCAATTCTCCTTGAATAGTAAGATAGGGGCCTACATAAATTTCATCAAATGATGGGAAAGTGCATTGGGATATATTACCTGCTTTGTGAATAATAATTTTCAAACATTCTTTCTCTTGCAGTCTCACATTCCCACCCCAGTCCATAATGCAGAAGTCATATGACCATTTCTTTAGTTTTTTAACATTTGGTAAACAACTTTATTTTTTTCCTGAAATTAGCTTCATCATTTTCAGGATTTATAAAACCTTGTATAGTACATTCTTCTGCACATTTAATTAATTTCACATGTCCTGATTGATGATACATTTATTAGTACACAACGTGAATAGGACGGGTGATAGAATACATCCTTAGGGGGCATTTATTATTATTATTATTATTATTATTATTATTATTATTATTTATATTATTATTATTATTATTATTATTATTATTATTATTATTATTATTATTATTATTATTATTATTATTATTATTATTATTATTATTATTATTATTATTATTACTATTATTATTATTATTATTATTATTATTATTATTATTATTATTATTATTATTATTATTATTATTATTATTATTATTATTATTATTATTATTATTATTATTATTATTATTATTATTATTACTATTATTATTATTGTTGTTGTTGTTGTTGTTGTTGGTGGTGTTGTTGTTGGTGTTGTTCTTGTTGTTATCATCATTACTATTATTGTTATTATTATTATCATTATTATTATTACTAGCTGTAGGCGCCCGGCGTTGCCAGGTTAACCGATTAAATTTGTAAGTCAAATTTTTGTGTAATCTTTTGTCTGCGCCCTCGGGTTGAAAAGTAATTATTACCTGCTAGACCATTGGATTCCAGGTGTAACTTTTACCGCTAGAATACCGTACGAACTGTGGCAAATCATGATGGTTTCATAGTTTCACAACACATTGCTACAAAACGATTTTAACGATTTCCAAATCCGACGCAGTTATGAGAAATCAAAAGAAGGATAATCATAAAACAATGGAAAAAAATGAAATGAAAAAAAAAACCCCTCCATACTCGACGATTGGTTTTGAGCCCTGTCCAATTCACAATGCGTCGCCCCCAGCTGTGTTACACTAACCCTTCGGCCATTGCGGCTGATTGCGGTGGGGTGTTAAAAAAATCACGACTTTAAAGTGGCTGCTTATGTAGATCGTTTGATATATATTTTTCTTCTCTTCGATTCACTACGATATTAGCTTTAGATCTAGAAATCAAGATTGACAATTTTTTGTTCAATGATGTTTCAATCAATATATTCATACTGTATTCTGCAAATAGAATTCAGATCTAGATCTAGAACTACGCGGATCTGAAACTGAAACTGTGTCATTTTGTTGATCATGGTTAGATTAAAGTCGCGCTAGAAGGAGGCTGAAAGGAAGCAGTTAAACTGCCCACAGATGGGATCGCAATTTTAACCGGGATGGGTTACGTACACTGCAACTATGGAATATATTTAATGGCAATTTTAAACCACTACCTAGATCTGTAGTCTTCGGCAAAAAACAAAACAAAACAAGCATTGGATATAGACACAATACGGCTTCCTTGACTTAAAAAAAAAAAAAAAAGAGAAGAAGATCAATATTATTACTATTAGAATTATTATTTCTTTCAGAAATGAAATGGGCAAAAACGTCATTTAAAGATAAAAAGAGCACAGGCTGCGACAAAGTAACATCCGAGATAATTAAAGCAACAGTTTGATATCAGACATTTATTAACAGCTGCCTCCGAATATACTGGCCTAACAGTAACACCTTCAGCAACAAATACCTTTGGGAAAGAAACTCCCAACTTTCGGTCAAAGAAGAGACGAAAAAAGAGAAGATGGCGGTGGATAGGTCACACACTGAGAAAGTCTAAATAACAGGTAGGCCTTGACTTGTATTCCTCAGAGGAAAAGAAAGATAGTAAGACCACCGAACACATAACGAAGGGACCTGGAGGCAGAAGAAAAGAAGATGGGGTACGGCTGGCGGAAGCTAGAAAAGATAGCTCAAAACCTTGGAAAATGGAGGGCACTTGTGGACGGCCTATTCCCCAGAAAGGGTAGCAGGCCAAAGTAAGCCGATGCCAGGGCAAAAGTTTATCATCCATTGATCATCAAAGTTTGGAAGAGGGGAAAATGGCCAACTGATTTGGAAAAGGGAAAATTTTGAATTGCACAGAGTATCGCAAAAACAGAAAAGAAGGTACCGGTAACCAACGTTGGATGTCATAACGCCCAAACTCGATAAGGCACAAGTTTGAAAATTGGCCCAGATTTACTTAGATAGTAGTTGTAAACGAGACATGCCAAGTTTCATGGAATTTCCTCCAATTGTTTGTAACTTATGAGGATTACAAAAAAAAAAACATATACAAAATTGCTTCGAACTGACAACTTCAAAACTGTCCTGACAAAATGGAACCACAAAATGATTCCAAAAATAAGAAACGAACACGAAATGAAAGCAGAAAGAGTCGGAGACAGTTAATTTTCAACAAGAATATTAATTTGAAACATAACTCTCTGTGAATAGGAGATTGATATTCCTAAAAAATTATTATGCTCAAAGTGCTCTCCCTTGTTTTGTAAACACCTGCCTAGACGTCCTTCAAAATAATTGATGGCATTTCTGAAAGTCTGGGGAGGGATGTTTGCCATGGCTGTCTCTATCTCTTATCTAAATTGGTTTATCGTGTGTGGTCAGTTCTTGTAAACTCTAGATTTCATGTACCCAGAGAAAAAAGTCCAGCAGATTCAAATCTGGGGAGTGCGCCACTCATACAGTTTCAGTGCGCCAAGACAATGCGGTCATTAAAGCCATATTTAAGCCACCAAAGAGTCCTGTTTGCAGTGTGTAGTGTTGCTCCATCTTGCATAAACCTTTGTCTGGCGTAACAACAACAAAGGGACTGAAAATGGGCACGACGATGTATGACATCTTTTAGTGACATTCAAAGATGGTGCCGACTAATGCGATTGGTAAACGCTGTAATGTGATTGCAATAAATGCACTCTGTTGAAAGTTGAAAGGCTGAATTCTTAGTACAAAATTCAAACACATATAATCTTTGAATGTGATGAGACAGCTCTTTGAACGGAAGACTTTGTTTTCACAACTATTCTGGTATCCTGTGCCAAAGTTTCATTTAAGAATCGAGTCTAATCCTTTGCCAACCACGACGCAAATGGGTTTCCTTGTGACGCGTAGTACTGCTCAAAAACGAGGATCTACAATTTTTGTTTAAGCTATAGAAATAGTTTCTCACAATCCAGGCGAGGAGTATGATGCTACTGGAAATGTGCATGAGAAGAATGGAATCGAAGCTCAAAAAGAAAATCGATACAACTTAGTCTCGTTAAAAGCCCTATAAAGATTTCGACTCTTTAAAAGACCTCTAAAACTATTGACTCGTTAAAACGCCTATGAAACTTTTGACTCGTTAAAAGGCGTATAAAGCGTTTGACTCGTTAAAAGGTCTGCAAAGCTTTTCACTCGTTAAAAGATCTATAAAGCTTTTCACTCGTTAAAAGGTCTACAAAGCTTTTCACTCGTTAAAAGGTCTATAAAGCTTTTCACTCGTTAACAGGTCTACAAAGCTTTTGACAAGTTAAAAGCTCTACATAGCTTTTGACTCCTTAAAAGGTCTACAAAGCTTTTGATTCGTTAAAAGGTCTACAAAGCTTTTGACTCGCTAAAAGGCCTGTAAAGCTTTTGATTCGTTAAAAGGCCTATAAAGCTTTTTGATTCGTTAAAAGGCCTGTAAAGCTTTTGACTCGCTAAAAAAGGCCTATAAAGCTTTTGAATCGTTAAAAGGCCTATAAAGCTTTTGAATCGTTAAAAGGCCTATAAAGCTTTTGACTCGTTAAAAGGCGTATTAAGTTTTTGTCTTGTTAAAAGTAAAGGATGAGGCCTATTAGAGCAGTGCTATTCCAAGTAAAGGATAGGACCCATTAGAACAGTGCTATTCCAAGTAAAGGATGAGGCCTATAAGAGCAGTGCTATTCCAAGTAAAGGATAGAGCCGTTAGGGCAGTACAATTCCAAGTAAAGGATAGGGCCCATAAGAGCAGTACAATTCCAAGTAAAGGATAGGGCCCATTAGAGCAGTGCTATTCCAAGTAAAGGATAGGGCCCATTAGAGCAGTGCTATTCCAAGTAAAGGATAGGGCCCATTAGAGCAGTACAATTCCAAGTAAAGGATAGGGCCCATTAGAGCAGTGATATTTCAAAGTAAAGGATGAAAGCAGTGTTTTTAAAAAAGTAAAGGATAGGGCCCATTGGAGCAGTGCTATTCCAAGTAAAGGATAGGGCCCATTAGAGCAGTGCTATTCAAAGTAAAGGATAGGGCCCATTAGAGCAGTGCTATTCAAAGTAAAGGATAGGGCCCATTAGAGCAGTGCTATTCAAAATGAAGGATAGGGTCCATTAGAGCAGTGCTATTCAAAGTAAAGGATAGGGCCCATTAGAGCAGTGCTATTCAAAGTAAAGGATAGGGTCCATTAGAGCAGTGCTATTCAAAGTAAAGGATAGGGCCCATTAGAGCAGTGCTATTCAAAATGAAGGATAGGGTCCATTAGAGCAGTGCTATTCAGAGAAAAGGAAAGGGCACATAAAAACAGTGATATTCAAAGGACAGGATAGGGCCCATTAGAGCAGTGCCATTGAAAGTAAAGGATAGGACCCATTAGAACAGTGCCGTTGAAAGTAAAGGATAGGGCCAATTAGAGCAGTGTTATTTCAAAGTAAAGGATAGGGCCCATTAGAGCAGTGCTATTTCAAAGTAAAGATAGGGCCAATTAGAGCAGTGTTATTTCAAAGTAAAGGATAGGGCCAATTAGAGCAGTGCCATTGAAAGTAAAGGATAGGACCAATTAGAGCAGTGCCATTGAAAGTAAAGGATAGGACCAATTAGAGGAGTGCCATTGAAAGTAAAGGATAGGACCAATTAGAGCAGTGCCATTGAAAGTAAAGGATAGGACCAATTAGAGCAGTGCCATTCAAAGTAAAGGATAGGACCCATTAGAACAGTGCCGTTGAAAGTAAAGGATAGGACCAATTAGAGCAGTGCTATTTCAAAGTAAAGGATAGGGCCAATTAGAGCAGTGCTATTTCAAAGTAAAGGATAGGGCCAATTAGAGCAGTGCTATTTCAAAGTAAAGGATAGGGCCAATTAGAGCAGTGCTATTTCAAAGTAAATTATAGGGCCAATTAGAGCAGTGCTATTGAAAGCAACGGATAGGGCCAATTAGAGCAGTGCTATTCAAAGAAAAGGATTGGGCCCATTACAGCAGTGCTACTAAAAGAAAAGGGTATGGCCCATTAGAACAGTGCTGTTGAAAGTAAAGGATAGGGCCCCTTAGAGCAGTGCCATTCAAAGTAAAGGATAGGGCCCATTAGAGCAGTGCTATTTAAAGTAAAAGATAGGCCCTTTAGAGCAGCCATTTAAAGTAAATGACAGGATCCATTAGAGCAATGTTATTGAAATTAAAAGAATAGGACTCATTAAAGCAGTGCTATTCAAAGTAAAGGATATGACCCATTAAAGCAGTCCTATTCAAAAGTAAAGAATAAGGCCCATTAGAGCAGTGCTATTCAAAGTAAAAAATAGGGCCCATTAGAGCAGTGCTATTCAAAGGAAAGGGTAGGGTTCATTAGAACAGTGCTATTCAAAATAAAGTTTAGGTCCAATTAGAGCAGCACTATTCAAAGTAAAGTTAAGGGTCCATTAGAACAGTGCTATTCAAAGTAAAGTTAAGGGCCCATTAGAGCAGCACTATTCAAAGTAAAGGATAAGGTCCATTAGAGCAGTGCTATTCAAAGTAAAGGATAGGGCCCATTAGAGCAGTGCTATTCAAAGTAAAGGATAGGGTCCATTAGAGCAGTGCTATTTAAAGTTTAGGGTCCATTAGAGCAGTGCTATTCAAAGAAAAAGTTTAGGGTCCATTAGAGCAGTGCTATTCAAAGAAAAGGTTAGGGTCCATTAGAGCAGTGCAGGGTCCATTAGAGCAGCTTAAAATTCAAGCAGCTATTCAAAGTTTAGGGTCCATTAGAGCAGTGCTATTCAAAGTAAAGAATAGGGCCCATTAGAGCAGTAATATTCAAAGTAAAAAATAGGGTCCATTAGAGCAGTGCTATTCAAAGTAAAGGTTAAGGGTCCATTAGAGCAGTTCTATTCAAAGTAAAGTTAGGGTCCATTAGAGCAGTTCTATTCAAAAGTAAAGTTTAGGGTCCATTAGAGCAGTGCTATTCAAAGTAAAGTTTAGGGTCCATTAGCAGCAGTTCTATTCAAAGTAAAGTTTAGGGTCCATTAGAGCAGTGCTATTCAAAGTAAAGTTAAGGGTCCATTAGAGCAGTGCTATTCAAAGTAAAGGTCCATTAGGGACCATTAGAGCAGTACTATTCAAAGTAAAGGATAGGGTCCATTAGAGCAGTCTATTCAAAGTAAAGTTTAGGTCCATTAGAGCAGTACTATTCAAAGTAAAGTTAAGGGTCCATTAGAGCAGTACTATTCAAAGCGCTATTAAAGTAAAGTTTAGGGTCCATTAGAGCAGTTCTATTCAAAGATAATTAGAGATATTCAAAGTAAAGTTTAGGGTCCATTAGAGCAGTACTATTCAAAGTAAAGGATAGGGTCCATTAGAGCAGTACTATTCAAAGTAAAGTTTAGGGTCCATTAGAGCAGTACTATTCAAAGTAAAGGATAGGGTCCATTAGAGCAGCGCTATTCAAAGTAAAGTTTAGGGTCCATTAGAGCAGTACTATTCAAAGTAAAGGATATGAGTCCATTAGAGCAGTACTATTCAAAGTAAAGGATAGGGTCCATTAAAACCAAAGTAAAGTTTAGGGTCCATTAGAGCAGTACTATTCAAAGTATGGGGTAGGGTCCATTAGAGCAGTACTATTCAAAGTCCAAAAGCAGTACTATTCAAATAAAGGATAGAGCCATTAGAGCAGTGTAAAGTTTATTCAAAGTACTATTCAAAGTAAAAAGGGTCCATTAGAGCAGTACTATTCAAAGGGTCCATTAGAGCAGTGCTATTCAAAGTAAAGTTTAGGGTCCATTAGAGCAGTGCTATTCAAAGTAAAGGATAGGGTCCATTAGAGCAGTACTATTCAAAGTAAAGGATATGGTCCATTAAAGCAGTGCTATTCAAAGTAAAGGATAGGGTCCATTAGAGCAGTGCTATTCAAAGTAAAGTTTAGGTCCATTAGAAGTGCTATTCAAAGTAAAGTTTAGGGTCCATTAGAGCAGTGCTATTCAAAGTAAGGGATAGGATCCATTAGAGCAGTGCTATTCAAAGTAAAGGATAGAGTCCATTAGAGCAGTGCTATTCAAAGTAAAGTTAAGGGTCCATTAGAGCAGTGCTATCAAAGTAAAGTTTAGGGTCCATTAGAGCAGTGCTATTCAGAGTGCATTAGAGCAGTACTATTCAAAATAAAGTTTAGGGTCCATTAGAGCGGTGCTATTCAAAGTAAAGTTTAGGGTCCATTAGAGCAGTGCTATTCAAAGTAAAGGTCCATTAGGACTATTCAAAGTAAAGGATAGGGTCCATTAGAGCAGTGCTATTCAAAGTAAAGGATAGGACCCATTAGAGCAGTGCTATTCAAAGTAAAGGATAGGACCCATTAGAGCAGTGCTATTCAAAGTAAAGGACATGACCCATTAGAGCAGTGCTATTCAAAGTAAAGGATGGGCCCATTAGAGCAGTGCTATTCAAAGTAAAGGATAGGACCCATTAGAGCAGTGCTATTCAAAGTAAAGGATAGGACCCATTAGAGCAGTGCTATTCAAAGTAAAGGATAGGACCCATTAGAGCAGTGCTATTCAAAGTAAAGGATAGGACCCATTAGAGCAGTGATATTCAAAGTAAAGGATAAAACCCATTAGAGCAGTGATATTCAAAGTAAAGGATAGGACCCATGAGAGCAGTGATATTCAAAGTAAAGGATAGGACCCATTAGAGCAGTGCTATTCAAAGTAAAGGATAGGACCCATGAGAGCAGTGCCATTCAAAGTAAAGGATAGGACCCATTAGAGCAGTGATATTCAAAGTAAAGGATAGGACCCATTAGAGCAGTGCCATTCAAAGTAAAGGATAGGACCCATGAGAGCAGTGATATTCAAAGTAAAGGATAGGACCCATGAGAGCAGT
>JAXRKP010000841.1:0-2500 GCA_037039925.1 Doris montereyensis
GTCTCGTAAGTTTTAGTAAGCATAACCGTGATTTCTGCTTCATCTGTCTTATTGTTGAGTGTAAACATTTGTCAAAAATATGCCTTGATCAGTTGATCGTAAGGGGTTTGAGAATATGACATTAGCCGACATGCGACACTCTGAGAGCTTGGACTTCAATCGTGTCTCCCTATTTGTCTGCCTGGAGTCCGGATTTTTGAAAACATGGGCTAGACTGATATTTGGAAACGATACCATTTATCAGGGTGTCCTTCTCCGGAGTGTCAATTTGACGCCGCTGATTCTCCAGTTCAGTTTATAAATACATTTTGTAGTGAAGTTTTGAATCGCCAGGCCCAGGCTTGTTTGTTGAACTACGAGAAAATCAGCGACCTTCAGATAAGTCCCACCTTCGGGTGAAGGAAAACGAGGTTCCAGTGTAGTAGAGTTGGAACCGTACACTGGTCGTTGGTCCTTTTTCGGGGTTTCTGATGTTATGCTTCTGAGACTTCTTGGCACTGGTAGATGGAGATGTAACCTCGAGAAGCTACTGTTTCTGTTGTCCGATGCGTCGTTGGTATTTTTGTCGTTGGAAAAGCAGTTATTGGGGCTGTAGTGGGACGAAGTTGCTCTTGTTGACGTTGTCCATGTAGTAGGTACTGTTCTTATCCTTGGGGTTGTGGAGGTAAATGGTGGAACACTTGTGATCTGAGCTGAACTGGGTGTTGCCGTGGTGGTCGTCACCGTGGGAATTGTTGTTTCAGGTGTTGTGTTACCTGATGTGGTAGTTTCTAGTCGCAACAGCCTGGCAATGATAATTTGAGACGATTTAGAAGGTTGGAAAGTCTCTCCCTGAATACCTTCGCAATGGACAACGCAGGGTTTAAATTGACATCGCAGCGCGAACGTCTTCTAGAATGGCTACATCTTCAAGGTCTCTTGATGTTGTCAGAGAAGTCATCGCTTGAATGCCGGCAGAAGTCTGAGTGGCATTTTCTAGAACGTTTCCTATCTGATTTAATTCACTATCACAGCCAGTCAGTGTGAGGAATAGATTAGAAACAATTCTCGTCGTCAATTCATTTTCAAAAGTTCCGCTCAGGCGTGTTCTCAGATTGTTGTCCACCAACACACATTTGACGTCATCGATTGAAGCCAGACCTAAAGAAACCTTGATTAGTAAAGGTATGACATCTTGTAAGTTTTCTGTAAGCACATCACTGATTTCTTCGTCGGTTTTGTTTTTGGAATACTCTTTGAATAAATGGATTATCCGTAGATCTTAAATTTGAGACAATATTTGTAAAGAATTCTCTAATCTTAGATTCTACCATGGCTTGTGTTTCTTTAAGTCGATTTTGTATTGTCCTGATTGCTGTAGGAACCTTCCTGTTGAACCACCAACTGTTCTGTGATGTTGTGTTTGCAATGTTACTATCGAGATTTGTAAAGGCTTGGCGGATTTGCTGTAAGCGAGATAAAAACTGGACCGAGGCGCCGTTCATCGCCTGGAAACACCCCGAATCTGGAGACTCAGTCGCATCTCTAAGATCGTTTTCGGCTAATGTACTGCTATCACCATTTAGAACTCGTTCAGAAATTGCATTTTGAGCATGATTGAGGCCCTGTACATCATCGAGACTTTTCTGATCTGTTCAGAAGTTGTGGTTGGTTGGTTGTTGTTGTTGTTGTTGTTGAAGTCTTGTTGAGGAAGGAATAAAGCGAAAAGGTTTTCAAAGATGGATCGAAGTTCTGTGATAACAGTACGACGAATTCTTTGAAGTCTTGATCTCCCTATAGTGATTATAGTTGGAATAAATCTGTTGTATTGTCCAGGAGACGCTGATGTCACGTTGATGCCATTATTCTGAAGAGCTTCCGTCAGACGAGCCTGGCAAAACTTCTTATTGCTTGATCTATTTGCTGTATCCTGAAAAAAAAATTCGCCCAATAAGATACACGTTTTCCGAATACGTACTGTTTCTTGAATCCTTGTCCAGTATAGAGGTATCATTTGAAATTAGAAGTGAGCCTAAGATATCATCAAAAACTATTAAAACTTCACTGATTGTCAAGTTACCGTATAAACCGACAATAATTCGAGAATCTTCGGGTATTTCTACAGGAATGTCGATACTTACTATTGTTAGCAGGTTGATTACTGCTTCCCTTACATCTAGAAGTGTTATGGATTCGAACAGGGCATCGACATTTAAAAAGTTGATTTCATTGTCTGGCAATCGGTTGATGACGTCATTTAAAACAGTGTTGATTTCTTCGACAGTGGGATCTTCAAACGCATTTGTAATGGCATTGATGGCATTAAGAGCGTCGCTCAAGTTGAGATGTGTGTCTGTGAGAGCATTTATGACGTCATTCGCTGCGTTTGTGATCTCATTGGAATATTTATTTCCTGTTGTGTTGTCGACGGCTGCAGTAGAATCTGATGCATCCGGCAGTGCGTCGTCTAACCTGCCTATGACGTCATCTACTGCATTCTTGACGTCATCAACGATTTTAT
>JAXRKP010000841.1:7500-32500 GCA_037039925.1 Doris montereyensis
GTCTGTCTGTCTGTCTGTCTGTCTGTCTCCCCCCCCTCTCTCTCTCTCTTTGTCTCTTACTCTCTCTCTCTCAAGGTATTTATCTATCTATCTATCTATCTACCTTTCTTCTTTCTATATCTCTCTCCCTCTCTCTCTCTCTCTTCTCTCTGTTCTCTCTCTCTCTCTCTCTCTCTCTTCTCTCTCTCTCTCTCTCTCTCTCTAATCTCTCTCAGTTCTTAATATCTATGACTATTTTATCTCTGCCTCTCCCTCCCCACTCTTTCTCTCAATCAATTTATCTCTCTAACTTCTTGTCTCTATCCATGTATTTACCAAAGATTAAATTCAATGAACAACTGTATGTCAGACTTAATATCTATCTAAAATCAAATAAATTCCAATACACATAAATTACAATAGCTATCCTTGACAACCGAATGTCGGGAAGTACAGAAATTTCTCCATTTACACGGACACAAGTTTATTAACCCTATACGAATTTTGATGATTTTACGGTTGACTGAACGGGATATCAGAACGGTGGGCGGTTGACGTTTGTCTTGGTCTGGTACAATATTTACTGAAGGTGTGGTTAGGTCCTTCCACGATCTCCTTCTCCTTCCCTTTGTGTGTCCGTGATTCTGACCTTTTCTGTTTGGAGGGGAATAAACTCTGTAGCCATCACGTAGGCAAGTAGATACTACAAGCTATGTCTGCTTACAGTGTGAGGCATTTCTCCTTTGCCAAGCAAACTAAAATGATTAGGGAAAGGTAAAGGCCTAATAATGCTCTGTATAAATGTTCGCCTCTATTTTTCTTCATATCTGACTTAAAATGTAGAAGAAAAAAGAAGGAAAGCAGAAAGACATGGTGTGATGTAATAAACACAAAAACACCCCCTCTCTCCCCCCCCCCCCCACACACACATAGACACTATAAAGAATCTCAATTGCATTTAACTGAGGTGTTTATATTTTGTGGTTATGTAATATTATCTTTATACCGAAATTACATAATTTATTGATGATCACCCGAAAAAACACAGTTTATTTGCTTTATTCAGTTGTTGGTAAGACAGGAAGAATTCCGTGTTCTCTGCTGATGCTATTGCCATTCCTACACCAGCTCTCATTAACTAAATCACCATCAACTGCATCATCGCCTGGTCTTCAATGTTGAATCAATGATAATAGGAGCAATGACTATTAAAACACTAACCATGCTACCATTCTACGTTAACACCACATTATGTGTACTATACTAAGTGATACTAGTTTAACGATTAAGGAACAAAAACGAGACACGTACAGGAAAAAGACAGAAAATAAATCCTGACGACTGTGGGGTGCGTACTTAGCTCGGTTGGTAGCAGCTTTCTTTTCATGGCGAGGCGATGGGCGCCGACGCAGAGTAGCGTAGCTTCGATTCCCATGGTGGCCAGAATTTATTTCTGTCTATTCCTGGTATTTGTCTCGTCTTTGTTCCCATGGGGCTTTCATATTATCTTGTGTCATTACATTCACTTCGACATGCCCCTTGCCTCACTGTTTGTCATTACTACTACTACTACTACTATTACTACTACTACTACTACTACTACTACTACTACTACTACTACTACTACTTGTACTACTACTACTACTACTACTACTACTACTACTACTAGTACTACAACTAATTACTACTACTACTACTACTACTACTACTACTACTACTACTACTACTACTACTACTACTACTACTACTACTACTACTACTACTACTATTACTACTACTAGTAGTACTACTACTACTACTACTACTACTACTACTACTACTACTACTACTACTACTACTACTACTAATACTATTACTACATCTAGTATTACTACTAATACTACTACTACTATTACTACTACTACTACTACTACTACTACTACTACTACTACTACTACTACTACTACTACTACTACTACTACTACTACTACTACTACTACTACTACTACTACTACTACTACTACTACTACTACTACATTACTACTACTACTACTACTACCTTTATGACTACGACTACAACTACGACTACGACTACGACTTTTGTAAAACCCGTATTAAGGGTTCGGTGTTTATTTGATGTATGGTATCTTTAACACTGTGATGTATATGTAATTATTCTTAATTTGACTTCTTTAACTATTATTATATTTTTATGTACGGAGACTTTTAAAACTGACTTTTCGACCTACCATGGGGTATGAGGGGTTGGCACCTGCAAAGTGTGTGTGTGTATATATGTATACATTTGTGTGTGTGTGTGTGTGTGTGTGAGTGTGTTTGTGCGTACGCGTGTATAGGGTCATCTTGTAAGTAACACATAGCGTCATTTAGGTAATGTTCATCTTAATTGTAACACTTTTTCGTGTATGTAGATGTCTTGATTTTATAGTAATCTTAAATATTGAGTACATTATGTAAGCTACTATATGATGTATGTCTTAGCCTTTGTAAAGTGCACCTGAGCATGACTCTCATGGATAGGGGAGCTATATACATTTTACATTATTATTAGTACTACTACTCCTACTACTACTACTACTACTACTACTACTACTACTACTACTACTACTACTACTACTACTACTACTACTACTACTACTACTACTACTACTACTACTACTACTACTACTACTACTACTACTACTACTACTACTACTACTACTACTACTACTACTACTACTACATTCTACTACTGTATATCGTTGTTCTCTTCCATCGAAGCTATTTTTAGATGCTGCCCCAGCTGCAACAAGTAATGATATTATAATATAAGACTATGTTATATCTACACTATACATAACATAATATTTTTATATTAATTCAAATGCACATTGGAGAGAACTGCTGGCGTCTATTCAGGTCCATCTGTGCGAACCAACATCAAGCTTATATTGTTGGCAGGGCCAAAGCCTTCACAAGATATGCACACACACACGCACACACAAACATACACACACACACACACACACAAACTCACAGTGAACCATTGAAAATAGTTGACAAAGTCCATGGTTGAATGAATGTCAGTCTCCTGTTTTTATACAGTCAATATTTGATTGACCGGAGGTAGCGGCGTGTGATTTCAGCAATGACCACCTCTTCAACGTCCTGACCTTCACACTTGACACAATAAGGAGGGGTCATGGTCTTAAACTGTGACTCTGCTTTTTCGCAATACCAATATACTCTACAATAATTCATGGGCTTTGAATAACAATATCTGACTACACATTTGACGATTTTTTAGTTACACAATCATTATATTACTGGGACATTTCACCCTTACCCTTCATAGTATACATGGATAAGATAAAACAAGAAGCAAATTATGAAAGCCCAGAACAATTAAATGAATTACTCTTTGTTGACGACCAAAGCCTAATACACCAAAAACCACGACAGCCTACAGGAACATACCACCAAAATGAACAAAGCCTAATACACCAAAACCAAGACAGTCTACAGGAACATACCGCCAAACTGAAAAAACCTAATACACCAAAACCAAGACAGTCTACGGTAACACATCACCAAACTGAAAAAAGCCTAATACACCAAAACCAAGACAGTCTACGGTAACACATCACCTAACTGAAAAAAAGCCTAATACACCAAAACCAAGACAGTCTACAGGAACATACCACCAAACTGAAAAAAGCCTAATACACCAAAATCAAGACAGTCTACAGGAACATACCACCTAACTGAACAAAGCCTGCGAACAATACCGAATGATAACGAGTACAACTAAATAACAGAAACGATAAAGATCTCCAGAAGCCAAACATCACTTGACATCCAGGTCAACAACACACAGCTAAAACAAGTTCAAGAATCCAAATACCTTGAGATCATACTTACATCAGATCGGAAAATGGACAGATAAATCGAAACCTGAGTACAAAAGGCAAATGCAGTTACCTACCAACTGGCGCCCATTCGTTCCCATGATAACATCCCAATGGAGACAAAGACACAAATCATCAGATCGATTTCCATTCCGATTCGTTGCAACCAGTGCTAAACCTGGACCCTCAATAAAACAAAACAAAGGAAGATCACAACATGCGAAATGGAATGCCTTAGAAAGACGCTAAACATCACAAAAAAGAGACAAACAATAAAATGAAGACGTAAGACAATAGGTAGGCATAGAATCGAGCATGCAATGTATTGAGAGCCAAGTCAAATGGCTTGGACACGTCATGACAGATAACGGGGCCACAACAGTCAGCCTCAAAGGCCTACAACATGAAGTTTAACAGACTCAAAGGCCTACAACATGAAGTTTAACAGACTCAAAGGCCTACAACATGAAGTTTAACAGACTCAAAGGCCTACAACATGAAGGTTAACAGACTCAAAGGCCTACAACATGAAGTTTAACAGACTCAACTACATACGACATGATATTTAACGGACTCAAAGGCCTACAACGTGATGTTTAACAGACTCAGAGGCATACAAGTGATGTTTAACAGACTCAAAAGTCTACAACAAGAAGTTTAACGGACTCAAGGTAAGAGGAAGACCAAGGAAAAGATGGATGGATGGAGTGAAAGAGATCCTCCACAAGAACAACACGTCGATCCAAAAGGTAACGCACCTGGCCCACGTCAGACAATTGCATCTCCATCGTCGACACCTTACGGTATAAGAGAACAGAAGAAGTCAAGGTAAATATAAGATTGATAGTCGTCAAATATTGTTCTGTCCCAAAAAAAAACTCCAAAACAAACAAATCAAAAACAAACAACAAAAAGCAAACCCCGACAACCCCTCCCACCCACACCACAATCACATCCCCACCCCCTAACAACAACCCAAACCCCCAACCCCCCCCCCCAAAAAAAAAACAACAACAAAAAAACAAAACAAAACAAAAACAACAATCAACCCCCCCCCCCCAAACCCCCCCAAAAAAAAAAAAACAACAAAAAAAAAAAAAAAACAACAACAACACAATACCAAATTCCATGTTCGTCTGTCACACAATTTACTCGTGTCTCGTCTTAATGCAGCAGATTTGCCTTCATGGTGTCAATTTTTGAGCACTGTTTCTCAAAACGTGTTTAGGTGTAGTTAGGGCAATCTAATTCTGAGCCAAGGAATAATTGACTATGATTACGTGGCAAAGTTGCTTTCGCAGCGGGATATTTATCTTTGTATAAATAATGATAAAATGCCCGTAACGGTTAGAACTAGCATGAACTTATATGCAATAGAAAACAGGGGCAAGGTGTGTTGGCCTCTTAACCAAAAGGTCATGGGTTCAAGTACCGACAGTCGTTGAAATATTTTTTCTCGAGCTTTTTTTTTTTCGAGTAAAATCTACCCCCCTCCCTTCCCCTTTCTTCCCCTGGTCAAGGTACCTGGATCGACACCTAGTCCCATCGAAGGCGGACGATACAAAGTACGCCCCGTATGCAGATCACACTACTCTGTGCACGTTAAAGATCCATCGGCTGTTTACAGGGCAGTTGGAGCAAAATAAAATCAAAATCCAACCAAAACCACCGAGATCACCTTAGTTGTGGATGTGTGTAAAATCAAATCAAAAGCAACAGAAAATATTCACATATTTAATCAATTATTGTGCTACCACAGAAAACTTTCTTTAGGCTTGTCTATTATAGACAAGCTTTAAAGTGTTTACTGTAGTACCCATATTGAAAAGTATATAATATGGAGAGAAGGCACGCCCCTTGGAGGGGCCAGGTCGATACCTACCTTGACGTGGTGGAGGGCAGGACTCACATATTGCGAGTCCAACAAAACGGTATCACAACAAAGGCGCCCAAAATCAGCACGGATATGTGCCGAGGTCTCATACCAAAGCACACATCACAGCTGCGAGAGACTCTTGGTAGGGAGCCAAGAGCAATCGCCCTCACAGTCAGGCAATAAACCACGTCTCTTGCCAAGTGCCCGGGAGCCTGATACAGACCGCACCCAAACGACCGATGTCATAGGGATGAACACCCCTGTGGCATTGGGTGCCAAAACAATGGTCTCAGTCCTCCAAGACCCAGGTAACAGGCCTGAGGACGGAAGGCTGGAAAAAGCAGCCCAGAGTGCGGAAGAAGAGGCATTCGTTGGCTTGGCCTGGACTGGATCGTCATATCCGTCTGGGCTATAGCTAAACGAAAAGCTCAACACTAGGTTTATGTGGTGGCGTTAGACCACTGCAAAACCGAATCTTAGCAGAACTGGTGATAGCTGCCGTCCCTCTCGGTTGCGATGCCCAGCCGGACGTCCCCTGTGCCTGAAACCGGAGAGTAGTAATGGGTCTTACCAAAGCATTCAATGAAAGTTTCAGACACAGAACGAACGTTGGGCTGGGCAACCGTAGCTGCCCCCGTGCCCACGTGGCCCTCTGAGCGTGGCATGGAGCAATGCTATCAGGGGCCCGCCGCGTCTCCAAGTCCTGAGGACGCGGCGGTGAATGACGATCAGGAAATTAACACGACTGCGGAACCACAGGAGGCTGCCACAAAGCGCAGCCACCGAGAGTTCCGCACCTTAACAAGCAGCTCGGATACTGCCGACAACGTCTTGCCTACCTCCGTTACACAGAAGACGTATCGTATCCGGGAGGCCCCGGACGCCATATGGACAGGCACCGGAGGCCACTAGGGAGACCAGGTCCTTTAAGCTCAGCTTTGCGAGTGCTGCAGCTTAATGTCAAAGGAGTAGTCCCGAGAACCATCGAGCTGGCGAAAGTCCTTGCTGATAGTAAGGTCCACGTCGCATTATTGCAAGAGACCCTGCACGGTAAGCGTAGGGTCAGAGTAGCCGGGTACACGGCCCACATGTGTGACTGCACTGACTGCAGAGGAGTAGTCCTTCTCGTGAGAAACGGGATAACTGCTCAAGTCAAGCACGAAAGACACGGTGGGACCGATATCAAAAGGTGGTGATAGCATTCGAGGGTGATGAGTATAACATTTGGAATGTTTACAACTCACCCAAGGGTGCTATGCGGTTAGGAGTTGCCGAATGGACCGAACTACCGGCGGACGATCGTGGCCGGTGACTTCAACGGACGTTCCCCGCGGTGGGGAGTACTCAGTAGGAATAATACCGGGAAGGATATCGAGGCACTTTGTGACTCGACCAACCTGGTAATGTTGCAGACGGCTGAAACTCCGGCCACTCTATTACACACCAGGCATGGTACGGAGTCTAGGCCCGACCTCTCACTCTTGTCGTCGGATCTGTCTGGTGAGCTGAATGTCCTCGAGGACGTCGGAAGTGATCACTTGCCGAGCCTGCTGACTATCAAGGTAGAACGCGGGACCTCGAAACCCCGGCCCAAACAGATCTGGCGGTATGCTAAAGCCAATTGGGACCTATACCGCTATACAGCGGATAGGGAACTGGATCAGGTCGTTTTGAACAATAACGTCGATGAGGATTACACTAAGATCAAACAAGCAATCCTCAAAGCAGCGCAAAAGGCAATTCCAAGGTGGATACACTCGTTATTCACCCTTTTGGACCGAAAAAATTGCCCAAGTCGTGAAAGAAAGGCAAAAAGCGCGTAGAAGGGTGACACGGCACCCTGGTGAGGCTCATAGAAGGAAGTATAATCGGCTCAGTGCTGAAGCGAAGCTTCTCATACGGGAGGAAAAGCGAAAGCACTGGGTCGAGAGATGCGAAGGGCTTGACCTGGGGAAGGACACGCGGGGTGTGGAAGCTGCTGGACCAGCTGAAAGGGCTCGACCACGTGCGTAACCCGACTCCATTGAAGATGGAGAATGGCAATCTTGCCTTTTCAGATGCAAAAAAAAGCCAAAAACCTCAATAGGCATTTTGCACGGGTTAACAAGGCCGGGCCCAGTGATGCTGGAATACGCAGCGAACGCAGGGGGCTAGAACGGGAAGCGAGGAGAGGATAGGCGATGGATTCGCAAGTGCTCTGACCCTACAGGAGTTGGACAGGGCAATCAACCGAGCCAAAAGTCCGTAAGGCGCCGGGTAGCGACCATATCTCTAACGAGATGCTGAAGCATCTGGGACTGTCGGCGGGCAAAAGCTGCTAGGTTTCTTCAATGAGACTTGGAGAAAGGGAGCGATCCCCAAGGAGTGGAAGGTTGCAATCGTCACTGCAATCCCAAAAAGGGTAAAGATCCCACAGAACCACAGAGCTACAGGCCCATCTCGCTCACATCCTGCGTTAGCAAGGTTGCTGAGCGAATGGTGAATGACCGCCTGTACAGTTATCTGGAGCGTAGGGGATTCTATCCCAAGACCAAGCGGGCTTCCGAAGAGGAATGCGACCGGAGGACCAAATCCTCAGAATGATGCAAAATGTCATCGATCACCTTCGAAAGAGGGTAGACTCGGTGGCAGTATTCGTGGACCTCAAACAAGCATATGATCGCGTTTGGAGGTCGGGCCCTGTTGTTGAAAATGCTCAGAGTAGGTGTAGGTGGGCACCTCTACTTTTGGATTCGTGATTTTCTGGCGGCGCGGGTGATCCGAACCAGAAGCGGTGCCGCCCTGTCCGGTGGCCTAACCTAGAGGAGGGACTACCGCAAGGCTCAGCATTGAGCTGCACCTTATTTCTAGTATTTATTAATGATATTGCCCAGAACGTAGCTGGCAACGTGACCATGTACGCCGATGACATGGTCATTTGGTGTCAGGGAAAGAATGTAGAGGATGCGGCCCATAAGTTGCAAAACGATCTCAATGTGCTGAGCTCTTACTGTGACCTCTGGAGGGTCCAGGTGAATCAGGAGAAGACGGTGTATACCACCTTCACCAACTCCCCGATTCGCCGAAAAAAGGAGCTCAATTTGAGATACCGCGGTCAGGGATTGAAAAAGGACGATGCACCCACCTACCTGGGTGTTAAGCTCGACCCAAGACTCTCGCTAAAACACATGTGGAGGAACTGGCCGATAAGATGTCCCTGAGGCTGAACGTGTTGAAGAAGTTGGCCAACACCCGCTGGTTCACCGGCTTCGATGTCCTGAAAAACACTCTACATGTAGGACACATCAGAGCCGTAGCGGAATATGCCATGCCTGTCCTCGCCTTCGTTGGACCTCCGACCCCTCGAACAAGTCCATAACCGGGCCTTGCGATTTATATGTGGTGGAATGAGATCCTCACCGACAAGCGCTTGCCAAGTAATGACCGACATGGAACCGCTATCGGTAAGGCGTGATTACTCGATACTAAACACTCTCGAAAGACGACGATATCCACGGGGGGATCGACGCAGAGACATGATCGATGAGTGGCGGGACTCATACTGTATGAAAAGAAAGTGCTTCATGAGAGAAGCAGAAAAAGCTCAGTGAGGAAATGGGTTTGAGAAATCTACCCATGGTTGAGATAGTCTACAGTACCCAAAGACTCCCGTGGGTCGCGCCTTCACCGCCTAGGATCCATCGACGCTTTTGCAAACGGCACTCAAGGGTTTCGATCCCTTGATGCTAAGGACGTTGGCGTTGGAAAGCGATCGAGCCGTACCCGAGCGATGCGAAGCATACACAGACGGTATTCGTCTGGCATCCGCGGGATACGGCGTGCTCATCGAGTACCCGAACGGTGAGCAGAACGAGAGGAGGGAAACTGTGGAAAGTATCCCGCTCGTACTACGAGGCCGAAATAATCGCCCTATACGTGGCCCTGAGCAGGGTAGCTGACTGGCTCGGGAACCACCGTCCGGAAACATTCGACGGGGCCCAAAGTCCGAAGGAGCTAGTCGTCTTCACTGACGCGAAGTCGGTTCTCGAAGCACTCGAGAACTGGCACGTGGCTATGGAGGACCCGCTTCTCGGCCGAGTGGTACGACTATTGGGGCTTCTTGAGACACCTCGGTGTGGAAGTAACGCTCCAATGGATACCTGGACATTGCGGAATCCCTGGCAACGACACGGCCGGCAGATTGGCAAAAACCGGCGCCAATCTAGATGAAAAAATCAACCGGCCTAACAGGACCTGGTCTGGAAGACGGGTTCACATACGACGCAGCAAAGAGACTCTGCCGAGAGGCAATGACAGACAGATGGATTGCGGATTGGGCAAAAGACAAAACTGGCAGGGAGGTATACCAGCACATGCCAGGTCCTATGAAAGATGACGCGTGGAGGACCCTGAAACGGAGGGATCAGGCAACCATTTTCGGGATGCGTACTGGCCACGCACCCTCGGCGCGCATCTGAATAGGATAGACCCAACCCTGGTGATCCAACCTGTCGTTGGTGCGGTGACCCATCCGAAAACCCCTTACCATGTGCTTGTTAAATGTCCATCGCTGAGAAAGATGAGATCGAGGTGGCTCCCGGAGGAACCCACGCTGGGCAATTGTTTGTACGGCCATGAAAAACGGGGCAGCCACCATCTACAGTAAAAAAATCGTGACGTCGTTCTCGCAGCCAAGCCACCATCTGGGGTGGTCTCCTTCTAGGCTTATCTCCCGTCACGAGAGTCCTCGCCCTTCATATTCACGAAAATTGCCATTTGAATCGTTTTCTTCACGTCATTTCTTTCGTTCTTTCGCTTGTTTGTCTTTTCACTTACTCAATTCTTTTTCATTTGGGGTATCTTTTCCTTCCTATTGTCTTTCTTATTGAAAGTGTAGTTTCACCATGTCATAGTTGTATCCAGATTTTATTATTATGTTTGATGACAATATCATGGAAGAAATAGCAAATCAGAAGGAGCAAAGTGAGCAATGGAGAAATTATAAAGAGAGAGAAACAAACAGAAAGACAGATAGATAGATATATAGATAGATAGATAGATAGATAGATATATAGATAGATAGATAGATAGATAGATAGATAGATAGATAGATAGATAGATAGATAAACAGACAGATAGATAGATATATATATATATAGACAGATATATATATATATATATATATATATATATATATATATAGATAGATAGATAGATCGATAGATAGATAGATAGATAAATAGATAGATGGATATATAGATAGATAGATAAATAGAGAGATGGATAGATAGATTTATATATATATAGAAGAATAGATATATAGTTAGTTAGATGCATGGATGAACGGATGGATGAATGAATAGATATATATATATATATATATATATATATATATATATATATATATATATATATATATGTATATATATATATATAATTATATACACAGATAGATAGATAGATAGATATATGGTTAGATAGATAGACAAATAGATAGATAGATAGATAGATAGATAGATGATAGATAGATAGATAGATAGAGAGAGAGAGAGAGAGAGAGAGAGAGAGAGAGAGAGAGAGAGAGAGAGAGAGAGAGAGAGAGAGAGAGAGAGAGAGAGAGAGAGAGAGAGAGAGAGAGAGAGAGAGAGAGAGAGAGAGAGAGAGAGAGAGAGAGAGAGAGAGAGAGAGAGAGAGAGAGAGAGAGAGAGAGAGAGAGAGAGAGATAGAGAGAGAGATAGAGAGAGAGAGAGAGAGAGAGAGAGAGAGAGAGAGAGAGAGAGAGAGAGAGAGAGAGAGAGAGAGAGAGAGAGAGAGAGAGAGAGAGAGAGAGAGAGAGAGAGAGAGAGAGAGAGAGAGAGAGAGAGAGAGAGAGAGAGAGAGAGAGAGAGAGAGAGAGAGAGAGAGAGAGAGAGCGATAGACAGACAGACAGACAGACAGACAGACAGACGGTTGAATACATCTGTGATGACAGAGAATGAAGAAGAGACAAGTTTTGAGACAGGAATGTCCAAAATTGTAGGGGAAATTGTCATCCTTCACAATATGACCATCTATCACCACCAATGAACTAATAGGATCTTCATTCTATAAGAAAAACATTTCAAAATGAGGATATAAGAACTAATAGATCACATCAAACAGACACACAGAGCTATAACAGCCTAAAGACAAATAAGTCCCAAATTCTTATTTTACAGCACAACATTCCTTTGCCAGTAGCTTGTGACACAGTAAAGATAACTTCAGGTAGAAGACACCTTCACTCACCGGTTACATCACGTACGGACAAAGTCAATGATATACATCAAACACTTTAACGAGCCAATTTATGGCACTTACATACATCTAGCTATTATTTATTTCAAAAGAATTTGTATGACAGTTTCACTAGCTTAACAAACGAATGACTTGGATGGGAGTCAATTTAAGCAAGCTCTGAAATTCTCCATACGTACTGGGAGGTCAAGATCTAATACCATTTCCTTCCTTCATCTCCAATACATAGTAGTAAAGCATCCACATTCATTTGATGAATTGAGAAGAGAAATCCCTCATGGAGAGGGGGGAGAGAGAGAGAGAGAGACTGATGGAGGGAGTCCAGAGAGGTTATCCTCCACACTTGACGATTCATCTCAGGTAGAAGAACCACGGAAAGATAACTTCAGGTAGAAGAGCTTGCAGCTGAGCTAGCGATGAGGCAGACCTGGCAAAGGAATGAATGATTACACAATATGTATTGGAGATGAAGGAAGGAAATGGTATTAGATCTAGACGTATGGAGAATAGCTTGTGACTTATTTGTCCAAGTCATTCGTTTGTTAAGCTAGTGGAAACTGAAATAAATAATAGCTAGATGTATGATGCCATAAATTGGCTCGTTAAAGTGTTTGATGTATATCAGATTGGCAGCCGAAAGTTTCTGTCACAGATATTGGCGTCTTTACTGTCTCTCACCCCAGATGGTGGCTTGGCAGAAAGACGCCGTTTCTCTCTTTATAATTTCTCCATTGCTCACTTTTTTCGCTATTTCTTCCTCATTAGCTGCATGCCCCGCATGGCCGTACAAACAATTGCCCAGCGTGGGTTCCTCCGGGAGCCACCTCGATCTCATCTTTCTCAGCGATGGACATTTAACAAGCACATGGTGATGAAGGGTTTTCCGATGGGTCACCGCACCAACGACAGGTTGGATCACGGGTTGGGTTTATCTTATTCAGATGCGCGCCGAGGGGTGCGTGGCCAGTCGATCGCATCGAAAACGGTTGCTTGTGTCCCTCCCGTCTCAGGGTCCTCCACGCGTCATCTTTCATAGGACCTGGCATGTGTTGGTATACTTCCCTGCCAGTTTTGTCTTTTGCCCAATCCGCAATCCATCTGTCTGTCATTGCCTCTCGGCAGAGCCTCTTTGCTGCGTCATATGTGAACCCGTCTTCCAGACCAGGTCCTGTTAGGCCGGTTGATTTTTCATCTAGATTGGCGCCGGTTTTGCCAATCTGCCGGCCGTGTCGTTGCCAGGGATTCCGCAATGTCCAGGTATCCATTGGAGCGTTACTTCCACACCGAGGTGTGTCTCAAGAAGCCCCAATAGTCGTACCACTCGGCCGAGAAGCGGGTCCTCCATAGCCACGTGCCAGTTCTCGAGTGCTTCGAGAACCGACTTCGCGTCAGTGAAGACGACTAGCTCCTTCGGGACTTTGGGCCCCGTCGAATGTCTCATGACGGTGGTTCCCGAGCCAGTCAGCTACCCTGCTCAGGGCCACGTATAGGGCGATTGTTTCGGCCTCGTAGTACGAGCGATACTTTCCGCAGTTTCCTCCTCTCGCTCTTGCTCACCGTTCGGGTACTCAATGAGCACGCCGTATCCCGTGCGGACGGATGCCAGACGAATACCGTCTGTGTATGCTTTGATTGCATCGCTCGGGTACGGCTCGATCGTTTTCAACGCCAACGTCCTTAGCATCAAGGGATCGAAACCCTTGAGTGCCGTTTGCAAAAGCCTCGCATGGATCCTAGGCGGTGAAGGCGCGACCCACGGGAGTACTTTGGGTACTGTGACTATCTCAACCATGGGTAAATTTCTTAGACCCATTTCCTCACTCAAGCTTTTCTGCTTCTCTCATGAAGCACTTTCTTTCATACAGTATGAGTCCCGCCACTCTTCGATCATGTCTCTGCGTCGATCCCCCGTGGATATCGTCGCAGTCTTTCTAGAGTGTTTAGTATCGAGTAATCACGCCTTACCGATAGCGGTTCCATGTCGGTCATTACTTGGCAAGCGCTTGTCGGTGAGGATCTCATTCCACCACATATAAAACGCAAGGCCCGGTTATGGACTTGCTCGAGGGGTCGGAGGTTCGTATGGGCCACGAAGGCGAGGACAGGCATGGCATATTCCGCTACGGCTCTGATGTGTCCCACGTAGAGTGTTTTCAGGACATCGAAGCCAGCGCCCCAGCGGGTGTTGGCCAACTTCTTCAACACGTTCAGCCTCAGGGACATCTTATCGGCCAGTTCCTCCACATGCGTTTTCAGCGAGAGTCTTGGGTCGAGCTTAACACCCAGGTAGGTGGGTGCATCGTCCTTTTTCAATCCTTGACCGCGGTATCTCAAATTGAGCTCCTTTTTTCGGCGAATCGGGGAGTTGGTGAAGGTGGTATACACCGTCTTCTCCTGATTCACCTGGACCCTCCAGAGGTCACAGTAAGAGCTCAGCACATTGAGATCGTTTTGCAACTTTTTTGGGCCGCATCCTCTACATTCTTTCCTGACACCAAATGACCATGTCATCGGCGTACATGGTCACGTTGCCAGCTACGTTCTGGGCAATATCATTAATAAACACTAGAAATAAGGTGCAGCTCAATGCTGAGCCTTGCGGTAGTCCCTCCTCTAGGGTTAGGCCACCGGACAGGGCGGCACCGCTTCTGGTTCGGATCACCCGCGCCGCCAGGAAATCACGAATCCAAAAGTAGAGGTGCCCACCTACACCTACTCTGAGCATTTTTAACAACAGGCCCGACCTCCAAACGCGATCATACGCTTGTTTGAGGTCCACGAATACTGCCACCGAGTCTACCCTCTTTCGAAGGTGATCGATGACATTTTGCATCATTCTGAGGATTTGGTCCTCCGGTCGCATTCCTCTTCGGAAGCCCGCTTGGTCTTGGGATAGAATCCCCCTACGCTCCAGATAACTGTACAGGCGGTCATTCACCATTCGCTCAGCAACCTTGCTAACGCAAGATGTGAGCGAGATGGGCCTGTAGCTCTGTGGTTCTGTGGGATCTTTACCCTTTTTTGGGATTGCAGTGACGATTGCAACCTTCCACTCCTTGGGGATCGCTCCCTTTCGCCAAGTCTCGTTGAAGAAACCTAGCAGCTTTTGCCGTGCCGATAGTCCCAGATGCTTCAGCATCTCATTAGAGATTTGGTCGCTACCCGGCGCCTTACGGACTTTGGCTCGGTTGATTGCCCTGTCCAACTCCTGTAGGGTCAGAGCACTTAGAATCCATCGCCACTCCTCTCCCTCGCTTCCCGTTCTAGCCCCCTGCGTTCGCTGCGTATTCCAGCATCCCTGGGCCCGGCCTTGTTAACCCGTGCAAAATGCCTATTGAGGGTTTTGGCTTTTTTGCATTAGAAAAGGCAAGATTGCCATTCTCCATCTTCAATGGAGTCGGGTTACGCACGTGGTCGAGCCCTTTCAGCTGGTCTAGCAGCTTCCACACCCCGCGTGTGCCCTTCCCCAGGTCAAGCCCTTCGCATCTCTCGACCCAGTGCTTTCGCTTTTCCTCCCGTATGAGAAGCTTCGCTTCAGCACTGAGCCGATTATACTTCCTTCTATGAGCCTCATCAGGGTGCCGTGTCACCCTTCTACGCGCTTTTTGCCTTTCTTTCACGACTTGGGCAATTTTTTCGGTCCAAAAGGGTGAGTAACGAGTGTATCCACCCTTTGGAATTGCCTTTTGCGCTGCTTTGAGGATTGCTTCTTTGATCTTAGTGTAATCCTCATCGATGTTATTGTTGAAAACGACCTGATCCAGTTCCTATCCGCTGTATAGCGGTATAGGTCCCAATTGGCTTTAGCATACCGCCAGATCTGTTTGGGCCGGGGTTTCGAGGTCCCGCGTTCTACCTTGATAGTCAGCAGGCTCGGCAAGTGGTCACTGCCGACGTCCTCGAGGACATTCAGCTCACCAGACAGATCCGACGACAAGAGTGAGAGGTCGGGTAGACTCCGTACCATGCCTGGGTGTAATAGAGTGGCCGGAGTTTCAGCCGTCTGCAACATTACCAGGTTGGTCGAGTCACAAAGTGCCTCGATATCCTTCCCGGTATTATTTCTACTGGAGTACCCCCACCGCGGGGAACGTCCGTTGAAGTCACCGGCCACGATCGTCCGCCGGTAGTTCGGTCCATTCGGCAACTCTAACCGCATAGCACTCTTGGGTGAGTTGTAAACATTCCAAATGTTATACTCATCACCTCGAATGCTATCACCACCTTTGGATATCGGTCCCACCGTGTCTTTCGTGCTTGACTTGAGCAGTTATCCCGTTTCTCACGAGAAGGACTACTCCTCTGCAGTCAGTGCAGTCACACTTGTGGGCCGTGTACCCGGCTACTCTGGACCCTACGCTTACCGTGCAGGGTCTCTTTGCAATAATGCGACGTGGACCTTACTATCAGCAAGGACTTTCGCCAGCTCGATGGTTCTCGGGACTACTCGCCTTTGACATTAAGCTGCAGTACTCGCAAAGCTGAGCTTAAAGGACCTGGTCTCCCTAGTGGCCTCCGGTGCCTGTCCATATGGCGTCCGGGGGCCTCAGATACGATACGTCTGTTCTATGTAACGGAGGTAGGCAAGACGTTGTCGGCAGTATCCGAGCTGCTTGTTAAGGTGCGGAACTCGGTGGCTGCGTTCGTGGCAGCCTCCTGTGGTTCCGCAGTCGTGATAAGTGATCGTCATTCACCGCCGCGTCCTCAGGACTTGGGAGACGCGGCGGGCCCCTGATAGCATTGCTCCATGCCACGCTCAGAGGGCCACGTGGGCATGGGGGCAGCTATCTCGGTTGCCCAGCCCAACGTTTGATAGTGTGTCTGAAACCTTCATAGACCAGGGAAGAGAAGTGCTTTGGTAAGACCCATTACTACTCTCCGGTTCCAGGCACAGGGGACGTCCGGCTGGGCATCGCAACCGAGAGGACGGCAGCTAGCACCAGTTCTGCTAAGATTCGGTTTTGCGATGGTCTAACGCCACCACATAAACCTAGTATTGAACTTTCGTTTAGCTATAGCCCAGACGGATATGACGATCCAGTCCAGACCAAGCCAACGAATGAGCCTCTTCTTCCGCTCTCTGGGCTGCTTTTTCCAGCCTTCCGTCCCCAGGCCTGTTACCTGGGTCTTGGAGGAATGAGACCATTGTTTTTGGCACCCAACGCCACAGGGGTGTTCGTCCCTATGACATCGGTCGTTTGGGTGCGGTCTGTATAGTAGCTCCCGGGCACTTGGCAAGAGACGTGGTTTATTGCCTGACTGTAGATGGGCGATTAGTATTTGGCTAGTAGTTCTACTTTGTTCAGTTAGGTGGTAGTCTGTAGTCGTAGCTGTGTATTATAGTGTGCTTTGGTATAGAGTACCTAGTAGCAGTATCCACTGTCTTGGTTTTTGGTGTATTAGTGATTTTTGGGCGCCTTTGTTGTGATACCGTTTTGTTGGACTCCGCAATATGCGGGTCCAGTAATATAATAGTAGTAGTAGTCCATTGTACGTCATGAATTAGTAGTAGGTCACAGTTTAGACCCCCTCCTTATTAGTAGTAGTGAAGAGGTGGTCATTGCTGAAATCACAGTCGGTAGTAGTAGTAGTAGTAGTAGTAGTAGTACAATAGTGAGTGGTAGAAGCCAAGTCTTATGTATTTGTAAAAAATTAGTAGTATAGTGTAGATATAACATAGTCTTATATTATAATATCATTACTTGGTGCCGGGGCAGTAAAAGTAGTCGATGGAAGAGTAGTAACATTAGTAGTAGTAGTAGTAGTAATAGTAGTAGTAGTAGTAGTAGTAGTAGTAGTAGTAGTAGTAGTAGTAGTATTAGTAGTAGCTAGTAGTAGTAGTAGTAGTAGTAGTAGTAGTAGTAGTAGTAGTAGTAGTAGTAGTAGTAGTAGTAGTAGTAGTAGTAGTAGTAGTAGTAGTAGTAGTAATAGTAATAGTTTGACTAGTAGTAGCTTACATAATGTAATATTTAAGTAGTAGTAGTTACAATTAGATGAACATTAGTAAATAGTAGTTAACATTAGTAGTTATCACACACACACACACACACACACAAAGTATACAGTAGTATGGTAGGTCGAAAAGTCAGTTTTAAAAGTATAATAGTAAAGAAGTCAAATTAAGAATAATTACATATACATCACAGTGTTAAAGATACCATACATAGTACACCGTACGGGTAGTAGTAGTAGTAGTAAAAATAGTAGTTACCAAGTGCAGCAACAGCACAGGCAACACCAGATGCAGCAACAGCAGCAGCAGCAGCAGCAGCAGCAGCAGCAGCAGCAGCAGCAGCAGTTGCGCAGCAGCAGCAGCAGCAGCAGCAGCAGCAGCAGCAGCAGCAGCAGCAGCAGTACCAGTCGCAGCAGCAGCAGCAGCAGCAGCAGCAGCAGCAGCAGCAGCAGCAGCAGCAGCAGCAACCAGCCGCAGCAGCAGCAGCAGCAGCAGCAGCAGCAGCAAAGCAGCAGCAGCAGCAGCAGCAGCAGCAGCAGCAGCAGCAGCAGCAGCAGCAGCAGCAGCAGCAGCAATAGCAGCAGCAACAGCAGCAGTAATGACAAACAGGAGGCAAGGGTGTAGTATGTAATGCAAGATAATATAGTACTAGTAGTAGTAGTAGTAGTTGTTGTAGTAGTAGTAGTACGTGTCTCTGTTTTGTAGTAGTAGTAGTAGTAGTAGTAGTAGTAGTAGTAGTAGTGTGATTTAGTAGGAATGGCAATGTAAAAGTAGTAAAGCAAATAAAGCAGTAGGTTAAATGCAATTGAGATTCTTTATAGTGTCTATGTGTGTGTGTGTGTGGGGGGGGGTAGGGGGAGAGAGAGGGGGTGTTTTGTGTTTATTACATCACACCATGTCTTCTTTTCTGCTTTCCTTCTTTTTCTTCTACATTTTAAGTCAGATATGAAGAAAAATAGAGGCGAACATTTTATACAGAGCATTGGTTAGGCCTTACCTTTCCCTTAATCATTTTAGTTTGCTTGCTAAAGGAGAAATGCCTCACACTGTAAGCAGACATAGCTTGTAGTATCTACTTGCCTACGTGATGGCTACAGAGTTTATTCCTCCAAAACAGAAAAGGTCAGAATCACGGACACAAAGGGGAAGGAGAAGGAGATCGTGGAAGGTCCAACCACACCTTCAGTAAATATTGTACCAGACCAAGACAAACGTCAAACTGCCCACCGTTCTGATATCCTGTTCAGTCAACCGTAAAATCATCAAAAATTCGTATAGGGTTAATAAACTTGTGTCCGTGTGTGGAGAAATTTCTGTACTTCCTCCTGACATTCGGTTGTCAAGGATAGCTATTGTAATTTATGTGTATTGAATTTATTTGATTTTAGATAGTAGTAGTTCATTAAAGACAAACAGTGAGGCAAAGGGCATGTCGGAAGTGAAGGTGATGACATAAGATAATACTCTTGAGAGAGAGAGAGAGAGACAAAGAGAGAGAGAGGGGGGAGGGAGACAGAGACAGACAGACAGACAGACAGAAAGACCCCACTGACAGACAGAACAAAGACAGAGACAAAGACAGAAGGATAAAATAGACGAAGAGACAAACAGACTTACCACAGATAGACAGACAGACAGTCAGCCCCAATAACTGCTTTTCCAACGACAAAAATACCAACGACGCATCGGACAACAGAAACAGTAGCTTCTCGAGTTACATCTCCATCTACCAGTGCAAGAAGCTCAGAGATAACATCAGAAAACCCGAAAAGGACCACGACCGTGTACGGTTCAACTACTACATCTGGAACCTCGTTTCCTTCACCCGAAGGTGGGACTTTTCTGAGGTCGCTGATTTCTCGTGTTCAACAGCTGGGCCTGGCGATTCAAAACTTCACTCAAAATGTATTTATAACTGAACTGGAGAATCAAGGCGTCAATATGACATCCGGAGAAGGCACCCTGATAAATGGTATCGTTCCAAATATAGTCAGCATGGTTCAATATCGGCTCCAGGAGACAATGGAAACGTTTGAGTCCATGCTTCAGAGTGTGCTTGCTAATGTCATTTCAACCTTACGATCAACTGATAGCATATTTTTGACAAATGTTTACCAAAATAAGACAGATGAAGAAATCACGGTTATGCTTACTAAAAACTTACAAGACTTGATTCCTTTATTGATGAAGATGGCTTCAGGTGATGCTACTTTATATGATGTCAGGTGCGTTTTTGTAGATAATTCACTAAGGACAGGGTTAAACAGCACCTTTCAGCGAACACAGACAGCTGATATTGTCTCCAGTCTGCTGCTTACTTTGGTCGAATGTGATCCACAATTGAGTTCAGCTGGGCGTGTGTTGACCAACGCCTCGCAGATAGCGACTGGAATCCAAGCTATGAGCAGGTTCACATCTTTCAGAGATGAATCCACTGCAGAATCTGTGGATTTCATCAGGAATACATTGTCCAATGTCAGTCCTACTCTCTCAGACCCTGCTATATTCAATGAAAGGCTTTCAACTCTGCTCCTTCTATTACGTAATCTCATCTCCCAAACATCAGCGACAGCAGCTCCTACGACACCATTTTCAGAACCCATTGTGAGTTTTGGCTCACCAGTTAATTTGCTTGGTGCGTTGAGGGACAGCGACAACGATCTTGACCTGATTTCGACGTTCCCAGCTATCTTCAATTCCGCCGACAGTCAGAGCAGCAGCGTTGGCAGTGTAGAGCAAAGGGATCTCTCGACTATTGCGATCGGCTTTAGCTTCGACCTCCATCACAGACGTCCAAGCTCAAGTTATAAGCAACAGAATAGCGTCTCTACTGGCTCCAGCATTGGTATCTGTGGTCAATTCCACATTGGATGACTCGCAAATCAGTGGTCTTCAGGCTTTGAACTCATTATTGGGGCAGGTCGATTTCAGCGATCCTTGAGTTTAGTGAACGCGTTATCGGGGTTGAGGGATGAGAGGAACAGATCTTTGGTCAGCTTATTACCTCCGTCTATTGAACAACTGTTCAACCAAGGAGGCGAATCCAGGTATGTAATAATTATTAGGCCACTACATGTGTCTGCAACTTTTAAAATGATTGAACGAATACTACAGACACAGCTTTTCGAGAAAAAAAGAGCATGGAAGTTTAACGATAACGGAGGATACGTTTACATCCACCCATCTATTCATCCATAGTACTATCCATGGAGGCATCCATCCATGCATACATCCATCCCTACATCCATCATCCATTCGTTTATCCATCTATCCATCCGCTGATTGAACCACCCATAAATGCATAATATACATACGTACATCCATATGCATGCACGCATACATACAAAACAATCATACACACATACATACATACATACATACATACATACCTATATACATACATACATACATACATACATACATACAAACACATACATACATACATACATACATACATACAACACACATACATACATACATACATACATACATACATACATACATACACATACATACATACATGCATACATACACATACATACATACATACATACATACATACATACATACATACATACATACATACATACATACATACATACATACATACATACATACATACATACATACATACATACATACATACATACATACATACATACATACATACATACATACATACATACATACATACATACATACATACATACATACATACATACATACATACACACATATGAAGGTGAAAGGCGGAGTTAAGGAAAGGAGATGAAGGGTGAAATTGTCTTGAAGGCTCAGTATGGATCCCCTTTGCCAAATGACACTTATGACTACAATGCGACGAGGTGGCATCGCGATTTAACTTACTGACTTGAGTGGTGCTAGGTTATTTGTACATCTCTGCTTGATAATAGACAAGGGAAGAAAGCATTAGATTATTATTATTGGAAAACTTCTTTTTTAAAGGAGATATAACTTGAGTAGTAGCACTTCTTTAGCAACTATATAATATATATATTTATTATGACTGAATAATATGATGATGACGCCCGCATCAAACCGTCTTTCTCCACCCTATTTACAAGAACTGGACAGTTTTTACCAACCCAATAACCTATTAAGATTATCAAATTCCTTTTCTCCACCCTATTTACAAGAACTGGACAGTTTTTACCAACCCAATAACCTATTAAGATCATCAAATTCCTTTCCTTTTCCTCCACCCTATTTACAAGAACTGGACAGTTTTTACCAACACAATAACCTATTAAGATCATCAAATTCCTTTTTTCTCCACCCTATTTACAAGAACTGGACAGTTTTTACCAAACAATAACCTATTAAGAATAACCTATTAAGATCATCAAATAAGATCATCTTTTTCTCCACCCTATTTACAAGAGCTGGACAGTTTTTATCAACCCAATAACCTATTAAGATCATCAAATTCCCTCTTGATTATCATACCAATTAAATAAATTGACTTTTATTAAAGATTCTTTCGGCCATACGATAACATCTCTTTCAAAACCAGAAGTAGTCCCTCATTTCAATTTTTTTTAAAGAATCTTGAAACCGAATTTTTATAAGAGCATTCAGTTCCTGCTAGTTTAAAATCTCTTGTAAGTAAATCTAACATCACTATCTTCTTCTACTTTTTCTTTTTTTAAATATTTTATGTAATCTGAATTTGTGTTTGATATTTTACTGTAAACGCCATCGAGCATTTCGATGGATGACAGGCGCTGAACAAATAATTATGCATTACTATTATCATTATGATTACACTTGAGCGCTGTCCCCTCAACCTACACTTACACGTTTTAAATAAGATTATATTTTCTTTCTTCTTCTTTTTCTAGCCTTTCTTCGCTGTCGTCACTTACTGCCATCCCTCAAGCGATGTTGGCCATTGGGCAGATCTACAGCGAAAGCTATAACACTTCCGGTCGTTGTAAGCTAGAACGATCGGCCGTCGGTGACGCCTTGCTTTCCTTAGAGCCCTGGTCTCTGTCATGTAAGCGGAGTTTGGTAGCGAGTGATCACCATTTGCCAATTTTGATGAACAGTTCAGATTGTAGGGTCATCACCTATGGTTACTGCGGGTGAGGGATGGGATGGGAGGTGGGTAGAGACAAAGTTTTGATCTCTCAACCAACAGGACGTGAGTTCAAGACCCGTCAGGTTGATCAGTTTTCTCGAATTTTTCGGTTCAAACTCATCCGCTCTTTGTCCAGGCAGGCGGATCGACATCAGAAAACATATTTGCCCAGAGAAACTACATGTAGATTAATGAAGTCGTTTTCATTTGGGATCGCAGTTAGCTCGGGTACGAATAATAACAAAGTTCCTTCAAGGCCGATACGGCCCACAGAGCCGGAATTTATCCCGGTTTCGATAGCGTGAAGCGGAACAGGTGACATTCATCTCCTCCTGGCCAAGACGCTAGTCTGACGCATGCGTCGGACCTAACTTTGCTTGGATTCGAACTAGAGACCTCATGGTCCCCAGGCTGGCAACCTAACCGCTCGGCTACCGACACCAGATAGTTAGAGTGTTCAAGCGTATTTAAATCGCTGCTGTCAACGTGACATTGTTATTTACCATAGATAGTAATGTAGATGTTATTAGTGTTACAATTATATGCTTCCCTTGTTTAAACTTTATAGTGTCTTTTGTAGTCCGATTCAGTCTCTCTCTCTCTCTCTCTCTCTCTCTCTCTCTCTCTCTCTCTCTCTCTCTCTCTCTCTCTCTCTCTCTCTCTCTCTCTCTCTCTCTCTCTCTCTCTCTCTCTCTCTCTCTCTCTCTCTCTCTCTCTCTCTCTCTCTCTCTCTCTCTCTCTCTCTCTCTCTCTCTCTCTCTCTCTCTCTCTCTCCCTCTCCTCTCTCCTCTCTCTCCTCTCTCTCTTCTCTCTCTCCTCTCTCTCTCTCCATCTCTCTCTCTCTCTCTCTCTCTCTCTCTCTCTCTCTCTCTCTCTCTCTCTCTCTCTCTCTCTCTCTCTCTCTCTCTCTCTCTCTCTCTCTCTCTCTCTCTCTCTCTCTCTCTCTCTCTCTCTCTCTCTCTTTCTCGCTCCTCTCCTCCCTCCTTGCCTCTCTCCCTCCCTCCCTCCCTCCCTCTCCATCTCTCTCTCTCTCTCTCTCTCTCTCTCTCTCTCTCTCTCTCTCTCTCTCTCTCTCTCTCTCTCTCTCTCTCTCTCTCTCTCTCTCTCTCTCTCTCTCTCTCTCTCTCTCTCTCTCTCTCTCTCTCTCTCTCCCTCCCTCTCTCTCACCCTCCCTCTCTCTCTCTCTCTCTCTCTCTCTCTCTCTCTCTCTCTCTCTCTCTCTCTCTCTCTCTCTCTCTCTCTCTCTCTCTCTCTCTCTCTCTCTCTCTCTCTCTCTCTTTTCTCTCACACACACACACACACACACACACATACACACACACTCACTCACTTTTTTCATTACACATCAATTTCCTCTCCCCCAGTCGTGGACGCTATGGGTAAATTGGACACAGGTGTGTTACAAGGCAATACCTATTTCGTGGGCAACTTTGATGAATGCGAAACAATCTCAGGCCAAACGGACGAAGGTGACGTCATCCGAGGTAACTACGTCAAATACAAGTTGAAGGTCACTCTTCCCGCTGGAGTTCCCAGTTTGAATGGCTTTGTGGTGAGGTGACATGATATTGTATTGGTTAATGAAGCTGATAAAACGATTGAAACCAGGCAACGAACCTTCTAGATCAATAATCTCTCCCCCCCCCTCCTCTCTCTCTCTCTCTATATATATATATATATATATATATATATATATATATATATATATATATATATATATATATATATATATATATATATATATATATATATATATATATATATATATATATATATATATATATATATATATATATATATATATATATATATATATATATATATATATATATATATATATATTTATATAGGCTTGCCCGTTAATAATGTTGGAGTATGATTTCTCTTTATTATAATTTATAATGATGGGTCTCTTGAACTTTGTCTGTGGTTGACTCTGAAACCATTA
>JAXRKP010000841.1:37500-40000 GCA_037039925.1 Doris montereyensis
TCTACATGAAATTCTAGAGCTAGACAGAGTTAAACAGATCTATATCTAGATATCCGTTTTTGTCAGATCTAGTATATACATCTAGATTTTAAATTCTAGATCTAGATTCTAGATCTAGCTCTATTATTTAGGTAGATTTTAGATCTAGATCTAGATCTATTTAGACCTATATATTGATATCGAGGTGCAGGTCTGTCATTATTTAGTCAAGAAAGCTTGCCAAGAAATTCGATGACAAAATGTTCTTGGATTAAACAATAAAAGTACACCATCACCGTTGTTTGGCAATATAGCCCCCCCCTCCCAAAGTAAATCACCCCAACCCAACCAAAGCGTCTAAAAATATATTATAACAGCCCTTCCGGCCCATTTCCCATTAATTTCTATGTTAAACACAAGTGGTCAGTAATTCTCCATAAAATGACGTGGTGACGTCACTTTTCCCTCATTTGAATAGTTATTGACGCCTTACCTTAACATTGAAAAGCAAATGAAAGAGTTGTCTCTTGGTCGAAAATCTAACTATCTAGGTCTAGACATAGAGCTAGATTATAAAACTAGTCTGCATTTGTCATCATGAATCCATTAATTTAATCATAATCATATGGGTTTTTATTTTATTTTAATCAGATTGAATTTGAATCCACTATATCTAGATATAGCTCTCTAGACCTAGATATAGTTCTTCTGCATGTACTCAGGGGGGATCTACGTCTAGATTAAGATTATAGATCTAGAATCTAGATCTAGATGGTTTTAATTTTCTAGATATCTAGAGCTAGATCTATCTAGAATCTAGATTCTATATCAGGGAGCAATTTTCTACGGATAGTGCAATATTGATATTGCAATATTGAAATAAAAACAAAACAAAACAAAATAAAAATCCAGGATCAACCATAGTTTCTGATGTTTCCTCATTAAAAATGAAAGGGAGCGACGCTGGAATTCAGATAATGCTTTTTCTTTGTTTTCTTTTGTTAGTCAAGGCTACACGCTACAAAACACCCATCAGAAATACAATTACAGTCATGCATTGTATTTGACCTGGCTCTAGATTCTAGCTAGATTTAGGTTAGCCTTAAGGTTTCCTTGATGCTTATGGCCTAAATCTAGATCTAGTAAATCTAGATCTAGTCGAAACCGAGGTGTGCAACGCTGGCGTATCGAGTCTTGTCTATTTGTTTACTGTTTTGATTGTTGTTACGCACTGAAAAAGTTAGCTCTGGATATGTCTTCAATTCCTTTGTTTTGTTATTTTTGTGTCAATTAAATCATGACTAGGTTGAACACTGATTTGGGGTGTTATAATACAGTTATTGACTATATTGGCTCATTTGCGCTCCTAATTAGATCTAGATTGAGCTGGTAAACTCGGTCGATCTAACTAGTCGTGCGAATAACCCAGTGTCAATCGTTGTTTATTACGGTCATGTATACCCGGTTTTCCAACTTTACGAAACTACACTCCTATCATCACGATTTATAATATAGAACATAAATATGGACACAAACACACGCACACACAGGCACATCTTTGTAAATAGATTATCACGATTGTGACGTACATCTATTACTTAAGGTCAGGAATGAATAAATATATTATATTATTTTTTTATCAAGGTTTATATTCGGATCGTTGGGATTACTTTGCACGATTGGAACGTTCCTTGACGTAATCCTCCGTAACCAATCATCTCAAAAGCAAAGCACTTCTGTCTCTAGCAGGCGAACGTCAAGAAGCCGTTCCTCTTTGTCCAATCATTCAGGTAGATCTAGAGTTTTATCAACACAATGACATAGGATAAAACGGTATACTTAAGTTGTATAACCAGTTTTCTTGAATTAAAGATAGGCCTATATCTTAACTTCTTTCTATTTCTATTTCTATTTCTATTTCTATTTCTGTCTGTCTGTCTGTCTGTCTGTCTGTCTGTCTGTCTGTCTCTGTCTGTCTCTCTCTCTCTCTCTCTCTCTCTCTCTCTCTCTCTCTCTCTCTCTCTCTCTCTCTCTCTCTCTCTCTCTCTCTCTCTCTCTCTCTCTCTCTCTCTCTCTCTCTCTCTCTCTCTCTCTTTCTCCCTCATACACACATACACACACACACACACACACACAACACTCCATTTCCCTCTTTCCCCTCGTCTCTATCCCATTTACTAATGTCGGTCTCTCTGCCAATCAGACTGTATGTTTGCCTGTTTATCTATCTACCTAATTTACATATCTATCAGACTGACTGTATGTGTGTATGTCTATCCATCTATACTCTCTATATATAGATATCTCCTTATTTCACATTCTCCGAAAGTTATAACATTAAGTGTAACTTTGAATTCAGTTCCGCCCATAACTACAATAATTAGTATCCTGCTTGGCGTTTCACAATGAAACCACAAAAACAACTCATTACTTTCTCTTTGCTTTGCTTCTTTGATGGTTCTTAGGGGACTCGGTAGTCAAAAGGCAAGGTATCGGCCTCTCAACCAAAAGGTAATGGGTT
>JAXRKP010000841.1:55000-57500 GCA_037039925.1 Doris montereyensis
AGCTGTTCTGGGGGGGGGGGGGGGGGGGCAATGACAAATTAAGAATGTCAAAGGAGAAATAATGAAAGAAGACAGCGAAATCATGGAAACATGGAGACAGCCTTTTCACCAATTACATAATCCCTCCAGAACGTATGAAACAAGGAGTAAAGATTGATTAGTAAGAGTGTCAAGTAATCAAGATGAGACAGCTGAAGATGTAGATATATCAATGGAAGAAATCCAAACAGCTATAAGAAAAGTGAAATAAGGAAAACCCCAGGAGCAGATCAAGTTTATCCAGAAATGATTAAAAACCAAGGGAGAAAGGCAGACAAACTACTACATGCATTATGCCAACAAGAATGGAAATCCAAATAGGTGCCAGACGACTGGAAAAAGGGAACAATAGTACCAATACATAAGAAAGGATCAACTATGGAATGCTCAAACTATAGAGGGATAATACTACTTAGCGTTCCAGGAAAAGGATATGCCAGGATACTGGAAATGAGACTAAGGAAAAGAGTAGAGGATCAGATTGGGTTTAGACCAGAAAGAAGTGTACACGACCACATATTTACAATTAGACAAATAATAGAAACATTCCTTGAGAGAAACATTGGCATTCCTTAAAAGAACACAATGTGAGTAAAATTTAATAGAAGCCATTAAAAGTGTTTATAATTTACCAACATGTGCAGTGAGAGTAGCTGGAATCATATCTGAAGAATTTGATGTAGATATAGGAGTAGGACTAAGCCCTCTTTTGTTTATCACATTTATGGATTCAGTCGCAAAGGCATCCTCAAAAATGAAGACAATGAATGTAGGTATGTGGAAGCTCAAACCAGTAAATGTATCAATGCCTTCATTTGCCGATGATTTAGTTCTGTTTGGAAAAACAGAAAGGGATCTTCAGTCGATTATCAACATTATGAACAATGAACTAAATAAAAGAGGAATGAGAGTTAATGCAAAGAAAACCAAAACAATGCTAGTAGCTAGGGAAGCTAAAACACAAAATCTTAAATTGGGCAGGGAGCATTTAGAACAAGTTCAAAGCTACAATTACCTAGGAGTAATGATTAACTCAGAGGGAAAACTAAGAGAACAAATCAGCCAGAGAATCAAAAAGGCAAGTGCAATATATAACCATCTAGGAAAGGCATTTGTATGTAAGCAAGAATTGTCAACAAAAACCAAAATGGCAGTATACTATACAGTTTATTGTCCTACTCTCCTCTATGGCAGCGAAACTTGGACTTTAGCTACAGGCAGCTGAAATGAAATATCTAAGAATAGTAGTAGGAAAAACTAAAAGAGACAAAATAAGAAACACAACAATAAGAGATCACACCAAAGCAGATGGCATAAAAACTAAGATTGAAACAAATCAATTGAGATGGTTTGGGCATGTAAACAGAATGAATGGCAATAGAATAGCTAAATCAGTATACACTGCTAAAGCCCAAGGTAAAAGACTAAAAGCCAGACCTCGGATAAAGTGGGAAGAAGATATAAAAGAGGCATTTAAGCATAGAAATTTAATTTTTTTGGAAAGAAACAGAAAATGTCAGAGAGGGCATCCTGGAGAAAGATCATCTCTGACATTTGAACCCATACACCGAAAGGTAGAATGGGAACTGATAAAGAAAGAAAGAACAACAACTACTACTATTACTACTACTACTACTACTACTACTACTACTACTACTACTACTACTACTAGTGCTACTACTACTACTACTACTACTACTACTACTACTATTACTACTATTACTACTACTGCTACTACTACTACATGTATTACTACTATTATTACTACTACAACTACTTCTACTACTATTACTACTACTGCTACTACTACTACTACTACCACTATTACTGCTACTGCTGATGCTGTTCCTGCTGCTGCTGTTACTTCTTCTACTACTGCTACTACTTCTTCTACTGCTACTACTTTTACTACTACTACTACTGCTACTACTACTACTACTACTACTACTACTACTACTACTACTACTACTACTACTACTACTACTACTACTACTACTATTATTACTACTATTACTACTACTATTTATACTACTACTATTACTACTACTACTATTACTTCTACTACTACTACTACTACTACTATTACTACTACTACTACTACTACTACTATTACTATTACTATTACTACTGCTTCTACTACTACTACTACTACTAATATTACTACTATTACTACTACTATTTATACTACTACTATTACTACTACTATTACTATTACTACTACAACTACTACTACTACTACTACTACTACTACTACTACTACTACTACTACTACTACTACTACTACTACTACTACTACTACTACTAATACAACTAATAATCACAGTATGTAATTCAATGAGTGTGTCTATAACTAACTGATCATCGTCCCCAGCTTTTCGTTTTCATTGGTTGGGTTCTGGCATTTGGTGCAGGCACCACTGTTCTCTACATCACCGCAGACAACTACGGCTCCGACTCGGCA
>JAXRKP010000841.1:62500-65000 GCA_037039925.1 Doris montereyensis
CTTTTTTTTTTTTTGGTCCATAAGCTTTTAATAATTTAATTTGCCTTCCGTTTGGTTTAATATTTACCTCTAATAGCCGTGGGCTTATGCATTTCTAACTTCCAAGTAGCTTTCTATGCCTTTTATGTACTAGAAGGCTTACTCCTGCTCTAGCTCCATCTTTGACATCTACTCCTGAGAAGATTAAAATATGATTTGGTCCTACATTTTCTATTCCTTGTCCTTTTTTCTTTTTTCTGTAATTGTCAAAATGTCTACCCTGAATTGTTCCATTTCTTCAACTAATTCTGGCTCTTTTCCATTTATTGCCCTAACGTTCCATGTTCCAAAATTCACAGTCCGTGTTCGTTTCCAAGTTTGTCTTCCAATGGTCAAGCCGGTCATACTCCTTTTACTTCTCTGAATTAGATTGTTTTGGATAACCAGGGGATTAGCCCACTGTACCCTAGGTAGATGGTGGTGTGGTCACATTGAGGCCCCTACCAGACCTTGTTATTTTCTGTCAGGTTTAACTCCCTTAGCCTTTGGTCAGCCAAGACCGGACTGCAAGGCAGCAGGTTGTTTTCTGTCAGGGTTAACTCCCTTAGCCTATGGTCAGCCAAGACGCGCCTGCAAGGCAGCAGGAGACTTGTGGAGGGCGGGATCATCTACTTCCCGTACAGGTGCTGTCCACTGCCCGGCACAACGTTGTATTATTAGGAAAGGTACTTCACTCTGTTATGGCCACTTTTGTGACACTCACACAGTTGTGAATAAGTACTGAGCTGTAGGTAGAGAATGATCTTGTCACAGTGTTAGTACGAAGCGCCTAGTAGGCTTCTGAACTGTATGCGCCCCAGTGAGTTGAGAAGGACTTTGAATGAAATGGCCTGCTGAGGGATAGATAAATGAGGTATAGTTGGTGAGCCTACACTTGTGTGGGGATATGGACTATAAATCCATCATTATCTTTATTCTTGATTTACTCACAGGGTCATCAATAGCATACTATCGTGGAAGGCTTGGGTGCCTTTGTCACGGTTGACGTACGGTGTCTATCTGATACACGTCATGGTCATGTATTACTTCAACAACAACAGACGCACCTTGGCTTACCTCACCAAGGAACATGTGGTGAGTATCAATTGGAGATAATGGTAATAATAATAATAATAATAATAATAATAATAATAATAATAATAATAATAATAATAATAATAATAATAATAATAATAATAATAATAATAATAATAATAATAATAATAATAATAATAATGATAATAATAATAATAATAATAATAATAATAATAATAATAATAATAATAATAATAATAATAATAATAATGATAATAATAATAATAATAATAATAATAATAATAATAATAATAATAATAATAATAATAATAATAATAATAATAATAATAATGATAATAATAATAATAATAATAATAATAATAAGAATAATAATAATAAAAATAAAAATAATAATAATAATAATAATAATAATAGTAATAATTATAATAATAATTATAATTATAACTAAAATAATTATAAAAATGGGCATATCAGTCAGACAGACATGCAAAGACATATAAAGAGGCAAAACAGAGACAAAGCGAGGAATGAAACCATATTAAAAATAGACAGAAATACAGAGAGGTGGGTACCAATACTATACCACGGTGATAAACATAGACAGTGACAACGATTATAAACTCATCGTGAACAGGATATTAGATACTTTATCTACAACATATTATTGCAAACATGCCCATGAATAATGTTGGATTGTGCTGTCTCTCAATTAGAAAGCTGAGTCTCTTGAAATTTGACTGCTGTTAACTCAGAAATCATTGTATCGGTTACGGGTGATATCAAGCACGATTATTAGATCACATCAGTACTGAAGTTAAGCGGGTTTTTATTGTGTTATAATGACCGGAAATCGAGACACTAAATCCAGTTAGTAGCCATAAAAAGTTCCGTGGATCACAGGCAAAACAATCTTGTTCCAATCAATTCAAATACTGATTTGAGTGCATTGGCTAAGAACGTAAAGCAGACTATTTGAAATATACATGCGAAATATGGAAGTTGTGGGTGCAGTGGTTGCTGAGTTAAAAGAGGTGAAAGTTCAAAATCTTCAGTTATATATAGATCTAGATATTATTTAATTTTGAGTTGGGCGTTCTTTGTGTGTCAAAGTTTTGTTGTCAGACCACCTAGTGCAATCATATTTAGCATGACTGTCGGGTTTAAATAATCCCAAAATCGTTTTCATTAGAGCTGATAGTTTTCTAACAAAAGAGACGTTTAATCAAAGAAAATGTAATAGTTTCCTCGTAAATGAGTGGAATTTTCATTTACCTAAGCTGCCATTTTAAATATTTCCTTAAATTAAAAAGTTGGAATAGTTTCGTTCACACCTACCAGCGTAACCTCAATATCGAATACTGACTCAATCTTATAATCGTACTTGACATCACCGGGGCTAAAACATGCTTGCTGTTTATGTTCTTTG
>JAXRKP010000841.1:75000-117500 GCA_037039925.1 Doris montereyensis
TATATATATATATATATATATATATATATATATATATATATATATATATATATATATATATAATGTATTATTTTGTTGTTGTTTCTGTTGGTGGTGGTTTTCTGAGTTTTGCTTTGGGGTTTTTTGTTTGTTAATAGAACAATGATTTGCGGTCAAATCTAGTCGACCTAGTATTTTGTAATATTTTGTTGCTGTTGTTTTTGTTGGTGGTTGTTTTCCGTTGGTTTTGCTTTTTTTGTGTTTTTGTTTTGTGTTGTTAATAGAACAATGATTTGCGGTCAAATCTAGTCGACCTACTATAAAACTACAGACTTATGCTAAAATGTCAAATCTAGTCGACCTACTATAAAACTACAGACTTATGCTAAAAACACAAATCTAGTCGACCTACTATGAAACTACAGACTTATGCTAAAATGTCAAATCTAGTCGATCTACTATGAAACTACAGACTTATACTAAAAAACACAAATCTAGTCGATCTACTATAAAACTACAGACTTATGCTAAAATGTCAAATCTAGTCGATCTACTATAAAACTACAGACTTATGCTAAAATGTCAAGTCTAGTCGATCTACTATAAAACTAGACTTATGCTAAAAACACAAATCTAGTCGATCTACTATAAAACTACAGACTTATGCTAAAATGACAAATCTAGTCGATCTACTATAAAACTACAGTCTTATGCTAAAATGACAAATCTAGTCGATCTACTATAAAACTACAGACTTATGCTAAAATGTCAAATCTAGTCGATCTACTATAAAACTACAGTCTTATGCTAAAATGACAACTCCATCCAATGTTCTAATTTCCGCTGTTTCCATCATTCATTCATGACGTAAATAATGTCTCCCCTTAGTGGTTGTAATTGGCGTCGGTGGCCGAGCGATGGATGTCGGACTGGGGATCATGAGGTCCCTGGATCGAATCCTAGCAAAGCCAGGTCCGACATTATTTTTGTTGGGAAAGACACTTAACACACATTTCCCCATTCTACAGGTGCAAATGGGTACAAGCGTTGGCTTGAGAGTAAAAACATGCGTCCGACTAGCGTCCTGGCCAAGATGTGATTTATTATCACCTGTTTCGCTTTACGCTTCAGAAACCGGGATAATCTCCGATCTCTGGGCTGCAATAGCCTTGAGGGAACCTTACTTTTACTTTACTTTTAATCGTTGTAAGAAAAATTAAGAGTTCAAAGATCCCCGTCTATTGTTACTTATCTATGTAAAGATCGACAAAATTTGCTCTTAGTATTGTAGTGATAGGGAGGATCCCAAAAAGCCATCTTTATCCTTTTTTCAAACTCTTGATTTTAACGTAATTGTACTGTATGTAAAGGGCTGGCCCGCACTGTTCCCTGTATGGGTGCCGACGCAGAAGTCGTGGGTTCAATCCCCATGGTGGCCAAGATTTTTTTTCTGTCTATTCCTTGTATTTGTTTCGTCTTTGATCATATGGAACTTTAATATTATTTAATGTCATTATCCTACATCTTATATCATAACATTGTAATGTCTAAGCTAAGTATAGCCAAAATCAAAGAAAGATATAAAACAAATTAAAACACGACAAACAAACAAAAAACAAGAAAAAATCAATCGCCGTTTCATGATATATACAAGGGCCTAAAAATTAAAACAAACTAATTTTTTGTTTCAAATACAAGCGATAATAGATGTATGATATTACGTAAATGGTATGAAACAAATTCAACACTGCGATAGATTTACTATACTCGGCAAAAAAAAGAAACATTGCATCATTCAACGTCATTATAAATTCCATTGCTGAAAAACTCACAAGTATTAAATAAGAATTAAATCTAAGTTGACATCAAAACTCTTGTCGTCAGTCTGTCTACTAACCATTGATCAATGTTTTTCGTGGACAATTCTTGTCGTCAGTGTATTAACCATTAATCAAAGTTTCTTCGTGGACAATTCTTGTCGTCAGCGTATTAACCATTAATCAATGTTTCTTCGTGGACAATTCTTGTTGTCGGTCTATTAACCATTGATCAATGTTTCTTCGTGGACAATTCTTGTAGTCAGTCTATTAACCATTAATCAATGTTTCTTCGTGGACAATTCTTGTTGTCAGTCTATTAACCATTGATCAATGTTTCTTCGTGGACAATTCTTGTTGTCGGTCTATTAACCATTGATCAATGTTTCTTCGTGGACAATTCTTGTTGTCAGTCTATTAACCATTGCTACGTTTAGTATGTCGGTCTATTAACCAGATCAATGTTTTTCTCGTGGGGAAAAATCGTTTTGCTACGTTTAGTATGAGTGATAAAAAAAATATAGCATCGAACTTTGATGCACAGTTTCATTTATTGCCCAATCTATATATAGCTCGTGTAGTGACAAAGGACAGTGTAGTAAGGGACAATTCCACCAAGCAAGACAAACAAACACGTGATGTGAATAATAATAAATGTATAACTTCCATGATGGAGTTGTCACACTTATTGTCGTTTGTCACATTTGACTTCACTCCACTGTGGCCCCTTTGTAGTAAATGTACATGTAGTAGTAATTATGTCATAATAATATACACTTCTATAGCGCTCATCATCAATACTAGATTAACCCTCCGTAGTACGAATGTCTGCCCTTTGAGTTGCTGAATAATTAAAATCCCCCGCATTGGTTTGTATGCTGTTGGTTTTTGTTGTTGTTGGGTCTTTTTTCCGTTGTTTTTTTTTATTTTTTTTATTATATTTTTTTGGGGGGGGGTTGTGTGTGTGGTTTTGTTTTGTTGCTTATTTTTTTGAGGGGAGGGGAAAGGGCTGGTTATGTTGTTATTTTTGTTTGTTCGTTTGTTTGTGTTTTTATTTCGGAGGGTTTTTCGTTTATTTTTTCTTTCTTTCTTTTGTTTGTTTGTTTGTTGTTGATGTTTGAGTTGTTTTGGAGCGTTGTTTGTTTGTCACATGTGATCCATAAAGATAATACTTAGAAGGACCATGAGAAGTAAACTGGCAGCTGGCTTGGAAGTGAAGACGTTTTATAATGCTCTGACCACAATGTGTGGTATCTGAGAGTCAGCGTTGGCTATTATTTTGTATGTGCTTGCGTGATGCGTATGTATGTGTGTGTGTGGGTGGGTGGGTGGGTTTGTGAGGTGTTTGTTTTTGTTTTTTTGTTATGTAATGTTATTTTTGTTTTGGGTTCTTTTTCAATTTTTGCTTGTGATTTTTGTGTGTGTGGTGGGGGGGGGGGGGGTTGTAGTCGTCAGCATAATTTTTACTAATAAAACGTTTTTGGTTGGCTTGTACGAAACTTGAAAAAGTAACATAATTATCTTATTATTTGTTCAAATCAAATGTTATAAATAAATAGGTGTTCACACTATCTTTCAGAACTGTTCATGGTTAGGAAACCATTCGTTTATTCATGAAATTGGACTACAGGTGAGATTATTGTATTAACAATGCCACACTAAATTTTCTTGTGGAACAAAAGACTATTTTGTCATTCGTATTTAAAGGGGACATCAAATTTAAGAAAAGTGCTTTTAACATTTTCGAAATTAGATCATAAATAAAAGAGTTTAGACCATTTGAAGTGTGTAGCTTTGTAGATACATTTTACAAGGGAACAGCTTCTAAAATAATATGCTAATTCTTCATGAAATCACATGTATATTCGATAGAACGTGGAGCCTAAAAATCCAAATTGGCACACAATGTATTCTTATTCCGGGATCTATTTCTGCGCTTTAAATTCCGATATCGAATACGATCCTAATCTACTAGTACTAACCTGTGTATTACATGTTGTATTCACCTAGTTTTCTACTCCTTCCTATTTTAAAGATAAAGCACAACTACTAAAGTTTTAGGATTAAGATTTAAAATCAGTAACGTAATACTTCAACTCTTCAATAATATGAATACAGCCACTTAAACCATTACACGTATGTGTGGCCATTAGGCTTGCTAACAAATTGAATTGCTTCAATTTGAATTATTTCAACAGAGGTCGTAGGTTTTGTTAAATGCAAACATTTCCATTATCGTATGCACCGGTATGTTATTAACTATATCTACTTTTTGAATAATACCAACACCGCCGGGCGTTTTAGATTCATCAAACAATGTCAATCGTTGAGCGATGAAACTCGTCGACGATGCAGTATAATGTCTTAGTTCCTCAAGTTTTATAATCTATATTATATCAAATGTAGGGTATATAATATATATATATATATATATATATATATATATATATATATATATATATATATATTATATGTCTATATATCTGACGATCTACACCTCTATATTATAATTATTGAATAGTAATAAAGACTACTCGTAGTAGCACAGAACACTAAAACAAGTTTTAGCTTTCTGTGCGTAGTAGTGATGGTCCCATCCGGAGACTACCGAGTGTTGGCGTCTGCGCCGAGTGCCGAGGAGGAAGAGTTATCGCCATCGACTAATCACAACGTGCACAATAATCACATGGTGAAATAGTGACTTGGCCGCCAATATACCACATAATTAGAGGGCGGGAGGACCGTGCGGGAAATTTATATTATTATATTCTACATTTTATTATTCTGACGAAAACGTGTAATGGAAAAGAACAGGCATTCAATTGTTACCTCCCAACCGACGAATGGGTTATCATATGCTTAGTACCAGTAGTAGTAGCAGTAGCAGTATCATCAGCAGCAGCAGTAGTAGTAGCAGCAGTAGTAGTAGTAGTAGTAGTAGTAGTAGTAGTAGTAGTAGTAGTAGTAGTAGTAGTAGTAGTAGTAGTAGTAGTAGTAGTAGTAGTAGTATATAGTATGGTTGTTATTGATGGTTGTTAGTTCTACTACATAGTAGCAGTATCAGCAGTAACAGCAGCAGCAGCAGTAGTGGTGGTAATAGTAGTAGTAGTAGTAGTAGTAGTAGTAGTAGTAGTAGTAGTAGTAGTAGTAGTAGTAGTAGTAGTAGTAGTAGTAGTAGTAGCAGGATTTTTATTGTGATGTTTTCGCCTTTCCTTTTGCCACCATTTGTGATAAGGGGAAATGTGGTTGTGAAGGTTCTAGTCACATGACAGGAGGTGCACGTATTTCAGTACGTCTCAGTTACGTTTAGCTGTGTGTAAATGTGTAAGCCGACAGAAAAACAAAATGAGCTACAAAAAATCAACCAGCGTTTTGACCACAAAAAATCGTCTATATAATTTATAAAAGAATCAAAACAAAACAAACAAAAAAGAAAGATTTTGATTGATTTTTCTACCCACATCCTTGACTAAGCTGATCTCATGGATTTGGAAGATTTATTTTTTGTCCACCCGACTGCCCTGTTAAGTTAAAAGTCATGGGATCTTTAACGTGCATAGAGTGATGTGATATGCACACGGTACTTCCTTTTTATCGTTCGTCTCCGATGGGACTAGGTGTCGATCCACCTACCATGGACCAAGGGGATGTAAAAACACGAGAAACATGTTCAACCTCAACCGTTAGGGCTAGAACCGAGCGACGACTTTTTGACTGAGAGGTCGACACTTCGCCCCCTCCCCCTCTGTCTCCTAGGGAAGAAAGAAATTAGATAGGAATAAAATAATAAAAGTAAATGATTTCATTGCCTTTGGATCTTCTAACTGCATACCCACGACAACTTTAATCTATCTCATTGAAATCACTAAAGAACAACATTAAATCAATGGCTCAGACGTCTAGGCTATTTATTATAATATTATAAGCTACTCAAAGTCCAAACATATAGTTACATAATAATATAACTGAAGCACGGCAAGCCTATGGCCGACATTTCAGTATTATTATCGCCGGCAGGGACAGGATTACGAAGTATAGGATCACTTCCGGGTCTAGACTTATCTGTGGGTTGTCTTTATGACTACACAACAACAGTCAGTGCTATGCTATCATAAATTTTCATCGCATTTAACGAGACACGTTCTTCGTGTGAAAAGCCGTAAGGATTATAAGAATATAAACGAATTCCTCTTTGTCGGTCCTTTTATCCTTGAAATATATCATGCCGGATGCAAAGTAAAGACAAACGGTGAAGCAAATTGCTGTACAGAAAGTAAGTGCTGTTCTTCAATCTTATTATTTTTAAAACAGTCCTCCTGGAGGCCCTTATAGTGCTTGTAAAAAATGCTTTTTTTGTTTCGCTTTTCTGGGGGGGGAGGGGTAGGAGGGGGGTGGGGGCCGCGGTTGCCGATGCCTTCAGATCTTTGTAAAGGTTTAAGACTTCCTTTAGGTCTATATAATATATATATTTTATAGTTGCGACACGTGCTGAAGCAGTATTCCCAATCAATCAAGTCTGTTTGTTGGCATTTTTTCTTTTCTTTTTTAAAAACTTTTAAAAAACAAAAATAATTGTTTCAAACCTCAACCCCTTTCATCGTCCATATATCTGTCACTTCTGTTTGCAGTGCTTTTCAAAGTACACAGATATAGATCTGTCACTTCTGTTGCAGCGCTTTTCAAAGTACATACATATAGATCTGTCACTTCTGTTGCGGCGCTTTTCAAAGTACATACAGATAGATCTGTCACTTCTGTTGCAGCGCTTTTCAAAGTACATACATATAGATCTGTCACTTCTGTTGCAGCGCTTTCAAAGTACATAATATAGATCTGTCACTTCTGTTGCGGCGCTTTTCAAAGTACATACTTAAAAATCTGTCACTTCTGTTGCAGCGCTTTTCAAAGTACATACATATAGATCTGTCACTTCTGTTGCGGCGCTTTTCAAAGTACATACATATAGATCTGTCACTTCTGTTGCGGCGCTTTTTCAAAGTACATACTTAAAAATCTGTCACTTCTGTTGCAGCGCTTTTCAAAGTACATACATATAGATCTGTCACTTCTGTTGCAGCGCTTTTCAAAGTACATACTTAAAAATCTGTCACTTCTGTTGCAGCGCTTTTTCAAAGTACATACATATAGATCTGTCATTTCTGTTGCAGCGCTTTTCAAAGTACATACATATAGATCTGTCACTTCTGTTGCAGCGCTTTTCAAAGTACATACATATAGATCTGTCACTTCTGTTGCGGCGCTTTTCAAAGTACATACTTAAAAATCTGTCACTTCTGTTGCAGCGCTTTTCAAAGTACATACATATAGATCTGTCATTTCTGTTGCAGCGCTTTTCAAAGTACATACATATAGATCTGTCACTTCTGTTGCAGCGCTTTTCAAAGTACATACATATAGATCTGTCACTTCTGTTGCAGCGCTTTTCAAAGTACATACATAATATAGATCTGTCACTTCTGCTGCAGCGCTTTTCAAAGTACATCTATAAAGATAAAGATGAAGATGGATTTACAGTCAGTATCCCCGCACAAGTGAAGGTTCATCGACTGTACATCATTTATCCCCCGCAGGCCATGTTATTCAGTCCTTCTCAACTCCCGGATGAGAATACAACACACAAGTCTGTTAGGTTTTTCATACTAACGCTCTAACAAGATGTTTCTCTAAATATCGCTTGGTATTCATTCACACCTGAGTCAAGTGAAGAAAGTAGAATGAAGTACCTTTCCTAAGAGTACAACTTTGTGTCAGCGGTGGGGCTTGAACCAGTGTCGTCGTGATTACAAGCTCACAGCACTACGTTTCAGCTACAACGCCTCTGTATATACCGTAACCAAGACTGATCAATAGGCCCAGCTTACGTAGGTCTAGATCTAGATTCAATCTGCAGTACGGTGATGTCATATTGATTCGATTAGATTTAAAAGTAAAAAACGTTATTGACCAAAACTAAAGATCTCAATATTAATCTAGATTTAGTTTCATGGTGAATCATATGAAGGATAAAAAAATTCGCTCACAACATTTACAACAGATTTTATAATATACCGGTATTCAGCTATATAATAACACATTGACAAAGATTTGATATAGATTGAAATAGATGTTACAGCCCCATATATTGACCTACATGAATGATAATCCGGTCTTACATTTACGCTCATTTTCATTATGCTCGTGGGGAAGGGGGTGAAGGGGGAATTCGGTAGTCCAGAAGCAAGGTGTCGGTCTCTCAGCCAAAAGGTCGCGGGTTCAAGTCTCGGCGGTGGTTGAATACTTTTCTCGAGCAAAATCCACTCCCTAAAAAGAGGAAAACATAAAGGATCCCGATTTTGGGATAAGTATGAATAAGGACTACTAAGTATGAGTATTCCTCTATCAAACCCAACAACGCACACTTAGAAGATCCTTATTGCGGATATTGATCCGTACTCGTAGTTCCTGCCGATTTTATAAGTATTAAGGGACAATACTTATTGCGACCGAAACTCACCGACACCACCGTCGCCCCTCGCGTCTCGTCACAAGGCATGGGCGTCGCGATGTCTGGGATGGACTAGGGACATTTTCAAATGACCATAGCAGAGCGGCCGTTGATCGTAGAAAAAATCTAATAACACTGTTGAACTCTGCATCATCCAATTATGGCAAGTCTAAAATGCAGATTTCGTTATTTCTCTATAATTTAGAAAATGTTATTTATCTTCATTTTTAGAGAAACAATACTATACACTACCCACGTGTTTGATAGGGAAAATTGAATCTTCCCTATCAAACACGTGAGGTTTTTTCTCTAGATGGACACAAAATCTACAACAATGGATGTTGATTTGATTATTTCCAATGTTTTTAAAAGAAGCCTTTTGGAATGTTTCCTTTTTTTTTTACCTATGGCTTCCTCATCCCCCCCCTCTCTCTCTCTCTCTCTCTCTCTCTCTCTCTCTCTCTCTCTCTCTCTCTCTCTCTCTCTCTCTCTCTCTCTCTCTCTCTCTCTCTCTCTCTCTCTCTCTCTCTCTCTCTCTCTCTCTCTCTCTCTCTCTCTCTCTCTCTCTCTCTCTCTCTCTCTCTCTCTCTCTCTTTCTCTCTCTCTCCATTATGCTTCTTCTCTTTTCTCTTCGTTTTGTTTTTTATGTATTGTTGTTTTTTGTTGTTTTGTTTTCCCCCTCTCCTTAGTGGGATATATAGTTGAATACGGCTCTGTACTAAAACAACGCTTTCTGTGCACTGTCTCTGGATAGTTTAGAGTGCCGGTATCAAGTGTCATCTACATATTGTAGGTTCCGGAAGTTGGGCTGGCACCTTACCTCACGACAGTTTAGAGTGCTCATGCTTTCAAAATGGCACACATGTTGTGTTTTCATATATTGTCACACAATTGTATTTGGTTCCAATATATCCCATAATTTATTTTTTTGATTTTTTTTTTGGGGGGGGGCGGTTTGCAATACAAATGAGATATCTAAAAGATAATCATACGTAATCTGGATAGTTCTTATTAAACTTTCCTCACTTCTCCCCCCCCCTCCCCCAATGTATGCTGCATAATCTAATTAATGCAATGACTGTTTGCTAACGCTATCACTACTATCATTTTACTATTAATACACCACCTTTACTTTACTAGTATTACTTTCGTCCTCTATCACCACAACCACTGCCCTAATATTTGTTCTTCTTTCTTTTTTTTTCTTTTTTTTATTAGTATAAGATGATTATAATGATATTTATACTTGTAGAAATTTTGACTATTAAATGAATTTAGGATAGGGATGAAATATAGTAATGGTCATTTTGGCGTTGCCATTCATCATAGCTTTTCTTGTTTTCTTTTTTTCTTCTTGTTTTATTGAATTCATTATTTCAAAACAAAACACACTACAAACATGAAAACAAAAACAAGAAAACATTGAAAGAATATGAAGATGAAATAAAATAGAATAAAGCACAATACCCGGGACAAAACATCCGAATAACAACCACCCCCCCCCATCCCCCAACCCGTCTTTAAACGAAAAAGAAAAACAGAAAGAAAAACATGTCAGTTGTAATTACGTGTGAATATTTCCTTTGTCATTCGTGTAGATTGGAAATATCTATCGGGGTGATTATCTTTTAAACGAAGAAAGAGGTGGTGATATTCACCAAAAGTTTGCCTCTCTCTATTGGTGGCATGGATTCCATGTCTTCTCTGTTTTAGTCTAGGAAGCACGCTATCAAGTAACAAAAACTCTTCATCAGACGACGAATCCATTTTCGACTGACTGACAACATACTGTGCTGACAAGAATAGAATAGACCGGAAATAAGTATCCATTGTGTGCACACAAGAGAAGTAAGTTCCTTATCATAAGTAACATATTTTAAGGATACTTATTTTCGGGATCTTTTATATTTTCCCCTTTAGTCCAGGTAGGTGGATCGACACCTAGTCCCGTCGAGACGAACGATAAAAATGAAAGCCCCGCGTGCAGATCACAACATTCTGTGCACGCTAAAGATCCCTTGGCTGTTTACAGGGCAACATTACAAATCTTACCAAAAAAAAACAAAAAACCCGAGATCACCTTAGTTGTGGATGTGGATAAAATCAAATTAAAATTAAACCAAATCACTATGCTCGAATAACTCGTATACACATCAATCATGTACTGTATCGTGATTCTTTTTGCTCAGGTTTGTACTTCAACTGGTAGCAATGTTGTCATCAGCGTTTCTTTTGTTGCTTTGATTTGTCGTTGCTGTTGGTGTTTGTTTATGGATTTCTGTTGGATTTGTTTTGTTTAGTTTGTTTGTTTTGTTAACATGCCCACTCATAAAACAATATCGCAGGTAGACCGTAGCCAATCGGGCGGCAGCTCACGTAGACCCTAATTTCGCTGTAGACCGTCAACTATAGTAGCACCGCTTTCGAGCTAGTTCTTTCTTCTTCTGTTTTTAAATCTTATCTTAACATGAAACTCAAATAAAGATGTTTTACTCCACAGCCCATTTGAGGGGAATCAAGGACAGAAGCATTCTTTCTCTTTCCAAGCCATGGAACAAAGAGGTAATTTGAAGCGAAAAGAACCCCCCCCCACCCCCCAACCAATTATTTTTTTGTACTTCATTCCTTCGTTATTTCATATAACAATAGGAAATAAAGTTTATTGAATTGAAATGAATAACCGTTATCTAAGAGAGATTTTTTTTAACTGAAAAAGAGACAAGGAAAGAAACAAAGACGTATGAAATCATAAATGAGTAGCCATTTCAAGTTATTTGATTTTTGCATCTAGTCTAGTCTCTGAAAATCGTACGTCGGGATGTTTGAACGATCAATATTGCTTGAAGTTGAAGACGTCTACGCCAGACATATAAATATGTAAAGTTATATTCATAGGCCAAAATATTTTGGTAGACACATTAATACGAAAAAAAATCGTTTTGTGATCTGAATCATTCAAAGTAACGACGTATAGCATTACATAGGGGGCCTACAAAGAGTTTTTAATCAACCACGACAGTGCCATCTTCACTATTGCTCCGTTTGAACTGTTCTCGCTTACTAATACTAGTAATTAATTGCTACATTTCTCTTCCGGTGTCAAGGGTCAAACTAGTCAAAGGCCAAAGCTTCATTACGAAAGTGTGGAATATAAACAAACCTTGGCTACTAGATCTAGATCTAGATATATATACATACGTGCGTGAAGTCAAAATGATTGCGAACCATTGCAATACATACACTAACTAGATCTAGTAACTAGCCTACATCTGGAAGATATAGGTAAGACCACTCTTCACTCAGAGGCTTAACATGTTAGAGTTGTAACCGACGGGCATACTTTACAATGTGAGTAAATGAAATGAGATATCAACCCTTTTTTAATTTTAGAAGAAAAAAAATTGGATCCCGGATGACTATCAAAATAAAATGGATGATTCTCTGAAGATTGCAGGATTACTGATAATCAGAATAATTCTGATTAGATCTAGATCTAGGCCTCGATTAGATCTAGACACCTATCTGACCGCTAGACTAGATCTAGAGTGGTGTGATGTCAGTACCGTCATTTAACATCAGTATGGGTGGTGTTAGTTCTGTTTGATGTGTGTCTATATCTAATTGTGTCTGTTAAAAATTCTCTTTATTTCAGTAAAAGTTCACTTTACTTTAATAAAAAAATTGTTTGTTCCATACAATATAACTAGATCTAAATTCTAGATCTAAGAAGAATCTTTTGTGTTCATATTTTGTCTTTTAGAGGGTGGTTGAATTGCTGTTTAATGTACTGACATAGTATTATCTAGATCTAGATCTAGCTAAACTTAAACTGATGAAATATAAAATTGAACTTTAGGACATTCCATTGCAACGATTGTTTGCATCAACTTATCATAATGCCCGGCTAGTAACAAATGGGTCATATTTATTACCGGATAAACTATTTTCAAATGAAATCTTGTTACGTCTTAGAATGATTTATAAACACAAATAGGTTCTTTTCTCCACATGGGCACATGACCTCTTCTGTTCCTTAGGTAGTCGTGCTGACGTTGGACCACTCTTGATAAATTTAATTAGACTAGACTTTCATTTTCGCTTTTAAATTTGGTCAAGATCTCTAGTCGATCTAGATTGGGAGGATTTATAGCAAGTGGGGTACATCATTTGATTTTGGTCTTGGCTAGCTGTCAGGTCTACTTCTCCTCGATTTGAGCACGCTTTTGACACAATTGATCACAGCGTCTTGATTGAAAAATTCAACGAAATTGGAATCAAAGAATCAGCACTGAGTTGGCTTACTGCCTACATGATAAACCGAAAGCAAACTGTGGTCATAGAAGATGCAACTTTCTATAGTAAGCATTTAAACGGGGAATATATATTTATTATATAGAAACAACCTGTGGGGTACTATTTATAAATATATATTTTAAAATATATATAAATATATATATATGTATATATATATATATATATATATTATATAGAAACAACCTGTGGGGTACTATTTTTAATATATTATATCCCCATCCCCCTCCCCCTGTAAGGTTAAATTCATCCTAAGATGGAAAGGATAAAATTTTATAAACAAACAAACAAGTCCAACTGACATTGATTCCCTATTCACCAATCATGACAATAAAGGGAGACGAGTTACACATGGTTAAATATTTGTGTTTACCTTTCTTTCTGTTCCATTTGTTGGAACTTGAATCAGGATTTTTCATAATCCAAGAGTGGCAGGTCTGTTATTGGTTTGTTTGGGGTTTTTTTGTTGATGTTGTTTTTGTCTTTTACCTTACCTTACCTCTCTCTGTGCCAGGTGGCACATAAGACCCGAACAAGATCCCTTCAATTTTCTCTATCATTGGCTGCTCTTTCGCTCTTTCCAGGAAGGCTATCCCTCTCCGCTCCTCTCTTTATCCACCATTCAGCACCATGTTTTTGTGGGTGTCCTCTGGCTCTCTTTCTTTCCGGTGTCCATCCCATAGCAACAGCATTGATAATCATTTCTATGGTGCTTCCTTAAGATGTGGCCTATCGATGACCGCCGTCTTCTCCTCACCTCATTGCTGATTTTATCTGTTTTTGTCTGTCTTTGGTTGTAAGAAATTATTTTTTATACTTGAAGTAAGCGAAGATCAATACAGTTTTAATTAGTTAAAGTCATGATTCTCTTCTTTTGCCTACAAAGTATCACTTTCTGTTTACATTTTAAGGTGACATACAGGATGGGAGCTTGGTAAACATATGTGCATCGTGCCCTTCCCTACAGAGAATGATCTCAAATTTTGTTGCCAAGTTCAGGGACACCAAGCTGGTGGTGCACCTGTTGGTGTGTGTGTTTGCCATTGCATCATGGGCAAACTTGAACGGCATGTGGGTAGAACTTCCCCTTTTGGTCATGGAAGCACCAGAGAAATGGACGTTGCCCTCTTACATTACGGTCATCAGCCAGGTACAAAATTATGCATTTTAATTCAGATTGGATATCATCAATATCGTTTTGTAAATAAAAAACAAAAAACAACAACAGGCTGCTTGTTCTGTAGGGGGAAACAATACCATAGAGTAGAATAAATTAAGATAAAAGAAAGTATCAAAAGGACAATTATAATGTTCTATCTTAATATTAAAACACAAAGGGGAGTGAGTGCAGGGAATGGAAAAATTTACTCGATCGTAGACAGTTGTACTGTCACGTTACAAAACAAAATTCACATTCACACATTCTGTCTAATATGACATAGAAAAGTACATGTAAATGAATGTAGGTGGATATATGAGGAACATTGTCATTGTTTGTGCTTAGTTTGCATAGGGAGTAAATTAATTTTTGTATCTTTCTCTCTTTGTTCTTTTAGACATCTATTGCCTCTTTCTGATAATCTAAATCTTTGGTGCAATTAATTTATATTTACAAGCATCTTTTCTAAAACATGCATTTGATTGAGCTTATTTTTCGTGCACTTTATGTTCAAACTCTTTTAAATTTAGTCAAATGTTGATGAACTGTGAAAGGGACTTTGCATGACAGATGATATGCAAGAATTTAGTATCAATAGCTTCAATGCTTCATATGCTTCTAAAAAACTCAGATTTTTACCTGTTATGAATTACACAGTTATATCTGGAAAGGCATTGCTTTTATGAGTGGTGCTATAAAGGAATCGATTTAGGGTTATTGTTTTTTTTTACCAGAATCATTGAGAACAAAGTAAAACTTGTTGCAAACAACAAGTTTCATCCTTATATGGAAATAATGAATAATTGCATTGACTTATTATCAAGAAAGTATTTTTAAAAGGTACCAAATATGGAGAGGGAAACATATCCTTTACCAAAGCCGCAGCTAGTCCTGAGAATCTGCTCTTTTTTTTCTCTTCTTATTTTTCTTTGTTTTGTTTTCTTTCTTTCCTTTTTTTTGCAATATCTTTTCATGATCCTATTTATAGACAGTTGAGTTCTTTTCTTCATTAATACTTCAAGTTCCTTGGAAAAGGATCCGTCAATTTTTATTAATGCCTTCAGGGACGTTGTAGCTGAACTGTAGTGTTGTGAGCTGGTCATCACTATGACACTGGTTCAAGCCCCATGGCTGGCACATGGGGAGTTTTTTCACAACGTTGTACTCATAGGAAAGGTACTTCAATCTACTTTCCTCACTTGACTCAGGTGTGAATGAGTACCCATCTATAGGTAGAGAAAGATCTTGTCATAGTGTTAGCAAGAAAAATCTAACAGGCTTGTGTACTATATGCTCTCCCGGGAGGAGAAGGACTGAATGAAATGGCGTGTTGGGTGAAAAGGATGCACAGTCGGTGAGCCAGCACTTGTGCGGGGATATGGCCTATAAATCCATCTTTATTTTTATATGTCTACAGTATATCGTACATTGAATAAAGTTTTGACCATTTTTACCTTCTTTTTCAATGCTATATTTTTCAGCCATCAGAAAAATCAAATACAGAGACATAGACTTGTAATCTCTAACATAACATAACAGTGTTATTGACTTGTTTTTCTGTATTTTTTAGAAATTACTAAAGAACCCTTTTTATCGTTATTTTCAAAGAGACCAAAACTGATGTGTAAGAGTAATATAACATTACAGAGTTGAAGTGGCAGGATCTAACGCCAATGACAATAATCGTGTTAAGAAAGTTTCATTCAAAATAACCAATAGTTCTGCTTGTACGAAAGTTTGCCAGCGCTGACACAGCTTATCAACTCTTAATCAATACTTTAAAAAGTTGGCTTACGATCCCAAACTTCTGTGCTGTTAACTCAAAACTTTAGTTTTTCTCTTCTAAATAACAGGTGGCAAATATTGGACCTCTCTTGTTTGTCCTCATCATTTTTATCATTCCCGGACCAAAGGAAGAATAGAAATATACGCTTCAGGAGCAATCATAATTTTGAGCGTGGTAACTTGCTTCTTAATCGCATTCTTGTGGGACAAGACATCTTACATAGGAGGAGTTAATCACAGCACTGCTCTTTTGACCCTAAACTTCTTCATGGCATTTGGTGACTGCATTAGCTCTGTGTCTTTCTATGCATTCATGGCTATGATGAAGCCAGAGTATATGGCAACCCTGTTTCTTGGTAAGTTAGATACATTAGACTTAGTGTGACTAAGATTACATGGGCATAAGATTAGAGCTAGATTACATTATTTTATGGTTCTCACATCTACCTGAAGTCAAGTGCGTCCTTATTGTAGCATGCTCTTGGTCTTTCTCTTTTAATTGTAAGCTGTTAAAATAAATGCATGCAAATTGATTTTAAGGATAAAAAGAACCGAGCAAATGTTAGTGTGTTTGTGACCCTTGAATGTCATGTAAGCAAATGAAAAATATTGTTGCAAAATATATGATATATATCAACCATGTGAAAGAAAGGAAGGCTTTATGGTTATATGAATAAGAAAATGTCTAATTTTGTATCTGAAATTTTATCCCCCTCTACCCATACTAAATGTGTTTTAAACTATCTGAGGACATGGTGAAAAACCTGCATGTCCTTCCAATATGCGTTTTAACATGTGTATATATGTCTTTCTTATTTTCTCAGTTAAACTAGACATTTTGTCATGGAGCTGTTTACAATATTGCAATCATTGTACATTAATGATCTGTCCTCTTTTTACACTGCCATACAATAAAGCCTTTCATAGAGAATACAGCTTATCACAGAAACTGCATTCCATCAATATTTGAAACACTTTAAATTGAAATTGTACACAAAAACGCAGCCTGTTTTCTAACTTACAATTACACATGTACAAAGGGAAGCTACTAAATAACAAACTTGGAAATGTAAAGATGGATACGCCTTGGAAGGGCATAGATTCAGGAATAAAATAATTGTTTATTTTCTTCTTGGAAGAGCGCAGATTCAGGAATAAAGAAATTCTTTTCTTTTCTTCTTTAAAACTGTAAGCAGCCAAATGTGTATTTCGTTACATCAATTTGAATGAGTAACCAGATCATGTTGTCAAACAGTATTTCAGTAAGTTTTTGGAACAAACAGCCAACAGAAATCAAGATAAACAGCGGTGTTGAAAATAGACATAAATAAATCGCTTAAAAAGTGCTTAACCCTTTGAACCCTGACCCCCTGAGCCTTACTTTTACCTGCACTTGAGCTTCTGAGCATATTTAGCACATTATTTTAGCATCTTGTGCTGATTGGTCGATCTTAATTTAGAATACACCAAAATAAGTGACATAGCACCCTCCGTGACCTTTACCTTGTGACATCGTGCTCGGGTTAATTAAACCCGATTGAGGTAAACGCACTTTAATTGAGTCCTGTGCTCTGATGGCAATGCTCAGAAATTGAGTTGTCAGAAGAAGAACAAGAAGAATTTTATTTTTAGCCACTAGCTTCTTTCAATTTCCCTGAAGCTGCTGCAGGGTTTCTTTTCGCCATGGATACAACTTCAGGCCTGGGATTCAAACCCACGACTTTACTCTCTTAAGTCAGACTTCCAGTAGAGCACAGGTATAACAAGAAAAAAGTGATGAATTATTTAATACAGACTGCATGGAGAGTGGAATTTCAGACTTTGGTGTTAAAAAAAAGTGCATGAAGAGAATCCACATGGACAACTTAACTTTCTTTTTTCTTCTTATCTGCAGGGGAAAGTTTTAGCGGCATGTTACCTGCAATGATAGCGCTTGGTCAAGGAGCTGGTGATGTCGTCTGTGTTAACGGCAGCAGCACCCACAATGCCACCTACCCAAATGGCACGGAATACAATAAAACGACTTGGAGTGTTTACCCTACGTATACAACTCCAAAATTTTCAGTCAAAATCTATTTCATTCTACTGTCGTGCATCTTAGCAATAAGTTTCATCGCTTTTCTCCTCCTAAATGTATTGAGGTACTGCCGCACAGAATTCATCAGCGCTGCGATCTCAGATCATGAGAGAATTTTCTCCAGTAGTAGCCAATCAGAGGACTACGGCTCCTCTGCCACTCTTGCTTTTGAAGACCCTGTGTTCAAGGAAAACGGAGCTGCAAGTTCAGACCAGGCATCTCATCTTACTTTCCACCAATGCTTTCTCGACTGGAAATTCCTTTTCTTCCAAGGGATCGTAGTGCTGATAAATATGACACAGACCACCTTTCTAAGTACTATTCAGATCTATTCGACATTGTCTTATGGTCTTGAGCCTTACCATCTGGCCACAACTCTGACAAACATTGCCAGTCCGTTGGCCTGCATATTGGCCTTGTTTTTCATGGCTCATGGCTTATTGAGCATATCTGTCATTACCTTCCTCGGACAGGTGGGTGTGGTATACATCACCTACTTGGCAGCGATGAGTCCCAATCCTCCGCTTCATGGTGAAGATGCCGGAGCAGCAGTGACTGTGAGTGAGATGACTTTTTTGGTTAAATTATTCTTGCTTAGATTAACTCCCTTAAATTTTGGCTAGTGTGTTGGCTATAACATCTACAAACATTTTGTAGTGTAGGCTTATGCTTGCAAATTAGTATTGGAGACCGTAATTAACAAGGTCCCAATTTAGCATTGATATTATGAGTCTTTGAATGTGTCAATTGTTTCCGTTCTCTGGATGGAGCTTCTGACTAAGTAGCTATCAAATTTTTGTCACTCATAGTATCGTGGGGTTATAATCTTCGGCTTTGTCATTAGAGAAGACAACATCCTTCATAAAATAAAAGAGACACATGTAAATCTGTCCCCGCGGAAAATCGTGGCTGCAAATGGGAAATCGCAGCTGCGGCGCCACATTTTTCAATTTTTCCTCAATGAATTACAATTTTCCCAAATCTTCTCAGAGGTGATAGTTTTAAATTTTATTTTGAAATTGAATTTGAAATCATTTGGGTTTTTTTTTATTAATGTGGCCTCTCTTGGATGAAACAAGGAAACTGGCGATTTAAGTCACCTTTTTGTCCTTCTCAGCTTATCGGTACTGATCCTAATCCACACAAAGGAAAATCCTAGACCTAATCTTAGTCAGTCGTACTGTTGTATTAAAGGAATTAAGCCTACAGTCGTAGTCTAAGCGAAAATAATAATATAGCTTTAGTTCTGTGTTGACTTCGGCCTTAGTCTTGATGGACAATCGATTGAGAAGCTTCTCCGTTTACACAATGTTGTCTTTGCTGAGATGAGGAGAAGCTTCAACGGAGAAACTTGTAGGCATCAGTGTTTTTGTATTACACTTTTGATGTGAATTTCTATCTTTTTTCTTTAATTTTATTACAAATCAAACCAAAAGCAGATGACATAAAAACTAAAATGTTTTAGACATGTAAACAGAATGAATGATAAGAGAATAGCTTCATTAGTAAACTTGTACTAAAACCCGTGGTAAAAGGTAAAAGGCAGACTTGGAGAAAGCGGAGGAGGAGCAAGGCACTGAAGCAAAGAAATTTAACCTTCACAGAAGAAAACATAATGATAGCCAGACAGGTAACCTGGAGAAATATCATTTTGATCTAAACCCATACACCTGAAAGTAGAATGGGAACTAATAAGGAAAGAAAGAAACAAGTCAACCACAAATCAATCATATTTTTTACATATTAATTTTCAATTTGTTGTGCAATTTTTAAAAATTGAATTTGAGGAAGGGGGATGCCTCTAAATGTCGATGTCCGGGGGGAGTTGCTTAGACATATGAATTACCTAATACAGAATATTTCATAGGTGAAGGTAGAGAGAAATAGTCAAAGCTTTGGGGTCAATAGCCCTAGAATTGATTGGACAAGATGGCACAGAAAAACCCTTATTCTGTGACGGTAAATGGCCAATCACTCAGGTATTACAAGACTTGTCTGGCTGTCGACAGCCTATTTGTCAAGTTTAAGGTCCAAGAATAGTACGAGGGAGTGGAAAATGTGATTTATATCTGAGAAGGGAAATTGCTTTCATAACCTCTGTGCTACACGAATACCAGGAAGTCATGTGACTACGGAAATCCCCAAGGGCTGGTGGATATCTCATTGACTTTTAGGTCACGCACTAGTATTTCTTTGTCAGTGATTAGTTACGACTCTGCTGAGTAATGAGTGACGTAAGGGGCAGAATGCAAAGTGTTGCCTGTCTGTGTGTAGTCGAGTAGAAGAAAACGCTGGGTTGGGTGTTCTGATTCCTGTCTTTCACAACAGTGCACATCTAAACCTAGATTTTAAATCATCTTCACATTAGTACACGTAACAATACCAGAGACTGTTGGAAGAGAAAGACGCCTGCTCAAAGAAGGGTAGCCCATCAGAAGCATCTTGTATTGTGTTCTTTTCTTTTTATTTCGTTAGTTGCAATTTTCTTGAAAGTTTTTTTCACGCTAATGCTCGATCTTCTCCATTGTTTACAGACAGATTTGTATAATATTTGGTACATTGTCAATATAAAAGAAAAATGACCAAAGATTTTTATAATCCCTGTTAACTGCCTTATTATGCACATCCTCACTGACCCAGGTGCACCATGACCAGCTTTCGCTGTGAAAGGCTGATGCATCATCGCTTTTTTACTTTCAGCACTACAGAAATGGGTATACGCTCCAGCTCAATGGGCCATATTAGCTTTTAAGTAATATCCATCTAAATAGAATGCCCTGCTAGAAGTATTTCTTCGTCTTTTAATTCAGTAATGAATATTGTCATTGTTGTTGGGGATTTTTTCTATGATGATAGCTTAATGATAAATATTTTATGTCTCATACAACACAGGTGATTGTTTGGGTCGTCATGACCTTTCTTCTTACATATGCCAAAGTCTGTGTGGGTCGGAGCAATGAGAGTCTTGGGCCGCCGCTTCTCTTATATATACAGGAGTGAGTACACAGGTTGGAAGTTTCATAGGTGCCATCGTGGGATTAGGTCCTAGTCAACGAGTACACAGTGTTCAAGTCAGCACCATACTGCTAGCAGAGAGAGAGAGAGAGGACCGTGACCAGCACCATGACAATGATATGTTAACAGAAGACACAAAAGTCTGTATAATGTAAGGTTTCAGAAGGAAGCAGCTTACTGCAATAATTAATTATCTTTGTATTTATTTGTTGCCAGGTTTTCCATAACTCTTTCCTGCCTAAGGGTCCTCCACAATGCTAGTCTGTGAGCCTAAGCCTTTACTTTCTATTTCCTTCATGTGCCTAAACAAAGGACGCAACTCTGATGAAAAGTATACCTGTCTCAGTCTCAGTTAAAATTAATTTTAGAGACTAAAACGTCTTTCAATTTCAATGAAGAGATTATAATAAACTAGAGAACAAAATTAGCCTTCAGAAAAATATATACTTTTATATAATTTTGATTGCCTATATTATTATTTTATGAATGTCTTGACACTCTCTTACCATATATTACTAAGCTTATAAAAATGTCTCTTAGAACAAGAAATATACCTGATGAATTCAAAAAAGCATTGATCAAGGCTATACTTAAGAAAATAAGTCTTAATCATAATATTCTGAAAAACTACAGACCAATATCTAATTTACCATTTCTCTCAAAGATTTTAGAAAAAGTTGTTATATCACAAATTACTAACCACCTCAAAGAGAATAATATGTTTGAAAAGTATCAACCTGCTTATAGAACCAAGCACAATACTAAAACATCCCTCCTTAAAGTTAAAACTGATTTGCTTAATGCATGCGATTCGATTTAGTTTCTGTTCTTGTGCTTTTGGATATGTCGGCAGCCTTTGATACAATTGATCATGAATTGTCTATCTGTCAAGTATCATTGAATGCTTGCTTTTGTCAAAATTGTGGTCTATTATTAGAATTGTTATGATGATTAACAGTGTTTCTGTTGAGAATTTCAGCAGTTTTCAAAAGCATGCAGCTGCCTTTCACTGTTCAGTGCATAATTTTGATTCATAAATATAACCAAGTCATTTCGTCTTTGAAAATCAGTATTGTAGCATGCATTCAGGATTGGTGGGAACATTTTTGTCTTTTTTGTTGGGGTTTTATCTGACCTGCCCTGCACATTTATGACGTATTCCACTCCGTTATATTCACAGGAAAAATAGATACTTTTTAAAAAAAATGTATTTGTTGATTTACCCACATCCACAACTAAAGTGATCTCGGGGTTTTGGGGTTTTTACCTTTTGGTAAGAATTTTTAAATTGCTTGGACTTCCTGTAAACAGCCAAGGAATCTTTAACGTGCACAGAATATTGTCATATGCACACAGGACCTCCTTTTTATCGTCCGTCTCCGGTGGGACTAGGTGTCAATCCACTTACCACTACCAGGATCAGGTTCAGTTTTTTTCTTCTTTGCTTTTGTTAATTTTTTAAAAAACAACACATCAATATCTTCTAATTCTAATTTGATTTGATTTGATTTTATCCACATCCACAATCAAGGTGATCTCAGGGTTTTTTGGTCGGATTTTAAATTTTGCAAGGACTGCCAAGGGAACTTAAAATTGTGCAGAGGATTGTGCTTTGCATATATAGGACCTCTATTTTATCATCCGTCTCTGATAGGTTTAGGTGTTGATCCACCTACATGAACCAACCTGTCGGAGCAAAATATTTCTTCAGTCATTGATTTGATTGATCTGTGGAGCTGATAAAGATAAAGATAAAGATGGATTTATAGTTTCCCCCCCCCCTAGTGCAGGCTCATCGACTGTACATCATTTATCCCCCTGCAGGCCATTTTATTTAAAGTCCCTAGGAGCATTGACTAATAGCAGTCTGTTAGACATTTCGGATTAACACACTGACAAGATTTTTTCCATCTATAGCAGGGCCCTCATTCACACCTGAGTGGAGTAAAGAAAATAGAGTGAAATACGTTTCCTAACAGTACAACGGGCGTGAAAAAAAAACCAACCTGGGTCAGCCAAGAGTTTTGAACTAGTGATCATGTCTATGGTCATCACAATGGCACAAGTCCAACTCTACCAACCCTGACGTACCAGACGCTCAAATTTCTAAGAAATTGTTGTGAGTCACGTGTTCAAATTATACATTAAAGTAAGCGAAAAAGTACAAAATTTGTGATATATTCTGTACTGTATTTTTTATTGTCACTCTGTACTTCATGACTATTAAATATGTACATTGATAACTTTTGTATTCTTCTATTCACACATAACTTTCCAAATTTAATATTTCAATTTAATATTTCATTTGTTAACTTATTCTTTTATCATTCCAATACAGCTGCTGCTTAACTTGGGGAGGGGGAGACAAACCACGTGTTAAGAGAAGATGGATAAACATGTATATATATATATATTAATTGGTGGAAACAAGAAAAGGAATTGAGCATTGAGGCAGACAAACAGAGAGAATGAAACTGAATCACAGAAAGAGCGAGAAACATTGGAAAAACATCAGTGAATGAAGCATGGACGTGTTGTCTTTTTCTTCTTCAATCTGCATGGAATGGATGGGATAAATTAATTATTGCATATTTCCTTCCCGCATCTTTTGATTTATAATTATATCCTTTATTTATACAGTAGGCACCACTTATTATAACAGCACCACGTATATCAGGAAACCGATTATAAACAGGGTCATCACTATCCCCTTTTTTTCTCTTTGACTCTATTAAAATTAACCTCTTACAACAGGGACTTGGAAGGAGGGAAAATCTGCTTATAACAGGAATCTGTCAACATGGAAAATACAAAAGTGTGTATACTATCGATTTATAAGTTAGCAACAGTCTGCCATAATAGCATTCATAACACAGCACCATCCTACGTATCAGACATGCTCACACCATATGTTCCATCACCAAGACTCAGATCGTCAATGGATAAATTAAAGTTTGAAATCCCTAGAAGTAAATTAAAATCTCTAGGTGAACAGTCCTTTTCTTACATAGCTCCTTAAGTCTGGAATAGTCTCCCTAAATCAGTTAGGGAATTGACATGTCCTGCTACTTTAAGAAAACATTTAAAAACTCCATCTTTTACAAAATAAGTTTCATTGATCCTATGTAGTATTTTTAATGCATTCATTCTTTTATTTGATGTATGCTTTCATCGTGCTTTAATTGTTAATTTCAAAAATAATTTGTGTAAATGGAATTAGTGTTATTATCATTATCATTGTTTTACATGCTGCTTCAAATTTTATTTCTAAAAATTTCTGTGTTAATTTTTTCTACCTTTCAATCATGTAAAGCGCATAGAGCTTATTTCCACAAACAGGTAGATGCACTGTAAAAATGTTATTTATTATTATTATTATTTTATTATTATTATTATTATTATTATTATTATTAATATTAATCAATCCTATTATTCCTTTCAATACTGACTTTATCAAGACCTAATGCAGGTGTTTGAAGTTCACAATAGATCTTAAAGAGAGGGAGAGAGAGTGTGTGTATCTAGTACATATTAATATTGTATGATGAGTGAGTCATCTAGGACTATCGTTGTTTCCCTTGCAAACCGACAGGAATTGGTTATGACAGAACTGTAGCCTCTTCCCCATTGATCCAGTTATGACCAGTTTCCACTGTATATACTTATCTTGTAAACACATCACAGGGTGTTGTTATTATAATTCCTTCTTGAATAAACTTTCATTCATTCAGCATTAATTTTTATTATTATAAATCATTAAGTAATTGGTCTGACAAATAAGAAGACTTTTTAATGACAAAGATCACCAATGATGATTTATGTAATTTTGTTATCACCATTATCATCAAAAGCAGTAGAAGATGGCAGTATGATACAAAACTTCCCCTCAGTCCTTAAGGGTCAATTGGTAGACAGCCATATTTATATCCACATGCTTTTATGTTTCATACATCTTATAACAAGGTTACTTTTATTATATAAATTATGTACTTTATCATGTATAAAATATTAAATAGCTTGTTTTTTTTACATATGAATAAAATTTATAAATCCCATGAATCATGGTCATAAAATTGTTTCTTGTCTGCAGTGCTCCTCTTTTCATTTTTTTCCCATTTAATTGTTTTATTGTCTAGAAATTTTTGTTCGTTTTAGTTGATATACCCCATCCACAAATGTAGTGATCCCAGTGTGAATTAAAAGGAAATAGCAAAACGACAAACATATACATAAAAGAGTGAAAGAACAACGGAAGTAGAACCTTCCACCAGTGCATACCAACCACTCATTAATACTAATACTAATATAAAGGATGTTAAAGCTTTCAAAGTAAATTTTTAAGGGTCCTGAAATCGAGTATTATGGTAAAAAAATCTATATTTTTTTTATTGCATTTCTTGTTAGGTTTACCTTTCCTGTCTATGATTTCATCAAAGATTTGTCTCACTGAGATTTAGATAATTTTGTGTGGATCATCTTTAGAAGGAAGGTAGTCTCAAAATCTGAAGAAAAAGCAATGAAATTGAAGAACACGATGATAAACAATCAGTCATCTCAGCTGAATGCAACCAGAATCATACTCTTCTATTATATGGAGCTAGTTGTCTAACATCCAACTGCATGTTACTACAGTTCAAGATCATAAGACACCACCTGGAATTCGGAAATTCTCATAGCATCAGCCCTGCATTCTTCAATATTTTTGTACTACACTAGAACGTGAGTAGCGTAGACAACTAGGTGACGTGACCGTGCCGGTAACCTTGCTTTGCCCTGGTTGGTTTTCTTGCAGTCATGTTAAATACGGCACCCATGGGCTCGATCAGTAATATTATGAAAGTGAACCTATGATCTCTAAACTGTGTGTTGTTTCAACAACAGAGCGTAGTATTAGTAATAAATTAGAGTACCATTCGTGCATTAGATGCTCAATTGAAAGAAAAGAAGAAAGTTGACCGAGGGAAGTCTGGGAGAAGGCCAGAGTCGAGAAAGAGGTTGAGGAAAGCAGCCCAGCTTATCAGGCAAGAATATTTTGCAGAAGGACCACCTTTTCCGTCCAAATATCCATGTTCTTCTTTCAAATACGATTTTCTCAACTCATTTTTGGAACATAAATTTTATCTCCTTCCTTATTTATCGACCAATCTATGTGAAATATAACTAGTTCATAGACGTATAAAAAAACTAAGACATTGTCGATTATCCCATTCTTGAATTAAATATATAGATTTTTTTTTTGTTTTTAATTCCAAAAGAATAGCACAAAAACTGGTGGAGGTAAGAAAATTTGAAATTAGTCTATTTTTTTGTTTACAATTCAAGATGGTGACCGTTTCCATGGCAACCATAATAAATGTTTGAAAAAATCCAACCATTCCCACTAATTCAGACCCGTTAAGTTCGAATAAAATCGTTAAAATGCTGTACCTAGAATAGTTTAGAAAATCACTTTCAGGACCCTTAAAATGAAGAAGAAGAAAAAGATAAATAGATATGTATTGACACGATGGTCACACAGGTTGTAATTTTTTAATTGGTATTTTATTTTCACCATATGTATAGTTAAAAGAATATATTACATGTTTTAAACAAACGGTGTAAACTCTATAATATATATATATATATATAATATATATATATAGATATATACAACTGTATATATATATATATATAATACAAATAATTAAGTAAATATAGTATAAAGAAATTAAACATTGATCCATTGCATGTAAACCACAAGGAAGACTTATTTAGCACATATTTAGCGGGATGAGCTAGGCCCTGGTACTGGTAGTAAGATTGTTACTATAATACGAGAGACGAGTGGTTGAGGTAATAAATAAGACAGACTTGACACAGAGAGAATAGTAATTATATGTGTGATTTATAAGATTTTTGCCTTCTACAATAATGGGGGAGGGGGGGGGGTTCTGTAGTCCAGAGGTAAGATGTCGGCCTCTCAACCAAAAGGTCATGGATTCAATCAAGCCCCGCCGATTGAAAAGGATTTTCAGGTCAAATCTAACTACCTGGTCCAGGTAGGTGGATAGACACCTAGTCCCATCGGAGATGGGCGATAAAAAGGAGGTCCCATGTGCAAACCACATCACTCTGTGCACGTTAAAGATCCCTTGGCTGTTTACAGGACAGTCCGGGCAAAAGCAAAAATCCTACCAAAACCCCGAGATCACCTTAGTTGTGGACATGGGTGAAATCAAATTTTCTTAATAATCTAGCAAAAAGCCGACTTGGAATACTTACATGAAACCTTTATCACTAACATCAAAGAACAAATACACATGTATTATCATTGTGTAATAAACGATACTATTCATCCTTAATTAGATGAACAAAGCAGATACAGTAGTCGCTGGGTAAACGCATGTCCTTTGGGTGCAGGGAAAAGCGTGCTCTTTTATACATACCATATGTTTATGAGAACATTTTTATTACATAGTAAAAATTCGGTCAGCAGATGTAGGCATGTGTTTATGCAGTGTGTGCTTTTATGAAGTGTGCTTTTATCCAGCAACTACTGTAATAATATACATGATCACCTCCAGAACACTAGAACATGACACAAATCTGTCACAGATTTTAATTCCCAGCCAAAGTTGGTACCCATTTTCATCTGGGTACAGTCACATGCAAAAGCAAAGTAAATATTGTAAAATGGCTCTCTCAATGGCAATATAATGTAAAACAAATTTACTTATCACAGTCTTGTTTCCAACAGCTACATTTTAAACTAAAGAAAAGGAAGGGTGGGGGGGGAGAGATACTGATAATAACATGACTCAGATGGCACCTTCCGCTAGCAATGTCATCAGACTTTACAGCCTTGGTTGTTTTCCTTATCTCTACACAGTGAAGGCCAACCAATCTGTTCTGTTTTGTTCGATGTCTCGTATAGCATAAGTTCTCAGACTGTGCAGCCTTGGCTGTTCTCCTTATCTCTACACAGTAAAGGCCAACCAATCTGTTCTGCTGTTTTGTACGATGTCTCGTATAGAATAAGTTCTCAGACTGTGCAGCCTTGGCTGTTCTCCTTATCTCTACACAGTGAAGGCCAACCAATCTGTTCTGTTTGTACGATGTCTCGTATAGCATAAGTTCTAGATCCGTTTGTGATGTTAAACTTTAGTGTGCTTCTTGCAGCTTTTTCGTCATTGTTTAATGTTAGTGGCAATGTCATCGTGGGTCTTCCTTTGGTCTTTTTGTTGTTGTTTGTGAAATAGTATAATGTCATTGCCTTGTTTGCAGGGATTTCCTAATTTCTTCTCAAATTATGCCCAGACAGTTTCCATCTTGCTTCCTACTTCCAATATTTGGGTCGAAATGGGGGTTTCCTTGCTCTTTTTATAAAATGATTTGTTACTAATTTCTGTCGGGATCTGTATTCCTAGAACACATTGTAATTGATTTCTATGAAAGTATCGAAAGACGTCAACAGTAGTTTATTTTCTCAGTTTTTGTCAATACCAATGTAGCACAATTATAAAGAGGGACAGATAGTGACAAGAATATGGCAGCATACAATCTCTGCTTTTGCTTATAAAATACAAGAAATAAAATAAAATCAACCAGTTTGTTGGTGTGCAACATATCTGTAAGTGCAAGAAGTAATTTTTTTAATTGCACAAAATAGAAATAAGATTTATCATTGGTATATATTACCAGAAATGCTTACAATAAAAGTAAATGCACTATGTCTCATGCATTGATTCCTTGATTGATCAGTTTTCTTCTCTGTATCAAGAGCAAATAAAATATAGTAAAAAAATATGGATATCATCACCATTCCTGCAATCTATTTTAAAACACCAGCAACAAAAAATTAAAGAGAACTACCAGTACCGAATAAATCAAATTTCAAAAGCTTAAAATCGTTGATCAGATTAAGGTAGAATAGTTGCTGGATAAACGCATGCCTTTTGCGTGCAGGAAAAAGCATGATTTTGTTATTCATACCATGTGTTTATGAGAATACTTTTATTATATAGTAAAAATTTAGTCAGCAGATGTAGGCGTGTGTTTATACAGAGTGTGCTTTTATCCAGTGACTACTGTATTATGTTTATACACGGAAAATAATTACAGACAAAATTATATATATACTTGAAACAAATAAAACATTGATATTTGATATTGCCATAGAGCATGTAATATACATGTATGTAAATCTATCTCTGAATTGAAGGCATGTTTCTAAAAAATGAAGAAAGAAAGAAACAAAAAAGACGCTTCTTTCAGCAAGTAGAAATGAGATTCTTAATTATTAATTATCTTTTAAAAAAATGCCACTGAACAGAACACCTTTCCAGTGGCAGATTTGTAGCTGATGAGATTTATACTGTATCGTAAATTTGTGTTTGTGTTAGTGGGGAGCAGAAGGATTGACACCAGGTGCTGGAAGTTGTGTGGCAGCGATAAATAGGTACAGTTGAAACAAGACAGACAGAGAAAGAGGAGAAAAGACTAGACAGAGAGAGAGAGAGAAGGAAAGATGAGACAGAGGAGAAAGAGATGGAAATACAAAGGAGAAAGAGACGGAAAGACAAGACAGAAAGTGATGGAAAGGCGAGACAGAAAGACAAAGAAAGATGAGACAGAGAGAAAGATGAGACAGAGAGAGAAAGAGAAGGAGAGACGAAACAGGAGGAAAGAGGAGAAAAAGACGAGACAGAGGGAGAAAGAGAAGGAAAGATGAGACAAAGAGAGAAAGAGAAGGAAAGATGAGAGTTGAGACAGAGAGAAAGGAGGAAAGACGAGACAGAAAGTGAAGGAAAGACGAGACAGAGAGAAAGAGAAGGGAAGACGAGAGAAAGAGAAGGAAAGACAAAAGAGAAAGAGAAGGAAAGATGAGACAGAGAGAGAAAGAGACGGAAAAGACGAGGCAGTGAGGAAAGATGAAACAGAGAGAGAGAGAGAATGAAAGACAAACAGAGAAAGAAAGAAAAGGAAAGACGAGACAGAGAGAAAGAGGAGAAGGAAAGATAAGACAGAGAGAAAGAGAAGGAAAGACAGAGAAAGAGAGAGAGAAGAGAAGAAGGAAAAGATAAGACAGAGAGAGAAAGAGAAGGAAAGATAAGACAGAGAGAAAGAGGAGGAAGGATAAGACAGAGAGAAAGAGGAGGAAACATAAGACAGAGAAAAAGAGAAGGAAGGATAAGACAGAGAAAGAGAGAAAGACAAGACAGAGAGAAAGAGAAGGAAAGATAAGACAGAGAGAGAAAAAAGAAGGAAAGTTAAGACAGAGAGAAAGAGAAGGAAAGACAAGACAGAGAGAGAAAGAGAAGGAAAGACAAGACAGAGAGAGAAAGAGAAGGAAAGACAAGAGACAGAGAGAGAAAAGAAGGAAAGACAAAAAGACAGAAAGAGAGGGGGGAAAGACAAGACAGAAAAGAGAGAGGGAAAGACGAGACAAAAGAGAGAAGAAAAGACGAGACAGAGACAGAAAGAGAGGGAAAGACAGAGACAAAAAGAGAGAAGAAAAGACGAGACAGAGACAGAAAGAGAGGGAAAGACGAGACAAAAAGAGAGAAGAAAGACGAGACAGAGACAGAAAGAGAGGACACTTGTGCACATCCTGCTTAGGAGGACTAGATACGACGGTTGCTCAGAAAGGATGAATTTTTTCAGGGTTTATGTGTAGTTTTTCTACCCTTCACACATCCTGTTTTTAACAGCAACCAGTTACAACAGGCATCTAGTCCCACCAATCTTGTATACAAGTTTTTACTGTAGGCATATGAATGAATGAACAAAACTAAAGTCATCAAGCCCTTAGAGTGTACTAATCAGCAGCTTAACTCATGAAAAAACCGTAACACTGTTTTATTTGATAAAAGTAATAATACAATTTACATTCACTAGTAACTTGTAAAAAAATATGAATAAAGCGGTTAATAGGGAATAATAATAACAATAATAATAATAATAATAATAATAATAATAATAATAATAATAATAATAATAATAATAATAATAATAATAATAATAAAAATAATAATAATAATAATAATAATAATATTAATAATATAATAATAATAATAATAATATTAATAATATAATAATAATAATAATAATATTAATAATATAATAATAATAATAATAATATTAATAATATAATAATAATTAATTGCATTTATATACATGTAGCGCATATCCTCTAATACGATCAATGAGACCACATTTAGTGAGCTCTGTGGTATTATTATTATGTCGTTCTATCCCCATTTTTCCAAATTTGAGAAATGAAGTCACAAACGTGTGACTGATTTGCAAAATGCAGAACAAAATGCATTGCAAATACCGGAAATCAATAACCACTAACAAGATATAAATATATCATAATATATGTTATTAAAATGGGGATTTATACCCCCTCTTACACAAGATCTCAGTAGAGAGACAGCGAGACACAGAGAGAGCGAAAAGAAAAGAGAAAATCTCGGTGTAAAATTGGAGAAGGACAATATATTCCTTGAGCTTGTGATTTACCCATACACCGGAAGGTAGAATGGGAATTGATAAAGAAAGAGCTTGTGATTTACCCATACACGGAAGGTAGAATGGGAATCGATAAAGAAAGAGCTTGTGATTTACCCATACACCGGAAGGTAGAATGGGAATCGATAAAGAAAGAGCTTGTGATTTACCCATACACCGGAAGGTAGAATGTGATTTGTGATTTTTTTTCTACATCTCTTTTTCTCCTTTCAGTAAAGTAGATTCTACATCAATACCAAACTCTAAACTTAATCATCTTTTCCTGTTTTAATGAAAATTTCTTATTAAGCCAAATGTAACTGTTATTTATTGATGTGTGTATCCATCCTTACATAAGTTCCAGATCTGATCCAAGGTAGATGCAGGACCAGGTAAAATATCAGTAACATCATCAAAGAAAAGACAAGACTTGTCCATTCAGAAATCGGTTCCGTCCCCAGACAAGATCGACAAGTGTATCACTCATATCATTATCATCCTGAAAGGAAGAAAGAAGAAGTTTGAAAGGAAAACTGACTCAACACAAAAAAAACAACAAAAGGATATCTTGAAGAAAATATTATAGCTAACAAAGGAGAGAGACACACATACACACACACACACAAGGAAGGACTACTTAACATATTGGTAGTTGAGGACATTCTTATAATATCATATTTACACAATATCTATATTTTTAAGCTCATTCCCATTCTTAGAGTTTTTGGAAACAAATTTTTAGAAATATTTACCATGATTTACTGTGATATGTACGCATTTTTTCATCATATATATTCATGTTAACAAATTATGCATTCTAATATAATTAATTAAATACTATCTTTTTTTATAATATTTATATAATAACGTAAATTCTTTATTCCAATGTACATAATGTGTATTTTATAGATCGTTGCTTTAACGAAGATGATGTACCTTTATGAGGACAATAAAGTTTCATTGAATTGATTTGAGTTGAATACACTCATGTTTGGGTTGAATCTTAAAACTGGATACAATATTCATAGAAGGACTATTTTGGGGAAACAGCGTCAGCAAGATGAAAGAAAGTGAAAGAAGTAGGACCCACCAATGGCTCATAAATTTACATACATTACATATACATACATACATACATACATACATACATACATATATACATACATACATACATATATACATATGTCCATACCTACATACATACATACATGTGTCCATACATACATAGATACATTCATAACACAGGCCTACATACATACATTAGACACACATACATACACAGAAAGACAGACATACATACATACATACATACATACATACATATATACATACATACATACATACATATATACATATGTCCATACCTACATACATACATACATGTGTCCATACATACATAGATACATTCATAACACAGGCCTACAACATACATTACACACACATACATACACAGAAAGACAGACATACACACACATACGCACACACATACATGCACATACATACATACTTCATAAAAAAAACATCAAACCAAAGAAAACAATGCAACAAACATTACAACTTGTCAAAGTTGCCAGTCAACAATTAAATGAAAGTCAACTTCAATTCTAGGGGAACTCGGTAGTTTAGAGGCAAGGTGTCAGCTTATCAGCCAATCGGTAGTGGGTTTGAACCCTGCCGACGGTTGAAAAATCTAACCCCCTGGTCCAGGTAGGTAGATAGACACCTAGTCCCATCTGAGACAAACTATAAAAAGGAGGTCCCGTGTGCAGATCACAACACTCTGTGCACGTTAAAGATTCCTTGGCTGTTTACACTATCACAGGGCAACCCGGTCAAAATTAAAAACCCTACGGTACCAAACCCCCAAGATCACCTTAGTTGTAGATGTGGATAAATCATATCAAATCAAAAATTTTTAAACTTCAATTCTAAATGTGAAACTATTAAGAAGACAACTAAGTCTCAATGTAAAAAAAAAATCTCCTTTACAGGAATACCCTTCTGACATAAACAAAGGACACAATCTTTATATCAACATACACATCCTATCCTTTAATGTTTTACAAGTATATTATTCATCCTTCATCTTCGTTTTCTTCTTCCTTCAAGTGTAAGGAGTGGCCCAGACATGGAATTCATCCAGTCCTCATCAACTCTTTCTTTTTTCTTTTTTTTTATGGTGCTACTTTCTGTCACCGTCATTTACTATGATATATACTTACTTAGAATTTACAATGACTGTGTAAGTCATGCTCCGACTTCCTCTGATTTATATCCCTTATATCCAGTCATGCATCAATAGCTTTTCAATACTCTCTTTATGATTTAGGTGGTGGATCCCTAGATCCTTTAAATTTATCAAGTCAACAGAAATCACAGCTCACCTTACAAAGGACACCGACCAGACAAAACGATAAGTCTGATTTCTTCATCTTTCCCCCCATTGACTTGAGGAGTAGCCGACTTGTCATGAGCTCCATATCACCAGACTCCAAATTGCCATCCTGCGATGGCTTCTTCTCCGTTTCAATTACACCTGATGAGCCATGAACATTTGAGAACACTGGCCGCTCTGGCACCCTACTACTTTGCAATGCACCATCATACATTTCAGCACCCTCATCAACAGATCTGTCCTCCTTGCTGTGACTGTGATGGGAATGAGATTCATTGTAAATATCATGTACGGACTGCATGTCAGAGAAGGATAACAATATGTCTTGGCAACAGTTGGCCAGCTGGTGAGGAGGAAGAACACAACTAGTTGAGTTTGAGGTAGAAATAGCTGCCGAAGATGTCGGAAGACGATCCATTTGGGAAGGATGCGACAGAGAAATTGGTTGAGTGGAAGGAAGAGGAGGAGGAGGAAGATAGGAGGAAAGAGCTGTCTGAGCATTTACAACGCTTTGTGAATTTGTAGTGTCAAAAGAATAAGGAGTCGTGTGCGGGAAAGAGTCTGTATGTCCAGAGTACTCGTGAACGACCACCTAATGCAAATGGCTGAGGCTGCTGCATACTTGGCGGACAAGATACATCGGAAAGTGGAACAGGTTGGTGCAAATTTCCTGATAGCATGTGGTTGTGATACTGTGATTGTTGTTGCTGCTGCTCATCATGACGATGGTGATGATGATGCTGATGGGGATGATGCTGATATTGAGGAAGGGAACGAGGAGGAGGAGGACGGGGGTGATCTTGCGACTGTAGCATATGGTGTGCAGATTGCTGATGCTGGTGTGGAAGAAGAGGTAGAGATGAAAACTGTGATGATGATGATGATGATTGATTGGGATTATGAGAAGCAGCAGAGCAAGTGGCTGATGCAGTTTCCATCATTGAATGTTCCTGGGATTTGTCCGTGGTAGCTTCCTCGGGTTGATTCCCTTTGACAAAGACGGCTATCACCATCAAGTCCAATTTAGTGACACACTTCGGCAATTTGTTGTACAGTTCTTCAAACTGTTTGGCATCGTCTCTCCTTTCACTGACGCTGTGGTAGAGTTGGATGGCGCATCCAGGAAACAAACAATGGTATTAGCACCTTCCTTTTCAGAGGAAACGATCTGTAAAGAAAGATTTAGACGATGATGATGATGATAATAATAATAACAACAATAATAACAATAATAATAATAATTATAATAACAATAATAATAATAATAATAATAATAATAATAATAATAATAATAATAATAATAATAATAATAATAATAATAATAATAATAATAATAACAATAATAATGAATTAATAATAAATAATAATAATAATAATAATAATAATAATAATAATAATAATAATAATAATAATACTAATAACAATAATACTAATGATATTAATAATAATAACAATAATAATAATAATAATAATAATAATAATAACAATAATACTAATGATAATAACGGCATTGCAGTCACGGGACACTTGCCCTAGTATGCTAGTATGGTGGTCTCAATCATATCTTTGGATATATAGTTTGTCACTAGTTTCCATGCGTCTCTATCTTTAGATTGTAAAGCACTCATTCTAATGATATCAGTCCAAAAATGACTGGCTAAAGCAGCCAAATAGCAAACTGTACCTTTTAAGGCCGAACAAGCCTTGGCACTTAAGATGTTCTTTGATATCCCACGTTCCAATAGTTCCTTCAAGGCCATTAAGGCCCATAGAGCAGGAGTTTATCCCTGGTTCTATGACGTGTAGCGGAACAGGTGATAATAATCACCCTCTGGAAGGGATGCTAGTCTGACGCAGCTTTTTACTCCCAAGCTAGTGCTTGTACCCATTTGCATCTGGGTCGAGTAAGAACAGTGTGTGTCAAGGAACACAATGTCGGGCCCAGCTTTTCAAGGATTTGAACCCGGGACCTCATAATCTCAAGTCTGGCAGTCTAACCAATCTGCCACAGATACCACTATGTTCTAATGGTGACTCCCGATTGTCAAGGGAATCAAGTGGCAGGCAGCTGAGGATGGAGTAAGGCGATGGTTGCTGTTTTAAGGGTTCCCTCACAACTCAAAACAACATCCAATACCCATTTTGGAAGAAAAAGATCATTTACACACCCATGTGACTGCTTATCCCAATCCCCTAGTCTGAGGCGTGATAGCAACAGAAACATGTAGATATATATAGACACATATAAGGCTGATTTTTCTTACTTTGAGCGTTATAAACTCAGGCACCACTACACCTATGATCACTATATTTCACATGAAGATTTCAAATAGCCTGCTTTAGGTTCTTAGCAAATGAACTATTGGATCAAATCAATGCTTAAACAGATTGGGAAAAGATTGTTTGCCTGCAATTGAGGAGACTTTTAAGTCTTACTAGATCTAATTTATTGATTTCCGGTCATTACAATAAAAAGCCTGAGTAACCTCAGTATCGAATACTGAATTGATCTGACAATGGTGCTTGATATCACCCGCACCCGATACAATGGTCTCTGAGTTAACCGCAGTCAAAGTTTGAGAAACCCAACTTTATAATAAAGAGAGATCATAATCCACCATGTCTCCGGGCATGCATGTATATATATGTAATATATAAATATGAAGTGTTTACATGCAAAAGTGAGGCATGCGCCAACTGTACAATTTTAGATACAAGAGTCATGAAGGAGCCATAACTTGTTTATCCATTGGCACCCTTATTTCTAAATACAGACAAGACAAGACTTGAGCCTGTCAAATATCTAAACTTACACTTAATCCCTTTGCCAGAAGACTGGACTGAAATGGCTCCATGCATTTCATTGGTACAGATGATTTCTGAATCAATGACAACCTTGTAAATTTTACTGAGGAATGAAAAAAAAATCAACAACTAACAAATGGAGGAAAGTAAGTTGTCTGACCTCATAATAATTGCAAGATTTTCTTAATTCCGTCAGCTTGGACTCTTTGTTTTTGGTTCAGCCTAGGGATTTTTAATTTTTACCATTTTATTTTTTATTAAAATGTATAAATCAGAAAGAGATAAGATTGATTTTAGTTAAACTTGTATAAAGGAAGAGCTTTACTTTCATTCTGTGTATTGTTCTGTTTCATTTCATTCAACGCATTTTCCTAGAGCACAGGTAAATCGCAAATCAATACTATCAGTGTTATTGGCTAATGAAAAGGAATATAAAATAGAAATGAAAGTGAAAGCCCTAATAATAGACAGAAAACGGAACAGGGCAGCAACAAGGAGACAAAGAAACAATAAATACTCAACAATGCTGAATGGACCTAACGGTGACCCCAGAGGTTGCCACTGGTGTGCAAACACGTCGAGCAATTTCCATCAACAGAGCTTAATTTCGATTTGATTTGATTTGATTTGATTTACCCACATCCACAACTAAGAGGCGATCTCTGGGTTTCGGTAGGATTTTTAATTTTGCCAAGGGATCTTTAACTTACACAGAGTGTTGTGATCTGCACATGGGGCCTCTTTTTTATCATCCGTCTCCGATGGGACTAGGTGTTAAGCCACCTACCTGGACCAGGGAGATAGATTCTGCTAAAAAAAATTTGAGAAAAATTTCCAATCGTTGGCGGGCTCAAACCCACTACCTATTGGTTGAGAGGCTGACACCTTGTCTCTGGACTGCTGAATCCCCATCAACAGAGCAAGCCTCCATGACCACAATAAACATACATAAAAGATTAAAAGAAGAAGAAAATGGAATACAAATGGATTGAAGCACAGCAGAAGTCATATCAATAACATTAGTGTTAGAGTTGAGTGAGACCAGAAAACGTGACATTCCAATCTCACAGACATTCCAATGCACAGATGGTAAGCAAACAGGAATGCAGCTCAAGAAAACCATTCAGTTTCCTTGGTTGGGGGGAATTGCAACACAGACATTGCCAAGCAGGAGAAAGCAACAATGTTAAAACTTGTCACAATGAATTAACAAGGGATTTTCTATAAGCCTCACCTCTTACAGTTGTTTCCATCAGAGGAAGATCTTTCCATGAGGAAGATCTTTCCGTAACCTGAAAATTAGGAAACAAGGATCAGCGTTATCCATTATGAATACAAATCGGGATGAGTTAATAAATGGAAGAAAAAGAAAGCAATGCACAAAAGTTAAAGATGAAAAACACACCATGAATCTATTAACAGTAAAATAGCAATAACAGTTTCACTCATAGCGTATTAGTCGTAAAGCATAGAGTAAAGTTTCTTTCAAATTTAGATGCCTACAGAACTGGAGCTTATTTATTCCAGTTACTGTACCAATAAGCAAAAGAGGTGACACAAAGGAATCTACAGGGCCAACACACTCATCTATCTCAAGGATTTACCTTCCAGCAACAGCTGGTACAAATGTACAACTGGGCAGATTTAATAAAACGCACAAAATTTTCTTTCCCACCCAGGACACTAGGAGGTAAGACCTGGTAAACCCAGGCTTCAAACCTATGACTTCAGGGTCTCAAGGTCTTCCTACTGGACCACAGAAGACATTGTAAATCTATCAAACAAAGTCAGATATTCATTCACGCAGTACCTTCCACAAGTGATCGTTGCCCTCCAATAATTCAGCGGCACATTGCGAGTACTTCATGGCCAAAAGTAAACATTCAGTACCATGATCAAAATCCTCCTCTGAGCACTGATGAGACAACATGATAACGTATCAATGAGACCTCAGATTTCAAACATTTTCTCTCTTAGACATGGTCTCACTCGTCATATCGACGGTGAAATTCCGCAAACCGTGTAAGTTCAATTTTTTATGTTTTGAGAAAATCAAAGAAACTGATGTTGCACTTTTTAATCTATTTTCACAGACATGCGTGGTTTGCAAGTGTCAAAAACTAGACTCAATAGGGATACACAGATTGCTCATATGGTTATTATATGGATTTCTATTGGTTTTCATGCCATGGAATCCTAACTAGACGAAGCATACGGGCTTCCTAATGTTAAAAAGCGGGGAAAAAAGGTATTATTAATTTTATTAATTTTAGACTTACACGGTTTGCGATGTTCACCGTCGATATCTTTCCTTATTTGAATTTTTAAAATAGCTCCTAAAGGTACATTTTCATTGCATCACATACAGACAAATTGATTTTGTTCTACATAATTTCACACATTTTTATTGCATCACATACAGACAAATTGATTCTGTTCTACATAATTTCACACATTTTTATTGCATCACATACAGACAAATTGATTCTGTTCTACATAATTTCACACATTTTTATTGCATCACATGCAGACAAATTGATTCTGTTCTACATAATTTCACACATTTTTATTGCATCACATACAGACAAATTGATTCTGTTCTACATAATTTCACACATTTTTATTGCATCACATGCAGACAAATTGATTCTGTTCTACATAATTTCACACATTTTTATTGCATCACATACAGACAAATTGATTCTGTTCTACATAATTTCACACAAAGAACAGAAAGAAACTGATAAACAATGAAATGTATAAAATTACTGTGATATAAGTTAAAATATCTTCTTACTTTGTCATAAGCACTGGCAATGATACTATATCGGAAACCTTGGGGCATCTCACTATTTCGATAGTCCGACCTTTCAAAGCTGTTTCCAGCAAGCCCTTGCCATCAGCTTTGATGACAGTCGATACCAAAGGTCTGACAACTCCAGCAGCCTAATGAACAAAAAGGGAAGAAAAACATATCCTTGACTAATATCCATAACAACATGGTAAAATAAAGTTCTTCAAGGCTTTCAAGGGGATAAATGGTGTTAAGTCAGGGAGCCTGCACCTCTGCCAGGATATGGTCTATAAATGAATCTTTTACCCTTATAGAAGTGTTACTCTCCCATTTCTTTCACACTGAAAGAAAGCATTTCTACAAGCGATTACCAGCAACTGGCTTACTGCCATTTACTTACGCCATGCTTCTCTGCAGATACAGCCACTTTTTCTATGATGTCCTCAGAGACGAATGGTCGTGCCCCGTCATGAATGATGACCACACTAGAGTCCTTGCACTCTGAAAAGGTTAAGAGAGAGGAATATATTGCACTTCAAAGGTCAAAAGTTTCACACATTGGTTGATTGTTTCCACTCGTTTCCGTGTCCACTACAAACAGCGGTGTAAGCTTTGAGTGGGACGTTGAACTGTTTTTGGGGTGTCCAATTAAGAAGAAATGAGCTTACTTCATGAATTCTGGAAGCAAATTTAGAGGAAGACCATTGACTACACTCCCAGAGGTGATTAATAAAGATCTCTCCCATCTAGCGGAGCAAATCATGAAACTTAAAACATGGGAAGACCTGCACCAACTGAGGTCAATTACCAGAGAGCGAAACAGTGGAGGATTCTATCAGCGAAAATCACAGACAGAGCTAAGGTGACCTTGTCCAAAGACCAGGCTGTGTCATAGCCACAAGTCAGAGAGTCAATAGTTTTATCCATACGCTAGAGGTCTGTACTGTGCATGGCCATGGAAGGATATCTTTAACATGCATCATAACCGTGTGTGCATAAGATCTTCAAGAATTTTCATTCGTCAATGATAAAACTAGAGTATCACTGCTGAATGGGGAAAACAAACCCAAGTTATATGTAGTTGGTACAAGATCATTTTGAAGTGAAATGAAAACTGAAAATTCCATTCAGGCCTAAAGGATGCATAACATCGGGAGCTTATCCCAGTCTCTTTGTAGCGTTATGAGGAACAAATGATACAATGATACGTCAATACTCTGTCTGGACACTGGTCAGACTGACTGACAACAACTCCCAATTATAAAAACAAGCTCCGTCAAGGCCATTATGGCCCTATGAGTCAGAGCATATCCCTGTTTCTATATCTACACAACGTCGGACTAGTTATGCTAGGATTCCAATCCTGGACCTCATAATCCCAAGTCTGGCAGTCTAACCACTCAGACACCGATGCCACAACATCTCCCAATTATAACAGGTACCCAATCACATCTGTGTTAAGTGAGGAAAACGTGTTCAGCATCACCTTTGATTCCAAAATTTGGTCTAGCTCAACTAGAATTTGAACCAAGGACCTCACAGTCTCAAATATGATCACTTACTACCACTAGACAATAGATGCAACAGGCGTGATAAGATGACATGAAATAAATCTTTATTCATCGGTTAAAGAAATTGATTAGTCATATCGTAAACAACAAGAAAATATATTGGCAAAGTGAAACAAACATCAAAAGCTGATGTAGGCCTCCATAAGAATATTCATGCTCACAACTACTCATACAAACACACAAACTTTACACAAATGTAATCAAGGAAAATTACTCTTTTCTAAGAGATGAAACTGCCCTTGTACAATTTGCACATAAAGGGTAGCCCAGTGGTCGAGCTGCCAGACTTGGAATTATGAGGTCTGGACTTTCAAACCATGACAATGCTATGTCAAGCATTGTATTCCTTGGGAAATACACTTAACATGTATTTCCCACTCTACCCAGGGGCAAATGGATATCAGCACAAGCTGGGATGTAACAACTGCAACAGATTAGCATCCTATCTGGGGAGGGGTGGGGGTGGGTGTAGTATAACATGTTCTGTTTCATGCTGTAGAAACCAGGATAAATTTTGATTCTATGAGCTGTTAATGCAATAAAGGAATGTTACTATAAAGCCAATGCTGTGAAATCCTGTTCAATGCATATTGTTTGTAGTTTTAGATTGTATTGATGGTTTTGTTGGGTTATGTTTTGTCGTTGTGTCATTTAATAATCTTCTTTTATCTTACGAGAAAAGCAAATAAACAACAAATTAACATCTCTGTACAACAAGGTATCAAATTTTTAAAATACAAACAAACCCTAAAAAAAAAAAAAATTTTTTTGCCAAACAAGATTATGTCAATCAGCTACCATATAGCAAGGAAAAGATATGTCTTCTTTTGCATGTGCAGCAATTCAACCACAAGGGCAAACAAACAAATAAATGAAAACAAAATTCCAGACCATAAATAAACACGTACCATGTCTCAAAGCCTGCAAACCACAGTGTATAGAGCGATGCCTTGCATGACTGCCTACACAGACCATGACTTTAGAAAATCCATAGCTTTGCATGAGACTCCTTGTGGAGTCGACTCGGTCAGAACTCGCCACTAGAACAATGCGTCGCACCCACGGGATCCTGGATTTTCATTTTTAAAAAGAAAAGAAAGCAAAATCTTCATAAAAGTGTCGTGCAGTCAGCAGTCTTGTCAGTCAGTAATCACAGTGACACCGGGTTCAAACCCTGACAGGCCCAAATAAAAATAACATTCGCTGTGGTTTATTTTTTGGGCACGATACCTCATCCTGATTTCGCTAAACGTGAAAGAGTTCCCAAGTATAGACAGAGGGGGATCTTTTCAGAGTATAAAAGCGTACTGTATGATCCTCAGGGATTTTTTTAGAAGAATTTTACATGAATTAGCTTGCCGGGAGATAATGATGTAAAGTCAGCGAGCCTGCACTTGTGTGGTAATAAAAAACTATAAATCCATTCTTATCTTTAGATATCAACCTTCCAAAAGGCTAATCTCATACAGTAAATGAAAATTGAAAGACACAGAGTTGAATACTTGAGATAAAAAGACAACTTGGGTGAAGAATTGAAAGAAATTGAATATATATTAAATTCGTTCTGTATAATATTCCGTCTCTTCCTTCAATTATTTCATGTGCTTTATTAAACAACTCCAAACGAAGGCTCAATTTGCCAAGCTGTAACACATTCTAAATATCATAACTTGAAAGGGCTGTGAGTGCAAATCTTTTCACTCTTTTCTTTTTCTTTTTATTTACAAAAACAGATCATGGTGTCAAGCAAAATTTTAAATTCTTATTTAGAGGTGTTGAGTATTTAAATGACTTTT
>JAXRKP010000841.1:122500-167500 GCA_037039925.1 Doris montereyensis
ATGTTGACAAGCATAATCCATCTGAGGGAAAATGTAGTGGAAACATCATTTCTACCCTCCATAATAATATGATAATTTAAAAAATTCTACTGCTTGCAGTATAGATTTATATCTCCTTTTATAAATGCTTATTGACTTGTTACACATTGAAAAAGGTTTGAATTTCCATGTTTTTTAATCACTTTCATTGTTTTTGGATGGTTTCATCAAACACAAAGACTTGTTGTTCTTTCAACTTTTTTTACAAAAATGTTGACAGCTGAAAAATGTATGTTTTTGAATAATTGCGTAGTTTTCATTGTTCTGGAATTATATCAAACAAAACTTACATTTATCAAATGTTTATCTGAAGTATATTGTGTTGTTGAGAAGCCATTAACATTTAGATTGATTCCATTTTTATTCAAAACACACTGTAATTGAAATTGTTATCTGACTTTGAAGAATAGTAAAAAAGATAGTGGGGATAATTTGTGTACCAACCAGGGATAATCAATGACACTTACTTTAAAAATATTGTGGCACGTCCACTGCCGGGAAAAGTCCGGCATAGAGGAAAATAGTGAAAGAAGTATTTTCAAGGCAAGTTTTCCATTCCTGTGCTTTGTCAGAAGACATCAATGGCATCCGTAGAATGGCCTTGAATCCGTCCCCAATTTGGGAAAAACTGCACACTCTGTAGTCATAATTCTCAAGGGAGAATTTCTTTGTTTAAAGAAGATTATTAAAAAAAGGAAAAAAAATTACTCGATCAAGAAGATAAGTCTTGACAAACTAGTAAAGAGAGGGAGGAAGTTGATATGAGAGTGTACAAACTTACTTTGTAATGATAAAAAAAAATAGATGGACATATATAAAAAACAAAAAAAACAAAACAAAAGAAATATAAGTGTTAAATAGAATGAAAGAATCAACCCTAAATCTTCTCTTTTCGTTTTGTGTGTGTTTGCATTCACCTCTTCTTCTTCTTCGTAATAACAACAAACTCATTTCTTAGAATACTGTCAGAGAGCATGACCTTGAGTTTCAGTATGGTTAATCACATATTAATTCTAAAGTCGAGTTTTATTTTTGAATTCTTCATTCCATGCTACTGTTCAATTAAATTTTTGTTGGCAGTTTGTTTACAGCCTGACTGTACTAGGTAAGCGAGAGTGCAGGAGACAGCCTTGTTTACTTGTCTTTCTACTAAACTCAAAGGTGCTCTAAGGTGGATAGATATTTGGCCAACTGTAGCTTTATAGCTCTATGTTCTTTCAGAGAGAGGGATGTAGGAGGAGAGAAACAAGAAGGGAGGAGGGAAGAGAGGGAGAGACAGACAGACAGAGAGGGAGGGACGGAGGGAGGGAGAGACAGACAGACAGAGGGAGGAAGGGAGGGAGGGAGAGACAGACAGACAGAGGGGCAGGAGGGAGGGAGGGAGAGAGAGAGAGAGAGACAGAAATTGATTCTTATTTGACAGCTTGTTGTCATTTTGTATGTTTAGGATGTAATGTGCAGTAACATTTATTTTTAGCATTCCTACCCAAGTGCAGTCTATCATCTTTCATAAAGTTGCTGTACAGACAGAGACACATCACAAACATCCCCCTCCCTGTTTGATTTACTGGTGCATAAGAAAATATCTGTATTTTTTTTATCAATGTGACTGATTAATCCAAATACTGTTGGACTTTTCAATTATATCAGAGAAAAAAGCTACACACCCCTTCCTCTTTGAGATGACATTTATTGCTCATGAAGTGTCTGTTCAACTTCTGTTTCACAGCTGTGCAACAATTTCCTTCTTTCTATGACTTACTTTGAGTGTTGGGTAATATTCTAAGGAATGTCTCTGACACAAGCACTGAAGATCATCCTTAAAACAGGCAGCCTAGAAAGAAAAAAAACCCATAATAGTGTGAAATCATGCAGGCAGGAGAGGAGGGGATACATGTGTTGATTATATGTAAGATAACAAAGCAACCATACTTCTTTCTGATCTATATTTTGAATGAAGATCATTATCGGGGACTAGCGTGGTGTGTTCCCAATTCTGAATTAAAGTTGGATCAAAAGTTCATTCACAAGTGTAATCACCATGAATTATTAATTTACATTTATTGTACGTGTACACTTGTGAGTGTAGACCATGTCAGTTTACTTTATCTTATACATGTTTGAGCACTCTAAAGTTTGATAGAAATCCGGGTTGGACGTACAATGTTGGACCAAGCGTTCCCAAGTTTCAAACCAAGGACCTCCTGATCTCAAACCTGCCCGCCTAATTACTATGTTTACATCATTGAAGATGATTAGAGTGGCACAAAAATGCTTTATTTTAGATCTAAAATACTAGTTCTTACTGTTAGACAAATACAGGTTCTGTCTCAAAAGCTCAGATTCATTTTTTTTTTGCTTTTGAGTTAAAGTTTTTGCTTTTAGTATGTACATGAGTAACTGTCAAAATAGAGTCATTCTATATCATTGAAAAGTTTGTAGTGTCCTTAGTTGCCATAGAAACAGCCATCTTGGATTTTGACTCAATTTTCAAAATCTATCTCCTCCCTTAGTTATGAATAAAATCGCTCAAAACCTGTGCAAATAATCTTTTCCATTCATATATAAAGAGTGACGTCGGGTTTTTTTTCGATATTTTGGATTTTTTAAAATTATGAATTTTTGAAAATACTATATTGTGAATGTACAAAAACGGCATTTTTATTTTACAAAAAAAAATAATTTCTCAAAAAGTTTACAATGTATCAAAAAAAACGAAGTCATTGTATTAACATAGACAAGAGGAACAAATATAATACAAATCGTTCTGTAAATGGCGGAGGAGATAGAATTTTAGTGTGGAAAAACTACATTTCAATAAAAATGCAAGTAAAAAAATCAAAAGAAAATAATATAAAACAAACGCTTCAGACGGGTTTCCCTTGTTGTAGCAGCCCCCCTTACTCTTTCAAAATCTCTGGCATTGTTACTTATATAAATAGGATTATAAATCTAGGTTTAGATGTGCACTGTTGTGAAAACAGATGTCAAAATGACCAGATTTTTGTTTTTTTCCTCTATATCCTATGCTTGTGCGCGTGTTTACATAAACACTGACGCACAACGCCTCTTTCATCACACAGCAATGGGCCGACGTGTCGATTGGGGATGGCAGAAACGAGGTCAAAGTCGGTGTTGCCACATTTAGCAATTAACCGTCAATATACAGGTTTTTACTGCCATTTTCTCAGTCAGTGTTAGGGTTATTTACGTCAAAATTTGTATTGTGTTTACCTACCCTCGCCTACAAAATATTTTGTAAAAAACATTATACAACATATGGACATTTTCCCGCCATAAACTTGTAGATACATGATCGTTCTACCCGAATATGCAAAGAACAGAAAATCAACCTTTTGGTCCAACCCCAGGTATGTAAGAACTATTGCCATAGACTAACAAATCACATCCAGCTCTGCAATGTTTGAACTTCCCACCTTGGTTTTCCATCCACTGATACCACTCCCATTCTTGGACACACAGCTTAGCTGTAAACCTTTCAAGGCGACTGATTTCTGCAATCTTCTTTGCACTGTTTTGGAGCACTTTTTGATCTGCAAGAGATGATAGAAACATTCTTTAAAATATTAATGTCTAAATCATGGTAGTTTTGATTTGCGAAAGATCTATTCAGTATACATAACATCTAAGAGCTGAAGAGGAATTTATTAATATCTTAAAAATGTCAAATTATGAATTATACTTTCTGAAAACACATGTTCAAAAAATTAAATAAAAATGCATCAAAATAAATATTCAATCTATTCTACATGATTACAAAATTAATAATATTGTGCTGATTCTATCAATTAAAAAGACTTGTTACTGAGTCTTTCTCTTCAAACGTTGACTATGGTTCTGAGGTTTACATATTTAAGAAAAATCAATGACAACCCACACAAACAATATATTCACAATTTCTATAATAACTCCAAAGTGATGGGGTGATGCTTGCAGACTATTGTCCTGTCCTGCTGACCACCAAGTTTTCATAATATTAGAGAAACCAGGAAAAGCTACAAACTTTCTGGGCCACAAGACCTGAAAGGAACTTTGCACATTTTATCAACTTTAGTTTACCCTATAAAAAATCCTTCAATGCCCTTATGGTTGAACAGAGCCGCAGGTTATCCTGGTTTCAATAGCATTGTAGCTGAACTCGTAGTAATTGTGAGCTGGTAATCATAACAAAACTGGTTCACGCACCACAGCTGGCACTGGCGGGTCTTTTTCACATCGTTGCACTCTCAGGAAAGTTACTTCATTCTACTTTCCTCTCTTGACTCAGGTGTGAATTATGAGTACCCAGCTATAGGTAGAGAAAGATCTTGTCAGAGTGTTGGTGCAAAAAGCCTTTTCAGGCTTGTGTACTGAATGCTCCCCAGGAGCTGAGGAGGACTTTGAATGAAATGGTCTGCTGGGGGATAAAGGATGTACAGTTAGTGAGTCTGCACTTGTGCAGAGATACAAATTATAAATTTATTTTTATAGCATGAAGTGGACAGATGATAATAATCACCTACTGGAACTGCGCTAGTCTGTCGCAGATTTCTACTCCCTAGCTGTTGCTGGTACCCATTTGAACTATTACACAGTTGGGAAAATGTATATTAAGTGTCTCTCCCAAGGAACACAAGTTCAGACCTAGCATTGCTAGGATTTTAACCCAGGACCTCATGATCCCAATTCTGTCAACATATCTACTATACCGCACATTGTAATATCTTTAAACTCACCTGTTCATTTGACATTTTTCAGTCGTTACCAACACTGGTGTGTATCTCAATTATCAGTAATGTAATATAACACCATCATCACTCTTTCCAAAAGTAAACCAATGCCTGGCTTGACAATTTGCAGACAAATCTATTGAAATCATGATATGAAGAGAATCAGGACGTTCCTAGCATGCATGATATAAAAGCTGAAAAGAAATAAAAGAACTCTTATACAACAAATGTGACTTTTCATACACAAAAAAATATAAAATTTAAAACAGAGGATGTGATTTAAACACTTTTTCTTCTTGAATACGTTCCCCTGAAGAGAAACTATTAGATTTCAATGACAGTGAGGTTTAGTTCTTATGCCTCCCACAAATTAAACATAAATCTTGTGTTGACCCTTGAGTGCGCAAAAAGTCAGTACAGATCTTATTTAGAGTGCTGTATCATCAACTGGCTACCTAACGACCAGATGGACAGAAAATATTAATCCGCTTAGACCTTGGTAATAAGTCAGATTGGTCTATAAAATAATAAAGCTGCTCACGATTGATGATGAGTTCTGAGTTCCATGATCCTGCTAAAAAGCCTTAAGGTTGGGTCAGTATTAGTCACTGTATAAATGTAAAATAATAGGGATCAAGAAAAAAGGGGGACAGTAGTCCTCTCAACCAAAAGGCAGTGGGTTTGAACCCACCAACAGTTGAAAAATTATCTCATTTTTTTAAGAGTAGGCCTACAATCTACCCCCTGGTCCAAGAAGGTGCATTAACAGAAAACAGTGTTCCCATGTCAATATTCTATAGATGATCATCTGTTTTTAACTCCTTGTGTCTACCTTCTTCTTCTTCTAAATAGCTGACCAACTCAATTCTTATTTCCTGATGGCAGGGAATAACAGTAATATTAATTTTACCCCATTACTGGTTCTGTTTCAGCAGTTTTACTGTCTTCAAGAGGAAAGTGTGAGTGTGTGGGGGGAGGGGGTTCAGGAAGCTTAAAGCAAACAACAACAAAAAGCCCTGCATCGTGTTTCAAGTTTCATCCCAAGTCAGTCGTTCTCTATTATGACTCTCCCTTTAGCACCGCCGCAGTGTACTTTCCACTACTATGCCTATGGTCAGTAGTGCTTATCCGGGAATATTAATAGGGGGACGACTGGACTTGGAACACACATCATGACATAGGTCTACGACAGTATCGAGTTAAACTAGGGTTTGCAATCGTATTTGGTGTGAAATGTTGGCAGTGCTAAATTATGATTTTATCCCGATTTACCCAAGTTAAGTACCACTGCTGATGTAGATGTAGATCGAGATCTAGATCTAAATCAAGATTTCTAGATCTAGTGTAAGTAAAGATAAGAAGTAAGTTTCAATTTCATTCCTCAATAATAATTTTAAAAATTAATAAAAAGTACAACTTATCCCAAGTTTCAAGTAGATCTATAGATCTAGAATCTAGATCTAAGTACAAGTAGACTTTAACTAAAGACACGCAGTTAGCAAAAACAGTCGACAAGGTCTCTTCAAATGTAAAATAAAAAACCTGTTTTCAATACAAGGACTCACTAGATAGGCATACACTTACTAATTACTGAAGGAGTAACAGCACACATCATAGTAGAAATCTACTACTCAGTCTACACCACTGTACTAGACTCTAGGCTGCACTCATAAGTTACAGTCGTCGGCGAGTCATTTTGTGCAATCTGCACCAAAGCAAACAAAACAAAAACAAACAAAAAAATGTACATGTACAACTTCTGCATGAACAAACTAGATCTATATAGCTAAATCTTACGTATGAAATGCTAACACTAACATGGAGTGTGTTAAACACGTAGCTTAGTGGAAACAGGCTTCAAACTTCAAGTCGAAATCCGCATCACACCAACACTACAAACAATACACACACCCATTCATCACTTCCTCTGACTGACCCATGGACTGACCCTAGATCTAGTTAGTAGTGACTAGTGACTCAAGAGGTTTTGACGGTGTATTTCACCATTAGTTTCTTTTTCGCACTGAATACCATAGAGAGAGATGTACTCGGCAACTTGAAGAAGAAGAAGAAGAAGAAGAAGAAGAAGAAGAAGAAGAAGAAGAAGAAGAAGAAGAAGAAGAAGAAGAAGAAGAAGAAGAAGAAGAAGAAGAAGAAGAAGAAGAAGAAGAAGAAGAAGAAGAAGAAGAAGAAGAAGAAGAAGAAGAAGAAGAAGAAGAAGAAGAAGAAGAAGAAGAGAAGAAGAAGAAGAAGAAGAAGAAGAAGAAGAAGAAGAAGAAGAAGAAGAAGAAGAAGAAGAAGAAGAAGAAGAACAAGAAGAACAAGAAGAACAAGAAGAACAAGAAGAACAAGAAGAACAAGAAGAAAAGAAAAAGTAGAAGAGGAAGATATTAGGAGAAGGAGAAAGAGGAGACAACACCAACAACAAAGCTAAGAAAGAAAAAACAGAATACGAAGAACAAGAACAGGAAAGCGCAATAGACAAAAATAAACAACATCCAAGACAATAGAGAGGAACAAACAAATTATTTTTTTAAACAGGAGAAACAAGAACAAGAATAATATCAAGGAAAATAACAAGAATTTGACAAGAATGATAACATCAATAAAAAGAAGCAAAAGCTGCAGTACCAACAGCAGAGTAGTAGCCTACCAAAGGCTGACAATAGTAGGCTCAGTTGTCACAGTACATAACCTTTGGTAGTAAGCCTAGTAATGATTTATTGATTTATTATAATCAATAGTGTCGAATTTTTGTATTAAATAACATAATAATACTTTCTAAAAATCGTCTTGTATGACACACAAAGGGAGATTAGAAAATACAGTAAAATGAAACATAAATTGCCAATCAGCACTACATTGTTTTTATTCAGATTGTTGATAATAATATTTCTGATTGCATTGTAAAAGTGAAAGACCAGGGGACTGGTATTTCCGTTAAAAGACTGACAATTGCTATGCATGTGACCTGAGTTCGATTCCCAGTCCGGGAATGGAAATGTCATTAAGTAAAGGCAGCTAGGTCCATTCAGACTCGTCAGTGAAAGCAAAGACTGTATAAACTAACCCACGGTCTTTGGTAAAACTTACAACAGAATAGCGTCCTGTCCAGCAGGTGGTGAATTATTACTACCCGTTTCACTTCACGCTATAGAAACCAGGCTAAGCGCCAACTCTACGGATTTTAATAGTCTTGAAGGGAAATGTGCTTCAGTGCTAATTTAATGTTAGTCAAAGTGTTCATCTCGATGTTTGAGAATGCTTTTAGATTTGGCGCGCTGTTTAGTCTGCCAAGACATTTTGTAATTGATCGTATTAATTATAATAGTCGCATATCGGTAGTCTCATAAGGCCTATATTATATATCAATAGGAATATAGAGATGAAGGGCGCATTGACTTATTCAAAGCTATATCTAGGGGTTTTGTTTTCTTTGAAGTATAATTAATCTTTTTTTGATGTGTACAATCTAAAGATGACATCATAATCATTCTTAGCGGAAAATTGAGAAAATTTCCATATTATATTATTGAACTCTGTAGTGAAAGAAAAAATGGGTTCTAAGTCTCAATGCCAAGAAAACTGAAACAATGGTCCTCACAAGAAAACTTTTATTCCAAAATAAATGCAATATTAAGATTAATAAGATGAATTAGAACGAGCTAACACAGGTACAAAAATTCAAATATTATCTAGGACCTTTAATTAGATAATATGGGAAATCGGAAATAATAATAATAATAATATGCCTAGCCGCAGTCACATTTCAGAGAATAAAACAATAGCCTACCTTACAAACAACGAAAAAGCAAACAGAAAAAAGAAAAAAAAAAGCTACCCATAAATTTTTTAAAGTAGACTTAAAGGTTACATAGAACAAGTCCTATTATAATGATAATACTACATGTTTGAGAGATCTGGCAATTTGCCAACTTCAGAAGGAACTGGAAGCAACAGAAATGCGGTTTTTGAGACATGTCATGTAGGATACCGTAGACGAGAAGGAGTATAAACGAAGGAAGCTGAAATCAAAAGAACACTAATCACGAGCGTCACGAAAAGGCAGTCCAAATTCTTTGGGCACATCATGAGATGGAAAGGCTTAGAACTTTTGATGACAACAGGAAAATTGAAAGGAAAAGAAGTGTCTAAACCAATGTATCGGAAGGTAGAATGGTAACTGATTAAGAAAGGAAGAAATAAAAATGTATAGGAATATATTTTCATCGATTTGCTACCAGTGAGAACATAATATAATAATACTATAGATTCATACTTTAATGCCAATCTGGAAATTGAACGTGACTCACACAAAATGAATGTCCTCTGCAAAGTATCGGAGCGGGCTGTGCATGTTTCTTTCTTCTTTGGTGGGCAGACTGTTACCGGTCAAGATTACATGAAAATGATATCCAAGAAGTTCATTCCGCATCCAGTTTGAGAGGGCAACTACAGTTTTCAGCAACATGGTGCACAACCGCACTGACATCTTGCTTGACACCAACAGTTTTTTTTCTCAATTATTTTTTTGCCAAGCATGTGGATTGGCTAAATTGAACAAGACAAGATTTTTTTGCAAGTGCTCCCCGAGATCACCAGACCTGACTGTTTAACTTTTTCCCCTCTGCGGGGTTACGTCAAGCATGTAATTTATGTACTTCCATTATCCGTAAACTTTGATGATTTGCAGGAAGGCATCACCGAAGCAGTACCGTCAATCTCGATCACATCGGATAACCTGGGCTGAGCTTGATCGCTGTATCGAAATTAGTTTGTCAAGGAAATGACAGCTTGATCGCCGATGATACCAACTGATACTAAACAAAACTTTACGATACAATGTAATAGATTTACATTAAATATCTAGTTTTGACATCGGGTACGGTTATTATAATAACCCTGTACATGTATTATACATATACTTACTACTACGCTATGTTACATCAAGTAAACGGGAGAAAAAGGTTGTCGGCTTTCTTTTCGGCTAGGTTTTCGTTGCTGTTGTTGGTTTTCTCTTTCTTTTTGCACTGCTCTCTCTCTCTCTCTCTCTCTCTCTCTCTCTCTCTCTCTCTCTCTCTCTCTCTCTCTCTCTCTCTCTCTCTCTCTCTCTCTCTCTCTCTCTCTCTCTCTCTCTCTCTCTCTCTCTCTCTCTCTCTCTCTCTCTCTCTCTCTCTCTCTCTCTCTCTCTCTCTCTCTCTCTCTCTCTCTCTCTCTCTCTCTCTCTCTCTCTCTCTCTCTCTCTCTCTCTCTCTCTCTCTCTCTCTCTCTCTCTCTCTCTCTCTCTCTCTCTCTCTCTCTCTCTCTCTCTCTCTCTCTATCTGTCTCTCTCTCTCTCTCTCTCTCTCTCTCTCTCTCTCTCTCTCTCTCTCTCTCTCTCTGTCTCTCCTCATCTCTCTCTCTCTCTCTCTCTCTCTCTCTCTCTCTCTCTCTCTCTCTCTCTCTCTCTCTCTGTCTCTCTCTCTCTCTCTCTCTCTCTCTCTCTTCTGTATGTCCGTATGTCTGTCTCTGTCTTCTCTGTTTATGTTCTCTCTCCCTCCCTCTCGTATGATTGAAACTCTCTTTCCTCTCAAAGTGAGCGTCGTGTACTGTCTGTGTCTTATACTTGGTGATATACAGTATGCTGAATCTCATATTATTTTTCGTCATAAAGATACGATCTTATAAAATCAAACCATTTAGAAAAGAAGATTCAAATGACGCAAAATCTCAAATATTAACTGAAAGACAGTATGCTGAATCATCATAAATTTTTCGTCATAAAGATTTTTTTATAAAATCAAACCATTTAGAAAAAAAGTACTTATTGTGATTATTAATATCAAAATATTAACGAGAAAGAATATTAGTTTGACAAGGGCATTTTTTTTTCTTGTGTTTATTTTTTTATGTTTTACTTTTATTTCTTGAAAGTTATTTTGCCGTTATTGAAATTATTTTAATTTCATTTTTTCTTCTTTTTTTCTTCTTATTTTTTTTTTGTATGGCTTTTTATTTCTTAAAAGGTCTTTTTATGCCATTATCTGAAAGGTAAAAAGAAATAATTTGGCAGGAGTTTCGATGATACACGTCATTGCCTTTATCGAGGCGACTTACTATTTCTATGGAAACTCATCAAATATTTTTTGCTGACTTATCATTCCCAAAAGAGCTTGATGATAAACAAGTTGCTTTGCTCAAAACTGAAATCACTTCTATTTTATGAAACTCATCAAATATTTTTATGAATTCATTTGTCAACACTCACCTATATTATTTTGATTATATCCAAATTTTAATTTTTCGATCAAGTAATTCTTTGGTTATTGTCAACACTAATATTATTTTGATATATCCAATTTTAATTATTCTTCTTCATGAGATGTCTTTGGTTGCCGGGCGTTACTGACACTAAGAGACAGAGGAGACATATCTTATCAATATCTTCTTTCTTTCGATCTTCGTATGCTCATTCTATCTCATGCCGGGCTTACCGACACTAAGAGACAGAGAGACACTACTTACTAATAAAGCTGTCTTACTTGTCTCTGTCGTAGTCATTCTAGTCTAAGTTTACCCACTGACACTGTAATCTACACTTTAATAATAAAGCTGACATTACAGTGAGATTACACTCTCACTGACCACTGTGAGACTTTATAAAACAGAACAGACAGTTTATTGTTCATTATAAACTATGATTTATAAACCCCTTTAGAATTAAAATAGAATGAGTTTACTAGGCTGTCTATTAGCGAACTTCCTTCTGCCACCTTGCTGGCATAGTCAACTTCTTAGGGGAGGAGTTCCCAGCCATTATGATTATTGATTATTTTAACATGTTTATTACCTGTGCTTGACTGACGTGGGGGCGGTGGAAGAGCGGGTTGGGGTGAAGGAGCGTGAAGGAGGGTTCAGGTGATATACAGTATGCTGAATCATCATTTTTTTTCGTCATAAAATACGATCTTTATAAAATCAAACCATTTGATTCAAATGGCAAAATCCTTCCATTTAACTAGAGATTATGATGTAGGGAGAGATCTAGATTCTACATTTTTGATTTAGCAGAAAATCTTGATTAATTTGTTATTTTAAATTTTTCTTCTTTTTTTTTCCTTATTTTCTTTGGGCACTTGAAAGGTCTTTTTTTGCCATTATCTGAAAGGTAAAAGAAATAATTAAGCTGGAGATCGTACACGTCTTTTATATTGAAGGGAGTGAGATAAAAGTTAGGGCTTGTTTTTATGCATGGGGGATTTTATCATTGAAAGAAAGCAGAGATGATAGATTGAGAGGTTGCTCAAAAACTCCCATCACAGTATTTCTATGGAAACTCATCAAATATTTTTTATGAATTCATTTCCCAAAAGATGACTAAAGGATTTTTGTGAGACTGAGAATCTACTGTGTGTCGATCAAGAACTGAGACATCGTCAAATTGACATTCTGAAATATTGAGATTGAGACATCGGACATGTCTTGTTGACATTGACATGGTACATCTGACATGAGACTGACATCACCCATTCTTAGATCTCATGCCGGTGTCCACTAAGAGACAGAGATACTGTTCCATGTTATTTGAATTTATTTGCACATTCTCTAGTCTAAATTCAACCAAATTTGTGTGATTTACACTTTAATAATAAAACTGACATTACAGTGATTAACCACACTGATGTGAGACATTTCGTAAAACTAATCCCAGCATTGGTTATAAAAATGATTTATAAAATGAATGGAAATGGAATCCCTAAAACTAAATAATATTCTGGAAAGTCAACTTCTTAGGGGAGGAGTTCCCAAACTAGGATTATTGATTATTTTAACATCCATCTTGTTTGAACCAGTCAGTGTGAAGGAGGGTTCAGGGTCAAGGATGGTAATTTTTTTTTTCATAGAAACGGTTTGGAGAACATTGCTCCTTCCATTTAAATCAGATTATAGGAGAGATACTGCATCTCCATTTTCAATCTTGTAAAACCAGACAGGTCCGATCACACCATTATGACATAAAGGCACAACCAGGCTGATATACTTAACTTTTATATTGAAGGGGTGAGATAAAAAGTCCAGGACTTGTTTTTTTTGGAGGATTTTCCTCCAAAAAAGGAAAGAAACAGAGATGTTATTTTTTTAATTCAACAGCGTGACTGAATATTGGGGTCAAGATGACAGGATGTGAGACTGAACAAACATGTTTAGTCTGAGAATCGAAAAATCTGAAATATTGAGAAACTGTTCTGTACATTGACATGGACAGTGTGACATCGACTGACATCAACCATTCTTATCAGGGTGCGAAAAGTCAGTTTATGTTTGATGGAATTTGTAACATGTTTGGGCAAATTCAACCAAATTTGTTGCAGGATAAATGTGAATGATGTGTACAGGATAGTTTCTAATCCCAGCATTGGTTATAAAAATGATTACAAAATAAATGGAATCCCAAAACTAAATAATATTCTGAAAGCGTTCTTGAGCCAAACTAGGTTGTGGGGGTGTGTGCTCTCCATCTTGTTTGGGGGGAGAGCTGTCGTGTGAAGTCTCAAGAAACGTTCCATCTTGTTTGAACCAGACAGTCCGATCACACCATTATGTGATATATCGCTGTTGAAGTCTTTTCAAGAAATGGAGAACAGGCTATATATATTAGTTATATATATGTCTCAATGACAGTTCTCATGTTGTCTCAACAGACTGACAAACACATTGAATGTTTTGAACCAAACATGTTTAGTCCAGTGCAAGCGTGTCCTAGGTCTGTCAGAGTGACTCTCTACCCTACACTTTGGATCTTGTTGCAGTTAGATACACACCCAGCCTTTTTATTTATTTTTTACCTCCTTCTGAATTAGACAAAGAGAGAGGATATATCTAACCTGATCACAGTCTCCTTTCTGATGTCCGATCATCGTCTACATTTTTGCATGGCCGTAAGCGCATGGCCGTGAGAAGTCAAACCAAGACAAAATATTCCTCAAAGCCAACCAGACAATTTAAAAACAAAAAATTTCATGATTTCCCAATAGGCTTACACGAGATGAACTACGAGACAAAAGCTCGACGCAATATTACCGTTATTAGATCTCAGATCGAACAAAATATTTTTTGTCCGACCATGAGGTTCTGTAGACTGACAGTAGTCTCATGGTATTCTCACTCTCATTTAGAGTTACCTATGATTTTTTTCGTGTCTTTTACAGAATATATGGTCGTAGGAATACGTTTTCTTTCACTCCAGATCATAAAACGGCGCTTCTACGTATTTTTCAACTGTTTTTTTCAGCTCTTACTGTGTGTTCATTTGTAGACATCGGTTGTGACATAATAACGCAAATCTGAAACCTGCCTCACGCGATGACTGCAAAAGATAAAAAATATTTAGAACTCGCCAAATTTTCTTTGAACAATTCTCTTTCACATGGAATTAAAGAAAACAGAATAAAAGGTCGTTGACCTCACCTACCTTAAGGTGAAAAGGGACTTATTAAAAAAAAATGCCGTCTGTCTGGATTGCTGACGTTCACACCAAAAAAAATATTCACAAAACACACAAATTGAAAGCAAATTTCACAATATTATGTTTTTTATATCTGCGATGTCAAAGCTATACATGGACCAAATGTTAAGAAGATTCATCAATTAGACTTTAAGAAAGAAATTGAAGAGTTCAAGTTATCATTGGGTCCCATTTTTTTGTGAAAGCTGCCATATATAATTTGTTCTCTTTATCCCAATTTCTCTGACAAACCTGTTCTTGATTTATTCAGTGAATAATAACTTTCTTGTGCTCAACCCATTAAAATCGGATTGAGAAGACTGTATGTTGAGATAACTCATAGCTCTATTTAACCTAAGATTTGAAAAATCTAGATCTATTATTTATATATATTATATATATTATATATATAGATACAGATCTAGAAATATGTTTTAAGTCGATGAAGAAGTTGAGTTTAGAAGTTTAAGGTGTTAGGAGAGTAAATGGAAGAATAAAGCAATTCATTTATTAACAGGAAATTGCATTGCACAATTTGCATTATTTGAAATTTTGTTATTTAATATGGTGCGTAATTCCCACAGCTAGCCTTTGTCAATTCTTATGAAAATTTCAGATCCTTTTTCTGCACGGACATACAACAGGTCCTCAAAGCTAAATCAAAATCAGATTATAATGGTTGTAAGAGATATTAACAAAGTCATGACACCTTTTTTTTCTGGACACCCTTTATATATCTTTAATGGAAGGGAGAAATTTTCAGTTGGTTATGGAGCATTTTTTTACAATTGAATCTCTACCTTGCTCAATAGGGAATATCATCCTTGAAATTTTAACATAAGAGTCAATTTCAACAAAATACTGCATAAAATATTTGATGTTTTTTTTTGCACTTTATTAGACTAGTCTTGATTAAATGCGATCGTTCTTTCTTGATGCTCTTATCATGTTTCTTTTTGATATTCTGAAAGGAACTCAGCTGGTACAAGTCACAGCAAATATCTTTTTCTTGAGATATTAATTAATTGGCTGTTGATAGAGATCACAATAGGCACTACACTGAACACACTGCATAGCGATTAACACGATTAAAGTGCGTGTTTGTCCTTCTTATTTTTAGTAGTAATTTACTGTTCAGGTTAAAAAACTGGAACGATTTCGAAGTGGAAAGCCACAAGGGAATGAAGACTGATGTTCCTAATGCTAACATCACCTAACATTACCTATTACAATGCACTAATCCATAATTCCAATATCTTTCTTTTCAGCATCAGAACCATGGCCGGATGATGTTGCATTATACCAACAATATCAAGGTCAGGAAAATAAATCCCTTTTTTTATATGACAAATGGTATGTTATGTTCTTTGGAGTGAAGGAAAGAGAAATAAAGGATAGACGTTTCATACACCTAAATGAATATAATAAAACTGTCATGAGCAGTCAAGTACTTGGGTGTGGATTGAAACTTGCAGCTACACTTGTGTAAAAATATTAAAAATGATTTTGTCAATCTAAGGACTCACTCTTTCATGTGCACTAAAGTTAAAATGAGGATAGATTTATAGTTCAACCATTTTTGTATTCATGTATTTCAAAATGTAGCTTAGAATTTTAGGGTATATAGGAGGTAGGGCAATAAAATCTCAACAAAATGTGGGAGAAAAGATTAAATAAGTCTGCTATATCCCTGTATCTAATTTATTTTTAAAAGTTGTTATAGACTTTGAAAAAGATGGTTTTATTGTGTTACAGTTTCAGCAACATTGAAGGGGAGAGGAGGGCTGGGGTGGAGGGAAAGAGACAGACTATGATAATGTCAGTCTTTATTTCATTAAATTAAACTTCTCATTAAAGCCATTTATGCTGAATATAGATGCTCAGCCACAAAACACTTTTTTCTTCTTCTACCGGTTTCTAAATTTGTTATTTTCACTTATATTCTTATTATCTATAGTCTCTTCATTTATTTTTTGAAAAAATAATTATAATCAAGTCCCTCTGGTATAAGTGTGACATCGGTGGCTGAGTGGTTAGACTGCCGGACTGGCGAACATGAGGTCCCTGGTTCGAATTCTAGCAAAACGAGGTCTAATATTCCTTGGGAAATACACTTAACACACATCTTCCCCACTCAACCCAGGTACAAATGGGTACAAGTTCTAGCTTGGGAGTAAAAATCTGCGTCAGACTAGCGTCTTGTCCAGGAGATGATTATTATCACCTGTTCTGCTTCACGCTATAGAAACTGGGATAAGCTCCATCTCAATGGGTCTCAACGGCCTTAAAGGAACTTTGCATTCTTTTTCTCCCACTAGTTTAATCCCATGCACCCTCCCCTCTTAAATAAATCCCAATAAATAACACAGTAATATCAAGTGTCATTAAGATGAAACATTTTCCAAGAGCAAGATGTTTTCTATAGTCATTTGTTTTCATCACAACGCAGACAAAAATGACATGACATTAGACGCATTATTGTTATCATAGTTTTTATCTTATTTTATGTGCATTTCATACACAGCTGAGAAATGTTTTAAAAGTCGCTGAAATATTGACATTTTGTAATAGCTTGACTTAGTAGCTTGGCTGACCCGGTCAGGTCCTCATCACCGTCAAGAAACAAACCTCAAAGAGTACAATACATAATACAGTAATGACCGCCTAAATGCCCGGTGTTTGGGAAGCAGACAAAACAGGCATTTAGGCGAAACAGGCATTTAGGTGAAAGTAGTTTAGGGGCAACAATTTGAGGGTAGGCCTATTTCTGTGATGTTGGGTTTCCTAGTGATTTGCCAATTTCTTCCAGTATTTGAATCTTCTTTTGTAAATCATTTCCTGGTTTGTTCATTTTTATTTCAAGATGTAGATCTGTATGTAGCTGTGCACAATTTCTTTAAAACTGCAGAGATAGAATAATCTATAATTCAGACTGAGGTAAAGATTTCATAAAGAAAGGAGACAAGATATGAGACAGTGGTGTGGACAGTCATAGTCAATGACCCATCAAATGTGATACGAATGGAGAAAATTGTCAGCCTGAATGTCTGATTATTGTTATCTATTTATTATGTCGACGGTGAAAGTCACAAACCGTGTAAGTCTAAAATTAGTAACATTTTTTTTTTTTTTTTCGACATTAGGAAGCCCTTATGCTTCGTCTAGTTAGGATTCTGTGGCACAAGAACAAATAGAAACTCGTATGATAACCATACGAGAAATCCGTGTATTCCTATTAGGTCTAATTTTTTACACTTGCAAACCGCGCATGTCTGTGAAAACAGATTAAAATGCGCAGCATCTTTTTCTTTGATTTTCTCAAAACATCCAAATTGGACTCACACTTTTTGCGACTTTCGCAGTCGACATAGTTTCTGTTGGAAACTGTTGGTTCATTTCTTACATTCTTGTTTCCAGTGGAACAAATCACGGTCCCAGACAGCGCCCAGTGTTTGGCCATGGAAACCTTTCTACACATGTGCGGTTTGAAGTTCAGATTAGAGCAACGTACCAATGCAGAGGAAATGTCTCCATCTGGTATGTTACTGCTTCAGAGTACAAATAATTTATTGTCTTATAATGTGGACCATGTCTTAGATCACTGCATTTTTGTAAAAACAAAATCATTTACAGTGACAGACTCACAAAAAAACTTTTGAATGTTGTGAAATAAAAATGAAGAAAAACACCAATCTATAGATTTCTATCTCTGAATTCATTTCCTTTTGATTTTTTTATATTTTCAATTAATTAATCGATTTACGCTCAAATTCTATACTTTGGTTGAAAATGTAAGAGAAGAGAAATGTTTATTTTAATCAATGAGTTCTCTTTAACTTTAAGCTTGTTATGAGAAAATAATGTGTTTTATTCCTTCCTTGCTTTCTTCATGTGCACAGAAACAGATGAATTGTGTAAAAGGAAAAATTCATTGTTTATAAGTCCTTTTATAACTGTGTGTATATGATCACGTTGTTTGAGACACACACACACACATCAAAGTGACGTTTCAACTTGCAGCCTCTTTTTCATGTTTTTCAGATCCTTACAGTAGTTGTCCTAACATTTTTATTTTACGTAACATTTATTTAACTAGATTTCAACCAAACTAAATGACTTTATCTTTACCAGGTCAAGTGCCTTTTATACAAGTTGGCATATATCTTGTATCAGAATTTGATCCTATCGTGGCATTTGTCAATGCAAAGGTTAGTTTTCAAAATTGAAAATAGATGGTATAGCATGTTATATTATTCTTAGATCCTTTTTCTGGAGGTCATGGAGGGTCCAACTGCATATGTACATTCAGTTCATCGGAACAAGACCAAATATTCTCATTGAAATACATGATTAAATCAATCCTTATTAATAAACATTAATAACAATAACAAACATTTTTTGGTATTGCTCACTCTGCTGTGATTAGTCTTTTAAATTTCAAAGTAATTATGTTTCTGCGATATTAAAAAGGTGTACATTTTTCAGAAGGTTTGGTGCTACTGAAAGGGGTTCACGTACTGGAAAAGTTCGGGAAATCCTGTCTTAGCCCCTCAGCTCCATGTGTAACAAAAGGGTTTGAACCCCGTCAAGGGTTAAAAAGTTTAAAAAAAATGTAAAATCTATCCCCCTGATCCAGTAAGTTGGTTCGACACCTAGAGACGGACGATAAAGAGGAGGTCCCGTGTGCAGATCACAACACTGTCCACGTTAAAGATCCCTCGACTGTTTACAGGGCAGTCCAGGCAAAATTTTAAAATCCTACCAAAAACCCAGAGATCACCTGAGTTGTGGATGTGAATCAAAACTCATCAAAAAGGGCCTGCCAATTTCTCCTTTCTTGTGCCAATATCTGTAGCTCTCTCCAAGTCTTACCATTTCCACCTCAATCTGTCTGTCTGTCTCTCTCTCTCTCTTTCTTCTCTATGATGATATTGGCTAGCCTCATGACCTGCTTCCTTGTGTCAAACTGTGCCATCGCCTTGACAGTAATTAAACTTGAAAAGAAAAGAGAATCAGGAACTTGTATCTTTTTGAGTTTTACTTTAAGTAATAGCAACAATTCTTTTGTTGTTGATGATGTTTTGATTTGCTTGGAAGTTTTCCTTTGTTTTGTTGGATTTTTTTTTGTTAAAAAATAAATAAATTATGGACCTTTCAGCATGTTGAGCAGGAGTTTTGTTTTTTGAAAAATCAGTGACTAGTTGCTGAAATGAGAAAAATTACTTTTCCACGTTCTTTCTTGTGTTCTTTGTTTGTTCTTATGATGTTGGAGATGGTGAGGATGATAATGATACAGCTGCTACAGTACTGATGATGGTGGGGATGATGAAAATGGTTATTATTACATTATAAGAAATTTTCCTGTTTTTAATTTTTTTGACTTTGTGTAGTCTTCTTATGTGCATGTACAGTGAAAAGTCCTCTTTTTTTCATTCAAAACTTTCGTACCCAATTTTTCTTTTTTTGTCATCTTTAATAGGGGTTTAGTTTGAACAAAGACTTGCCTGAGACAGAGAGGTCTGAAATGCGAGCCTACATGGCTATGATTGAAAACATTCTTGGCAATGCAGAGGTAAGGTTTGATTTTGAAAACTCTAACAGATAAATTATGATCTGACAAAATTTGAGGCGGGTGATTGGATCAGAAAACCTATAAGAAGCTTCATAAAATCGTCGCCTTATGCTGCTGCAAGGACTGAATTTAAGGTTAAAAAAATAGGAAACTTGTAAGAAAGTGCGTTATGGCCACTATTTGTAATTGTAGGTTAAATACAGCGTATGAACATATTTTCTTGGAACCTGGAAGGCCAACCTTATTGTTTTACACCCTTGTAGCATTTGTCCCTTTACAATCAGACAAAGGCCTCCTTGGTTATGGCTATATTAAAAACTAGGATCTTTTGGGCTCATCGAAGGCATTTTTGGATTCAGGATTTTGGGGAAATATGTTCTGATCTCTCCTCCTGTGCTGGGATGGCCAGTTATTGAGCGCAGATTTTTGTTAGTAATTCCGATACTGTGTCTATGGTTTGAGTTCTTCTAAGATGTATGCCTTCATTTGTAATCCAGATGAGCTAAAACAAAAATTGATATACTATTTGGTGACTTACTTTCATGCTGGTGCCCAGTTCATGTGTAATGTGTAATATAATGATGATATTGTGTGTAATCTCCGTGAACATGTTCACTTTTGAGGTAGAATAAAATAGTGAGTATTTAGATGTGATTTTATCGTAGACATTTTCATTTTAGTATTTTCTTTAACATCCTTAGAGTGTTAAAATTATTATCTTTTCAGTTACAATAATATTGAATGTAGAGTATTTATGTAACCATTTTTCATACTTTTTATTAACTACAAGAATTTAGCTTTTCATGTCAATGGTGAAAGTCGCAAACCGTGTAAGTCTACAATTAGTAACAGCATTTTTTCTCGCTATTTTAACATTAGGGAGCCCCTATGCTTCGTCTAGTTAGGATTATATGGCTCAAAACCTCTATAATAACCATATGACCAATCGGTGTATCCCTATTGGGTCTGATTTTTGACACTTGCAAACCTCGTATGTCTGTGAAAATAGAAAAAAAGTGCAGATACTTATTACAACAATAAATTATTTCAGTAATTCTCTAAATCAAAGAAACCAATTAGGTGCTATCCTCCTAGATTTCTGAAAAGCTTTTTACAAAGTAGATCACAATGGATTGCTAATGAAATTGATGGGTATGGTTTTAACAATTTCTCCTTGAATGGATCAAATCGATTCTTTTGGACCGCACTCAAAAGTCAATTGTTGAAGGATCTAATCCCAAACCAGTGATTTCATGTATTCCCCAGGGAGCTGTCTTAGGTCCTCTTTTCTTTTTAATATATATCGATATGGACCAAACTAAGACTTTTTGCTATTGTATAGAAAAATAAATAACATGGAGGATTGCAAAATATTACAAAATGACCTAAACACACTGCAAGAATGGGAGAGAAAGTGGAAAATGAAGTTGCATGCAGATAAATGTCAGGCACTAAAAATATGCAAAAAAGTAAAAATAGTCAACTCAGATTATTACAAACATAACCAAAAACTAAAAATAACCAGCAGTGCAAAATACCTAGGAGTTACAATAGATGCTAAATTGCAATGGAAAGAACAACATAGAGAGAGCACTATGCAGAAAAGCAAATGACCTTTTGGCTTTCCCTAAAAGAAACCTTCTCAACTGTCGTCAAAATGTAAAGAGAAGTTCTACAAGGCTTTACTAAAACCGGTTTTAGATTATGGTAGCTGTGTCTGGGACCCACACAAACAGATCTACATACCTCTTCGATCCTCTATATCGATTGTACTGCGTAGGTCGTTACATCACTCATTTTGGCACACTGTAAAGATTACTACATCACTCATTTTGGCACACTGTAAAGTAAAGATTACATCACTCATTTTGGCACACTGTAAAGATTACTACATCACTCATTTTGGCACACTGTAAAGATTACTACATCACTCATTTTGGCACACTAAAGATTACTACATCACTCATTTTGGCACACTTAAAGATTACTACATCACTCATTTTGGCACACTGTAAAGATTACTACATCACTCATTTTGGCACACTGTAAAGATTACTACATCACTCATTTTGGCACACTGTAAAGATTACTACATCACTCATTTTGGCACACTGTAAAGATTACTACATCACTCATTTTGGCACACTGTAAAGATTACTACATCACTCATTTTGGCACACTGTAAAGATTACTACATCACTCATTTTGGCACACTGTAAAGATTACTACATCACTCATTTTGGCACACTGTAAAGATTACTACATCACTCATTTTGGCACACTGTAAAGATTACTACATCACTCATTTTGGCACACTGTAAAGGTTACTACATCACTCATTTTGGCACACTGTAAAGATTACTACATCACTCATTTTGGCACACTGTAAAGGTTACTACATCACTCATTTTGACACACACTGTAAAGATTACTACATCACTCATTTTGGCACACTGTAAAGATTACTACATCACTCAAACTGCAAAGATTACTACATCACTCATTTTGGCGCACTGTAAAGGTTACTACATCACTCATTTGTAAAGCACTGTAAAGATTACTACATCACTCATTTTGGCGCACTGTAAAGATTACTACATCACTCATTTTGGCACATGTAAAGGTTACTACATCACTCATTTTGGCACACTGTAAAGATTACATACAAAAATTGATAAAATACTACTAATAATTATACATATACTGAAGGCAATACCAAAACCAAGATGAACCAATTGCAATGGATACCTTTAGAGGAACATAGAGCCAGAAATAGAATTAATATTTTTTTAAGGCTATAAATAGCCAACTGTTTATTCTACTAAATCAGTTTAAACTTAATACAAGAAGAACCAAATCGAGCTGTCAAGCATACTTGGTTCCATCTTCAAACTTTGATTGTCACCTGCACTCATTTGATCCCTTGTACAGTAAGGCTACGAGATGGACTGCCAACAGAAGTAAAACTCAGCAATAGCACTTAAGACTTTAAAAACAGAATTAAACATATCACTTTAAAGCCAAAATTGGATTAATATTTTAGGTTCAATCAAAATATGCGCTGACAGTAATACTCAAGAAATGAGTTGGTCAGTTATTATGAAGAAGAAGATGAAGAGAATGATTTATTATGTCACGGGATCTTGAAATTTTTTTCTTTCTTTATCTGTTCCCATTTTACCTTTCGATGTATGGTTTATCTTGAAATTGTTTTGGCTTAATGTAAGAATTTTTGTAAAGAGACGTTTATGCAGGTGGTTTTTTCTATCTATATCCTATTGGTTTATATTCTCAATCCATACAGTTTACTGACGAGTAATGGATGAATTAAATTTAATTTTTACCTTCTTCTCAACATTACCTTTTTTTTTTATGTTCTCAAAAAGTTGTCACTTGCATGTCATCATCTGATTTCTGTGATCAGATTTTAAAACAGAACCATAAATTTTCAAAATAATGGTCAAGACAACTGTAGGCAATGCTTTTCTTGCCACTTGATTGTGTAGAAACATGTTTAAACATAATATGAGATGCAACCAATTTGTTGGCGTTTTCTGTTAAATATCTTAATGTTTCAATCTTGTCTTTATTTTTCCCTTTTTCTCCTTTCTTTCTTTTTTCTTCTTTTTAGCTTTATATGGCCTGGTTGCATGAAGATACTGCTAATGAGGTAAGAAAATTTCTGTCCCTTTCTTTGATCAATTGAAATCTTGTTAAAAACATGAATTTTTAGGGGCAGCCTAGATAAGAAATTATAAAACTATTTTTTTTAAATTAACCATTTTTTTTCTCAACTATGTTTTTTCCTCAACTCTCTCGGCCGCCCTATTATTATCACTCCTCTCCCCGCCCCCCCCCCCCCTATGTAGTCACATCTATTTTATGGTTTATGAATCTTATCCTATGGATATGCCATTGTGGAGGGGGACTCAGTAGCCCAGAGTCAAGGTGTTAGCCTCTCAAACAAAAGGTGGTGGGTTCGAGCCCTGCCAACAGTTGAACAATTTTCTCAAGTTTTTTCGAGCAAAATCTATCCCCTTGTCCAGGTCGGTGGATCAACATTTAGTCCAACCAGAGACGGACAATAAAAAGGTGGTCCCATGCGCAGATCACAACAATCTGTGTACGTTAAAGATCCTTTGCTGTTTACAGGGCAGTCTGAACAAAATTGAAAAATCCTTTAAAAAACCCTGACATCACCTTAGTTGTGGAAGTGAGTAAATTCATCAAATCAAAAGCCATCGTGAAAGTTTGATTAGCTATTTGAATTAATGAGATTTTCCTCATAAATCATCAAAGAACTTTTTGCTGCACAGTTGTTTCACTTATGTATGTATGTGTGTATGTGTGTATGTATGTATGTATGTATGTATGTATGTATGTATGTATGTATGTATGTATGTATGTATGTATGTATGTATGTATATATTTATGTATGTATGTATGTATGAGTGTATGTATGTATGTATGTGTGTGTGAGTGTATGTATTTTGTGTGTGTGTGTGTGTGTATGTATGTGTGTGTGTGTGAGAGTGTATGTATGTGTGTGTACATGTGTATGTATAAACATGTATTTAAATCTCCCTAATAGCTTAATTTACTATACACTTTTCACTTATGTAACCTCTTATGAAATAATTTTAATTTGAATTTTAGTCATTTATTAGATAAGTACAAACTATGTTATATTTTTACACCTTATATCTACTTGGACATTTTAACTGCTGATGAGATCAAGACGATGTGCCAATGATGGAGAATAAAATATTTTATTATTATTATTATTATTAGTAGTAGTAGTAGAAGTAGTAGTAGTAGCAGTAGTAGTAGTAGTAGTAGTAGTAGTAGTAGTAGTAGTAGTAGTAGTAGTAGTAGTAGTAGCAGTAGTAGTAGTAGTAGTAGTAGTAGTAGTAGTAGTAGTAGTAGTAGTAATATTATTAATATAAGTATTATTATTACTATTGTTGTTATTACTAATATTACTATTATTATTATTATTATTATTATTATTATTATTATTATTATTATTATATTATTATTATTGTTATTACTATTAGTTCTGTTAGTACTATTATTATTGTTATTGTCATCATCATTATTATTATTATTGTTGTTATTTTTTATTATTACATTACCAGGTCACCAAACCAAGGTACGGATTTTCTCACCCATGGCCCTTGCGTTGGGTTCTACCATGGAAGAAACAGAGGGAAGTCAAGGCTAAACTTCAGACTAACGAATGGGCCAGCAAGACAGTTGATGAGGTATCTGTTTATTTTTCTCTTAACCCTTTGAACCCGAGAGCAACCTAAATGCTGTGAGCCTCTTCGATCCTCTATATCGATTGTACTGTGTAGGTCGCTACATCACTCATTTTGGCACACTGTAAAGGTTACTACATCACTCATTTTGGCACACTGTAAAGGTTACTACATCACTCATTTTGGCACACTGTAAAGGTTACTACATCACTCATTTTGGCACACTGTAAAGGTTACTACATCACTCATTTTGGCACACTGTAAAGATTACTACATCACTCATTTTGGCACACTGTAAAGGTTACTACATCACTCATTTTGGCACACTGTAAAGGTTACTACATCACTCATTTTGGCACACTGTAAAGATTACTACATCACTCATTTTGGCACACTGTAAAGATTACTACATCACTCATTTTGGCACACTGTAAAGGTTACTACATCACTCATTTTGGCACACTGTAAGGTTACTACATCACTCATTTTGGCACACTGTAAAGATTACTACATCACTCATTTTGGGTTACTACATCACATTTTGTGTAAAGATTACTACATCACTCATTTTGGCACACTGTAAAGGTTACTACATCACTCATTTTGGCACACTGTAAAGATTACTACATCACTCATTTTGGCACACTGTAAAGGTTACTACATCACTCATTTTTGGCGCACTGTAAAGGTTACTACATCGTTTATTTTGGTTGTATTCTATTACTTCCAGAGAGCAACTTTGCAAGCATGACAACTTTTGTATAATAAAGGTCTATGTTTTTGATTGATTTTATTCTTTGAATTGGTAATAATCAAAAATACCACCTGCTGATAGAATGAGAAAGCCTGTTAGATATGACCTTAAAGTCTCGATAAAAACAAAGGCCTGCTTGTATATACAGTCGGCTACACTTGTAGTGATGTCCTTGGGGGGAGCAGAAAAAGATTACTACATCTTTAGTTCAATCCAATCGTTTGATTATGAATTCAGGGGACATAAGCGCATTAAGTCACTTCGGGTATAGTAAGAGACGCACGTATTGTGTAAAACGTAATAATGATAAGCAAGCACTTGTGTAAGTCTTGGCCAAGTAAACGAAGACATACTGTACTTGTACATTATTTAGATAGTTGTTAGGCTTATTTGGCGTGGTATCGTAAACCAATCGTGGTGTCAAATTTTAACACGGAAGAAACATCAGTACATCCGTTGACTTTTTGTTATACATTGTAGAGGACAGGGGACAAAATTCACTTCACTACAACCGTCACGACGGATGTATGTTAAGTCCTTACAGCCGTCTAATTTTTTTTAGAGGTTTACTGACATTGATGCCAATTCCAGGGGAAAAGATCAATACACCTGAAGATCATTATGACCGACTTCACTACAAATGGAGTTGACTGTATATGAGAATGTTAAGAGTATAAAAATTTCGTAAAGCATATTTCTGTTTATAGCTCTCATTGTGTGCTCTGGAACGCTCTTAGTTCTTTCACTTGCCTATTTATCTATCAAGGTCTGTGAGGAGGTCAGGAGTTTGTTGCCAAGCTTTGTCAGAACGCCTTGACAAGAAGGACTTTTTTTTGGAGACAGGTGAGTGATTTCAACATTTCTTTGTCTAAAAACAAATCATGAAAAAGGAAATTTGAATAGGCAAACTGAATTTGAATGGATTCTTTAATAGAATCAGGGTATGAATACTGAGAGACGCTTTATTAAAAAGTCATAGCATTGCTATGAGAGATGCTGGAAACAGATTTGTCAATACATGTTGAAAAGCCACAGCCAAGGTTCTAAGTCCACAAGCCAATAGGGCATGTAAGCGGGCATCCTGCCAGTTAATTATACTTGTAAAGAAAATAACGGACTACATCATTTATCTCCCAGCACTTGACAATTTTAACTAGGACCTAAAAAAAAAAAACAACACAGTTGAAGGAAATTTCATTCATTTTCATTGGTTGAATCTAAACGATACATGTATTTTATGGAGACGATTGCGATGAACCATGCAGAGAGTGACGCTTATTACATTAGGATCATGACCTTTAGCATCAGAAAGAGGCTTAAATGGACCAGTGAGCTTTTTAGAAATTATAGTACTCAAAATAAGTAACAAAAATCGATTTGACGAGCCAATTTGATCGCGGCCAGTTTTGTCTTGCTTGGAACTATGGGAAGTAGTAGTAGTAAGCGCCGGCCGTGTTCAGCCGCAATAAACACAGCTGGCTATCACATGTTGGGACGTTTTGAGCCAGGTTAATAAACCATAATGAGTTAAACTGACTGACTGGAATCTGTGTTTTATTTCCATTACAACTTCTTGAATTGACTTTGTTCCAAACCATTTGAATGGATATGAATAGCTCATACCATTTTTCTCTGCCAATTTCAGCCCGACAGAACTGGACGCCATGATCTTTGGACATCTCTACACTCTCTTGACAACAATTTTACCGGGGGACATTTCAGATCTGTTATTAAAAACTTTGCAAACTTGGCAGAATTTTGCAAACGAATAGAGAACACCTACTATGGATGAGATGAAATGCTGTTAGGCTTATTTTGTAATTCATTTTAAGACCATACTGTTATTCGAAGATGAGGAGTTATTCAAATAAAAGAATAACGTGATGACTTAAGTCCATTATTTAGAAGACGACTTTCCTGTCTTAAATTTTCCCCTTAAACAATAGATTTCATTTACTCATATTTTGTTTTATTGATAACAAGGAAGTTGTTGTGAAAAGAGTGAATGTCAAAGACAGGTGTCATTTTAGCAATGTTTGTGAAAGGACTCTCATGTGTGAGCTTTTTGTGGTTTGTTAGTTTTATGGGGATGTTTTCTTTTTCTCTTTTTTGTTTTGACAAGAGTGCATTTTGTGAGGTAATTTATCTCCTTTAACACTTAAATCTTTCTCCTATTTTCAATAGAACTATTACATTCCATCTTGGAGCTGTCCACCTTTCAAGTGAGAAAGAAAGAGAGAATCAAAACTAAAAAGTTCTCTGAAAGTTATTGTGAATACTTAATTTTCTTTCTGATATTTGCAGTCCCAAAATAAACGATGTCTTATATTAGTATGAAATTCTTTAACGAGAAAGGATGGCGGACTACTTTTCGAGTTCTAATAGGCTGTACAAGCTGCTTATTTCCACAATGTGTCTGAATCAGGAATTTAATATTTTCCTGTCTTTTCTATTATGTTCAAGTTCCTCTTGTTTTGCTTCTTTGTCACAGATGTAGTAAGCGATGTTTCTAGTGCAAATGCAAACTTATTACAGGAACAACAAGATCAGGTTGTCAAACACATATAATCCTCTCTTCAAACATATTGAATTGTCACCTGCACTTGTTATACCCTGGTACAAAAAGTGAACCATGGGGGGGGGGGGGGGGGGGGGGTTGAACGGAAATTAAACTAAGTAGTGTAACTGAAGACTTTTTTGGGGCAGAAGATTATTCTACAGACAGGAAGAATTAAAACCTGGGTGGAAAAAAGGATTATTTTTCAAGCCCGAAATTTAGGGTTTTAATCCCAGTATAGGCTTAGTTGTGGGTCCTGTAGCTTAATTCTTGGGTGATTGGGGACCCCATAATTACATTGGGTAAAAAAAATGCCTTTCAATGCCTGTTAATACCTGTAAGTGTTATTCCTTTTTTTTGGTCTTTTTTTTTTGCTGGTCGATGCCAAAGTTTCTCAAATTTTATTCAGAAAAAAAAAGAATTTAAAAGACGTTGATCTGACTTGTTATTGTGAATTTTTGTTTTGTCTTTTGGTGGAGCGATGACCCGTCATTATTTTGATCATATTTATGTACAAGTACTTTAGGGATACTTCATGTTGTCGGTGGAAGAGCGGTTAGGCTGCCGGACTGGGGATCGTGAGGTCCGAGTTTAAATCCTAGCAAAGCCAGTGCCGACGTTATGTTCCTTGGGAAAGACACTTAACACGCATTTTCCCCCAGGTGCAAATGGGTACAAGCACTAGCTTGGGAGTAAAAACTTGCGGCAGACTAACGTCCTGGTCAGGAGGTGATTATTGTCACTTGTTCCACTTGACGCTAAAGAAACTGGGATACGTTTCAGCTCTATAGACCTTAAGGGCCTTGAAGGAACTTAAGTTTGTTTTTTTTTACTTTAGGGATTAAAGATAAAAGAAATTCAATTTATTTTTTAAGAGGATATTATGAAAGGTTGAAGATTTTGTTTATTTTTCAATGAAACCTGAAGAAGATGGGCGTATTTTTTATTGTAAAAAGTTGTGTTTTAAACTATTGGGGAGAGGCATGCATTATAACTACTATAGGTCTATATATTGGAATATTATACATTTGACTGTGTTCATTATTGTTTTTTCATATATAAGTCTAGCTACTCTTACTCAGTCTTAAGACTTTTGAAAGATGCAATGAAAGTATTCAAACACTAGGAAGTGTAGCAAATTATCAGTATTCGGTCATGTTATATGAATCATATTATATCAGTCATGTTAATAATTGTGTGGCAATTATTTTGAACGCTATTTTTGTCAAACAACTATTAACACTAGAATAAAGTTTGTTCTTTGTTCCTTGAAAAGAAAGGTTTTCCTTTGTCATCTCTTGTGGGCGGTTGGCAGGCACTACTTGAAGGTACTTCTTCTTTCACATACCTTTTCTTTCATCTTGCTGTTTCCTCTTAATTCACCCTGAGATCACCACATATGGTGGACATGGTAATTTTTAATGAAAAGAAAAATTGTCATCTCTTCATTTTGATCAGTGGGTTGTTTAAAGGATTGCCTCTGACTTGGACCCTGAAGTCAAAATGCTGCTTGTTTGTTTGTTTAATTGAAACCTTTGTCACTTACAACCATTTATAATCTACTTTGAATGACAAAGTCATGAATAAAATGCTTTCAGATACCGGTACTTTATTTTGCGCAAAAATGTCAAATATAGATTCTGTAGCAACTTCATTTTTATGTAATTTCTTGTTGCTGTAGATAATAATGATCAATTTATTATGTCATGATTAGTACATTTTTTGTCAAGATACTATTTTTACCATTCTGACAAAACCATGTATAGATCAACGCCAAATTTTGTATTTCATTTTTGTTATCACAGACAGTATTAGTGATTCAGCTTCATCTAAAAATTCCAACACACTATACACAGAAACTTTCCACTTTCAGAACTGACGTTGACAGATTGATTTTCCTCCCTTTGCTTGAGATTTGTCATTACAATCCTTTGATTAATTCTTTGAAATAACATTTTAAATATAATTATGATCAAATGTAACACCCGCAAAGATTGGTAAATTTATGAGAAAGAGTAGCCCAATCAGTCAAGCAATTGCACATGAGATATGTGAACCACACATATATTTGCTCTGTTAAGCAGTTTTTGAGATTTTGCTCAGAGTAACCCGATAGATATGGAAAAAAAAAACTGCATTTTAGAGGAAACTTCAAAGCAATCAAATCCTCTTGGATTTAAAAACCAGTAAACTTTCTCTTGTAGGTAGACATTAGAACTATCTGACAAAATGGACAAATTAATTTACACAGTACCATCACCAAGAGATGCTTAAAATGTAATAACAAGAAATAAAGTACATCGTACATGATTTATTATTTGTCCGCTAAAGGAAATAGTGATTAAAAAAACATTTGAAAAAAAGAAATGGAAAAAAAGCAAACTTTTCATACCAGAAAAACTCAAAACTTGTGGCTTTCATATCTAGGCCTCATTCACTTGGCTCTGGAAGGAAACTTAGCAGTATTAACACAGACTTTAAAAAATGCTTTTTGTAAAATCAGCATTTTAAAAAAATTAATATCAGCCAAAGAAAAAAAACCAAATACAAAACAAAGCAAACAACAACAAAAAAGTAGAAAATAACAGAATTTAATAATAAAAAAAATTCAGCATAAGTGTTAAGTAGATAGTCCTTTATTTTATGAATAGATTTCTTTGACAATTGCGTTTTCCTGTTATGTTATAGTCATGAGCACTAAATGGCAACCTTTCCAATCCAGAACATTATGACAATGGTACTACTCTGTGTCACTAATGAGTTTACAGCCCTGTGCACTGAATAAACATTAAATGGAAGAGCAGGGTTGAGAATCAATAAATAATAGGAGATTCTGACACAGTAGCAAATATTAACAAAATATGACCAAATAAGACTTTCATTTATAAAGATAAAAAATAAAGATGGATGTATAGTCTGTACTCATTCACAACTGAGTCAAATGAGGAAATTAGAGGGAAATATTTTTCCTAAGAGTACAACGTTAGAAAAATCCCACCTGTGCCAGCCGGTGGGGCTTGAACCAGTGTCGTCGTGATTACCAGCTCACAACACTACGGTTCAGCTACAACGCCTCTATTTATCCTCTTTTATTTATCTCTACAGATTATTCTAGTCCTAGATGTAATGAAATTGTAAAAAATTTAACAACAAAATTGAACCCTTACTCAACTCTTTGATGAGAAAACACAAAACAAACATGAATACAAAAAATAATGAATTACACATTTTGTAGCTTTTTTAGCTCTAGCTTGTAGTTTGTAGTATTCACAAACTGTTAAAAAAAATGACTTTACTAGATACACAATCTCAAATGTTAAAGACAGGGATGTTACACTTATGCATACTTGTAACAATGTTTAGATTGTAGGCCTACATGTAATATGAACCCTTTCATGAATGTATATGTGTATATATATATATATATATTATTACATATATATATCCCTATATATATATATATACAAGCATGTCACACCCCGAGTGATACTAAGTACGATTATTAGATTGGGTCAGTATTCCTTCCTGAGTATACGCAGGTGTGCGTGAACACGGTAGATCTATTACTTGTATTTCAACTTTTTAATTGTGAAACCTGTTCAAAACGGCGGGCTAGCTGAATGAAAATGATACTCACAAACACAGGGAAACAGTGGAATTTACATTTTCTCAAACATAAACGATAAGGAAATGATTTAAAGCCTACATGCAACATATGGTTACTTTTAGTGGCCTATTAAAGGAGCCTTTGGCGAAAAAAAGATCGACCAACTCATAATTATATATATATATATAAATTTGAAAGGATGAAATGTTTCACCATACATATTAGCACTAGTCACTCTGTAAACTATAATATACAGCTGACGAAGATGCCTTCTCTCCAAGTGGAATGTGAGCCTTAAAGTGATAGCCATAGTGTGATGTGTGTGAACAAATTACATTTGAGTACATGTAAGTGTAAGCCCTTAATTTCACAATAGCTTTTAACATTCATTATTATATTCAAACATAAATTAAACGTTTATTAATAATATTTATGATTCAGCAATTCAATTTTTCATCAAAATCATATAACCTCACTTTAAAAAATATACCTTATAAAGACATTAAACATTAAAACAGTTAATTAACGAGGAAAAGCAAGTCTAGAAGTAGAAGGGAAAAGAAAATAACAAATAACAACGAATCAAAAGAGGAAAGACAGCCAAACAGAGAAGCAAAGCCAACACAAGGAAAGAAATGGAGCTGTGTATAACGTGCATCATGCAATATTAAACGAAACAAGAAAAACACAAAAATAATGCAAAACATGATCAATAAAATTATATCCAACAAAATAGTAAAATGAGCATTAGTTTCATCCACAACATATCCTTCTATCAATCAAATCATATAAATTAGATTTTTAAAAAATTAGACACATGTTTTAGCCACAATGCAAGACATTGAGAGCAGACGTAAGATTTGCAGATCAAAAAAAAAAAAAGAAGAGAACTATCACACTTTAAGAAGTATAATACTTCATGAGGTATATTTTAGAACTTTTTTTTTTTATATGAATCAAATAGGAATTAACTCACAAGGAACCCTATTGTCATTTTATAGCATGAAAGATATTTTTTTTGCACATTTAAAACAATTTAAAGTGTTTCATCATATTAAAGACTAAAATGTTATGTTTGGTGTAGAAATAATTATGATGATGATATTAATAAAATGATATTAGTAATGTATACCGTGATATATTTAAACTTATACCCAAAAGCTGTCGTCATCATTGTGAACATAGAGATTTTTTTTCACACATGTTTTATAGATAGATCTATACTTTATACTTTACATATGAAGAGCTGGATTTTTAAGTATAGTTTTATACGGAAGCATACATGATGTCTGTGACACTTTAAAATGAGTATTGAATACAAATACTTATATTATAATGTGTTAAAAGGACGGACTGTTATCAAGTATGCATGAATGAATGGCATTAGGTGATTTTTACAAGCAAAAAAGAACAAAAACAACCAAAAAAATTGTTTGTAATCTACTAATAAACTTTTTTTTTTAATTTTCCATCTCTTTCTGGATATGAAAAAAATGCCAAATCAAAATTTTAATTCTCTAACTCAGGTGGTCGCAGTCGTGCATATGTTGCAGTTGGCTTTCACAACCTTTGTATATGGGTAGTGCAGTGTGTACAGTAAGACAGACTTTTTCATAAAGAGGTGAACAAAGTATGTAATTAGTCAATAAATTTCAGTTGATCAATATTACAATTGAATGGAGACATTTTGTTGGCACCTTTTTATGCTCCTCAAGGAGCCATGAGAAAGAGAGAGAACATTATTACAGTCAGCGCAATCACGATTTTTAGAATATTAGTGGTACAGTTTTTATCACATTATGTTTTTCACTCCACTGTTGCAAGAGAGAAAAAAAGGTCCCACTCAAATTGTTAAAAAACAGAATTTTTCCATCCGCAAACTACGGCATTGAGATGAAAGTTTGAAATAAAAATCACCCTAAAATTCATGTGTAGTTAGTTTTATCACATCATCATATAATATCTTTTATACATAACATGAGCAAAGATTCTAAGATATGAGTACGAGTTGAGTGTCCATAATGCTTTTAAATGGTTTATCAATTCATCCTCTTATAAAAGATCTATCTGCACTTATATAAAAATAGATGAAGTTTAATGAATAGAATATTTTAATGCCACGAAACAATTCCCTCATTGAAGGTGAAGGAGCACATGGCGGTGATCTTTATTTCAATCAAGCAATGTCTTTGATTTTATCAGGCTATTCCTTGGCTGGGAATTTCAACATCATCACAAAAAAGCTTATGTATAATTCCATCTCGTCTCTTCCCCGTCGTCTCTGCCTTGATGTAAGCCGAGTGTGATCCAATTTCAGGAGGTGTGTCTCTGTTCCATCATCCACAAAACTCTCCCTTAAAAGATTACAAAAAGAAGATTGATTCAGAAATGCATCGACAAATCTTCCTGTCTGCTTGTTGTTTTAAACCCATCAATTTCAACAAAATAACAAAGAAAATTTGTGTGTGCGTCTAGGAAAACGTGTCCGGATGTCGCTCAAAGCCTTCTCGAGATGTAGCATTCTAAAGGTGAAAAATCAACTTTTCCTCAAAAAACGTAGTTCCTTCTTATTTCAACACAAATAACTTTTTAGTTTTCATGCAGTCAAAGGATTTTTCTGTGATTCTATCTCTAAATGTAGTTTACGACACACTTTTTCACACCCCTCTGATTTGCCTTTGTTCATAGGAGCTGACATCTAAATATAGATCTAGCTCCACATCTAGAGCTGATAGAGTTATCTAAATAACTTGAATTTTAAAAGTAATACTAAAAAATCAGGAAACAAAAAGTAAAACATAACTGTATGCAGAGAGGCTTTTCAGCTTTTGTCTAATTGCCATTGGTGACACTTGTGGTTTGTATATATATAGGTCTACACTTTCCCAGATCAAAGTGGGTCCAAGAGCATGGCAATCAAATTTAAGGCCTAAGCATGCAATCTTCTTTTAGCATACTGCTCTATCTGAATATGTAAAAGAATACATATCTCAAAAAATTACCATGCAGACCTTTTCCCAGACACACATTCATTATACTGGAGTCATCAGTTGAGGCCTATACAATGTGTGCGTGTGTGTGTGTGAGATGAGAAAGAAAGAGAGAGAGAGAGAGAGAGAGAGAGAGAGAGAGAGAGAGAGAGAGAGAGAGAGATGGAAATACAAACAAAGAGATAGAAAAGACAGCAAATCATAGATAATGATTGAATGATTTCAAGTTGTGGTAAAACATCTTATGCTTAAAGATGCCTGAGTGTCTGTATATTATTATGATGAATGTTTTTAAAAGACATCTTCCATGTACCCATCAAAGGATAAAGCCTACACTGGTTGTTTCTTTGAAATGTGCCAAATCCACCATTGCGGTGATCTCAGGGTGAATTAAGAGGAAACAGCAAGATGAAAGATAAGTGATAAAAAAGGAAGGAAAGAAGTAGGACCTAGCATACTACCAGCAGCGCCAGCCAACCACCCGCACCTACACCAGAATTTCTGCCCATCTATCCATCTTCCACCCTGTGATCACTGCCATGGTGTACAGAGTTTACTTCAAACAAACAAACAAGTCCATCTCCATTAGGACCAGGTTCTAGATCTAGTGTGTCTTGGATAAGGGCAGTGGTTTTAACATGATATCATCTAACAAAAGAATAATAAATGAATGCAGTTTTCCACACAACAGGGTTTCAAACCACTGCCCTCTGCTTGTTCACACGGGCACTATACGTCAGACCACCATGACCTTTAAGGACTATAAAGTTCACAGCTTAACACCCATCCTAGCACAATGCTCTAGCAATATATACATACTTCACTTTTCTATGTACAACCACTCCACTCTTGCGTCACTGCTATTGCTATGCGAGCATTAATCTTCTAGCTTGTTTTTGTTTGTTTGTTTAGAGGTTAGTGGTTAGGGTTTGTTTTTTTTTTAAATACAGATTATAATTATTATTATTATAAATCACTGAAACGGACGTGTCATAAGGGATTTTAACTTTTTTATTTGACAATGTGTGGAAGACTTTTACATGTTGAATCCACGAATCAAAACATCAAAGGACCCTGTAGAAGTTTACAAGAGCTTACATGATCCTCAAAGGAGATAAGAGAAAGATACACCTCTGTCATCAAAGCAAATACTTAAGACCACAAAATATATATTATTGAAAAAAGTAGAAAACTATTCATATTATATGACAATATTCAAAAGCCAAAAAGGGTGAGAACCCAACATTCAAACCATCTATAGGGCCAAAGAGGCATTGTAAGGGACAACAGCTACTTTTCTTTGCCTACATTATTGAGCATACAAAACATTAACACATCATTTGGAACTCACCATTGTTTCAACACATTTGCCATTAACCCACACATCTAAAGTGTCTTTTTCTGAAACAAAAGAATAAAATGATGGTAAATATAAAACAGATGAATTTAAATTTAAAGAATTGCAAACAAGAACCACAATGTTTCCCAAACCAAACATTCCTTTATTTTTGAACTAATATAAACTTTCCTTCTTTCTTTTTATCAGTTCCCATACTACCTTCTGGTGCATGGGTTTAGGTACCCAAAATGATTTTTCTCCAGGCTACCCTGTCCTAACATTTTCTGCTTCATTCAGTAAAAGTTAAATTTCTCTGCTCTAGTGCCTCATTCGTATCTTCTTCCCAATTTCTCTGAGGTCTGCTTTTGGTTTTTACCTTGGGTTTCAGCATTTTATACTGATTTAGCTATTCTCTTATCATTCATTCTGTTTGCATGTCCAAACCATCTGAGTTGATTTATTTATTTGCAGACCGGTCTTGGATGACGAAAGGCTAAGGGAAAATCACAACCAAGGCCTGGCAGGGGGTCTCAAGATGACAGCCCCACTACCTATCTAGGGTACAGTGGACTAATCACCTGCTTACCCAAAACCAAATGCTTCAGAGAAACAAAGATAGGATATCAGGGCAGATTGACTTTAAGCAGGGTTGCCAAGTTTGAAAAGTCAAAATGAGCGACACTGGGAGGTGAAATGAGGGACAGTGAGAGTGGTTGATGTATTTGATAAATTTATAGATAGATGCCGTGCAAGCAAAATAGGTTATTCTCTCATTCCCACACTTAGCTATCACTAACTTTTGTATAAATTTAAATACAAATTTCTAGATTTTTCTCTGGATTTCAGTTTTAGAAGTAGCTAGGACATACCAACGACACAAAATCAATATGAATGACAAACAATCTAGAGTCTAATTTGGATTAGACTCAAAGCACCAATATGTAATAAAACATACTTCTATAAGCCATGATTTTTTATTCAGCCACACCTCCAATGTCCAAAGATTGATCACAGTATAAACTGAAGGAGAAAGTTATATGACTAGCAGTAGGAGTCTTCACTATAATTCTTTACTAAAGTGTCCTCTCACAGTTTTTAAATAAAATAAAACAAACACTTTTGGTCTACAATCTGTGCTTGGCAGAGTTGGCCAATAGTGACAGTTGTAGCTGATTTATAAGCCTTCAGAAGGGCTGGTGATGGATTCCATTGAAAGCAATGGCGAGTAATTTGCTTCAATACAGGGAATGTCAATAAGTCGATGTTCAAGGGATCTTGACTAAATGATCGACTTGCATAAAAATCGGCGTATGTGATTCTATGTGAGTAATCTCCCTTTATGGTCCTGATTGGTTTGAGAGAGCCAATGTCAATTATAAGATAAGCACAAAATCTGGGAAGTGAGGGGTCAGTAGCCGAGTGGTAAGGCTGTCACACTTAGGATCACGAAGTCCGGGTTTCGAATCCTAGCAAAGCTAGTTCCAAAGTTGAGTTCCTTGGGAGGGTACAAAACATGCACTTCCCCCACTCAACACAGGTGCGAATAGGTACAATCACTAACTCTGCATCTGACTAGCAGTAGCAGCCTGTCCATGAGAAGTTGGGATAAGCACCGGCCTGAGCCTCTCCCTATAGTAAGGTGACTTTAGCCCGGCGTTATGAGTCGCAATGTCATGAGAGGAACTTAACTTCCTTACTTACTGAAATCACAGAAACTTCATTTTTATTCATGGCTCGAACCCTTAAGTTTTTACCAAGAGTATATGAATAGCACTCAAGTCTAGTAATACTGGTTGTCACGTGCGACCTTGAAAAAAACCCAATTATCATGTAGCGTAGTTGTAGTAGAAGGCCCATATGGAATATTACTATAGTATTAGTCTTACAAAATATTATTAATACTATTGAGAGTTCTCTCTCTCTCTTTCTCTTTCTCACGCACAGACACACAGGTGAATGATGTTGTTGTCTTTTTTACAAGAAGGCAATGTTTCTACTATAAAGTTCACATTCTAATTAGTAATAACAGCAGGGTTCCCATTCATTTCCAGAAACAAAATTCCAATAGTTTTCCAAGATTTTTCCATGCAAAATTCACATTTTGCAAGATGTGATGATAACGGAGAAAACCCAAAATAGAGGAAAATTATCGGTGTCTCAACAAACCACCGGAGACCACCCTTCCCACGCCACATCTTTCCCCCCCCTCCCCAGGATATCATGTATGAAAACAAAAACTTTAAATACTCTATTGTGTTGTTTTTAATTGAAGAAAAGCATAAATATGGACTTAAAGTGTGTGATAATAAGGGAATTTAAATCATTTACATGATTAAAGAATAATGTACCGTCTTCTTAATTTGAAAGTATCTGATACCAGACATGCTAATCTTTTGAAGATCAAAGGGCATATCTCAACTTTATGACACCAAACTTGTTGCATTTTAAATATCTGTAATCTCAACTGTACGAAACCATTCCCATCCCACACAAAAATAAACAAATTAATAAATAAACAAATTCTAAAACAATAACAATTTTGTTTTAATCCACTGATCATCCAATTTATCAATTTTCTTCATGATGACTGTTATAATATCTAGATTTAGTTTTACCAAGTTCATTACACTTTACTACATTGAAAGCCGATTAAGTCAATGCTCACAGTCACAGGATCTTGGCTAAATGATCGACTTCCATAAATAAAATTGACTCATGTGATTTGTGTGAGTTATTACCCTTTATGGCCGTGATTGGTAGAGCGAGTCCATGTGAGTTGGATTTGTTTCATTGAATTTTACCTCGTCCATCATATGTCATGAGCTTAAGCGAATTAAGAAGATACAGCACAATGAAAGAAAGAAAAAAAGAGTACGGAAAGAAGAAAAACCTACCACTAACAACGACCAACAGCCCACAGACATTAGATACGCCCAAATCAAAGTATCTTCACTTCCTAGTTCAAGCGCTTAACTTTCTATCAAGAGAATGTGAGAATAACGCTAAAATAATACTAACACTAAAATAATACTAACACTAAAATAATACTAACACTAAAATAGTACTAACACTAAAATAGTACTAACACGAGATCTTGAAAAAAAATCAATATTCATGTACCGGTAGAAAGGCCTAGTCAACTTATATCTTTCCCTCTCCTTCCCTTTCTCTCTCTCAATTGTTTAGTTGAAATCATGCCCAAAACTTTCTACTAAGAGTATGTGAATAGGGCTAAATAATACTACCAATAGTACAGCGCTTCCAAGCGCGACCTTAGTAAAAATCAATACTCATGTAGTAGCAGTAGTGGGCCTATTAGTATTACAATACAATAAGTGCATGCATTGATCAGGATGTTGAATACACAATTCTTGGATTGTATGTGATATATATATATATGATATTTACATATATATACATATATATATATATATATATATATATATATATATATATATATATATATATAGATAGAGAGAGAGAGAGAGAGAGAGAGAGAGAGAGAGAGAGAGAGAGAGAGAGAGAGTGAGTGAGTGAGTGAGAGAGAGAGAGAGAGAGAGAGAGAGAGAGAGAGAGAGAGAGAGAGAGAGAGAGAGAGAGAGAAAGATTACATCTTTCTTAATAGCCCTAGTCGGTGTTAGACAAAACACGGAGCAGAAATTTCTGACTTGTACAGGATTTAACCACGACGTGAAATCGGGTGAAAGTGCAACAAAGGTAGAACTAAAGTAAAATCGCAAATAAAAGGCAAAATCTAAAACGATTGCGTTTGAATGATAAAGAGTGGCGACATGTCTGACAAATATATAGCTCAATAACAATTTAAGAATGAAAAAATGAAAACAGAAACGGTATCACTAAATGGCGACATCCGTTGTGCCCTATGAAAAATCTTGTCTGGTTCGAGATGGAAAAAATCTGATCGCGATATTTCATAAAAATTCCAAGACTTTTCCAAGACATTAAGGGAATATTTAAAATTTCAAGACTTTTTCAAGTCTTAATTTCTTCAACCAAATTCTAAGACTTTTTCAGTTTTCCAAGATGAGTACGAACCCTGTAACAGTACAGCAGATATACATTACGAGTCTAGTATTGTACAGATACCTCAGTGTACGATGCATTGTTACAATAATATTATTATGGCAATGTTAGTTGTACAGCGTGGGTTTTCACTGAAAGTTTAACAGTCGAGAAAGTCAGATTTGCGGGACAGGCAACGCATATGCGGGGGCGTACGACAGTAATGCGGGACTGTCCTGCAAAATGTGGGATGCTTGGCAATCCTGTTTAAGAATTCAACCCTGGAAACTAATATACACACAAAAATCAGTTTTGGGTATTATTGATCTTTTCTACAACAAGCTGTAGAATAATAAATATGTTTGTATCAATACGTCAAATACTTTATCAAATTTCTATTCAAGTGTGATTCATAATCAAACTAATCTAGGTTTACATCTTGAATTATAATGAAGATAGATTCTGGATTTAAACAATATGTCTTGATCATTAAATTGATGGCAAGACATTAAAAAGAAAAAAATAACCTTGGTTGCTGGTTTCTATAGAGGGATCAACGTATACATGAGATGTCTTTACTATGAAAACGTATTGGCCCTGGTCTGTTTCCTTTTTAAGAAATTCGTATAAAAACAAATACAAATTTAACCTTCTCATCCCCCAAATGAACATAGGTATAACTCATCAGCCAAACAGGTAAGATATAAAAAGAAAAAAAGACAAATTGTCGCAAAATACTTTCACCTACCTAAAACAACACGAATATCATTGCCTGCCAGATAAAGCACCCAGGAACGCATAATTTTGCTTTGGTTTTCTTGGAACTTTTTCAAAGGTTTGCCATTTACGTCAAGCGTGTATTCATATGCAAAACCGCTAACTGCATCGATGGCAATGCAACATTTCACTTTTCCAACTTGAAAATGCTCTTTGCCCACCAGCTTGAACATCCACTCCTGCCGATAGATTACCTGAGTAATACAAAACAGGACAGTTAGTTTTCAAAAATTAACAACAAATAAATATAAATATGAGAAATAGTAGTAACGTTATTTAATTTTGTAAAATATATCCCAATCTGTTCCTGTATAAAATATCTCCTACATAAATCAATATGATGGGTAATAACAAAATTAACAAGGACAAAATTAAGAAGTCTTTACATCAAATTAAGATAATAAAATCACACAAACTACCCACTGGTCATAAACATTAAAAGGCTTATTGACAAAAATATCCCTTTTCATGAAAAAAGTACTGGTAACACTTCAGCATGTGTCGCAGATATAAATAAAATGCATGTTGTGATATAGTTTTATTACTATCAAATATTTTGTTCTGATGATAGTGAATATAAAATTATATACACAGTCTTCAAAATTCTTCACTCTTGAACAAAAGAGAAAATACTTTGCTCTGATAAATATCATGCACAAATGTTGACACCTGGCGTAGTACATAACACATAATTTAGAAATGTTACAAATACGTATGAATATGAGACTTAGGTGCACCGTGTATCTAGGACCTGTTACCTCTTAAAGCCACAATTCTATTTTCTTTAAACAAACAATCAATCAATGTGACCATAAGTCATAATAGAGATGTCATGTTTGACATAAGCCTAACATACCGATCAGATTGTACATTTGTTCATTCAGTAATGTCAATATATTTCTGTAGAAAGTAAAACAACAATCCCAGATATAAGTTTCTGTTATATGCTTCTAAAAACAAAGAAGATTTTTTTTCTTATTTTGATTCTTAACTCATTTTCAACCCGTGCTCCAATATTACAGAACACCAGTTTCAAAACAAGAACCAGCTTTTCCTATGAAATTTTAAAATCTGAATTCTTAAAACTGAATTATTTCCACACGCATTCGATAAGTAACCTAGTCCTTGTATCTGTATCATATTTATTATACAAACTATATATATGCTTTCATTATTTGTAAAATTGCAATTGTAACATTTAACTGTGTAAACTTTTATTTTCCTTTTCCTATTGTAAAACGCCCTGAGCATTGTGTGGTGAAATCATGTGCTATTTATCATTATTATTGTGACTTAAAATGCAGGCAAAGCTACTGGTGCAATGTTTACCTTTCCATCTACTATGATGACTCGTTTACCAGTTGTTGTTCCGTGTTCAAACTCTACTTTATGCAATCCGCCACTGAGGGAAATATCCCATGATGCCACAAGGTCAGACATGGTGCTGACCTCAACTGGTCCTCTAGCGTATTGTAGGAGCAGTACTTTGAAAGTTACACTGCGTTTATACTTTTTATCTGGACTGAAAGATAGATATTATTTTTAAATAAAACAATGAAAAAACTCCACACTATTTTAAGGACAATATGTAGACTTCTTATAAGTAGATTAAATCTTGACAATCTGAGAGAATTGTGTAAAAAAACTTATTTCATGAATTATTCCAACCTAATCACCTGCTGGATGAGATGATCATAGATTCAGTTCATATGTGGCAAGTTTCACAAAATGGTCCATCCCCATTTCCCTCTTTTGTCAAAATGTACATATATTTCTTACAAGTGTTACATACCATGTTAAAGCTTAGGACATAGGGATTCCAGATATATGACTTTAAGAGATAGCAAAGGACTGTGAGGCAGTAAATTAGCTTTTAAAAGTCATGTTTTTCAGTCAAGGGGCATAACTGTGAAAATTCTAGGTCCAATGCCAGTGACGTAATGTTACACAAACTGCACGGGTGCGTCGACCGAGTTTCCCTGGCGTTTATTTAGTGACGTAACGCTTGGGTATCTGGTTTGGAGAGTTCCCTGACTTTTCCTAGTTCTCAATAAGATGTGAAGTCTGTGTTTATGTTTCCCGACACCTCGGGCGTGGAGTCCGGCCGGTGCCTTACCGTTGATCAGATGACTTGCGCGTTCCAGATCGTGTGGATGGATGAACACTGATGCTTTGTGGTCCCGTTTTTTTGTAAAATTCTGTGATTGTACGCCTTTATACTATCCTTATTACGTGTTACGGGTTTTATCGTGTGTACCATTCTGCTGAAACCGGTACGGTAAACTTCCACGACTTATATAACAAGTGACGATGCGATACGTATAGGGCGATGTTGCCAAGGGAGAGAGAGAGAGAGAGGAGAGAGAGAGAGAGAGAGAGAGAGAGAGAGAGAGAGAGAGAGAGAGAGAGAGAGAGAGAGAGATGCACCAGCAACAAAACCCTCACCAAAAAGAAATAGCTTTTGGCGACAATGGTTCTTTTCCCCCGTACGAGCCCCCCCCCCCCACCATCACTTCTCCCCCTACTCCCATCATCACTCCCCCCCTCTCCAACTATCTACAGTCACATAGAGCGTCCCACTAGACTAGCACAAACTTGTGTCTTTATCAATCGATAATTGCTTAGCGGAATACGGGACGGGATGGGAGCAGTGGCTGACAAATCTTGAACTCTACTTGAACCAGTGCTATTAGTATTATTTTCTCTCTTTCGTTTAAATGCGTTTTTAGTAATATTGTATTGTTATGCGAAGAAGACTGCATAGTGGAGACGAGAGTCACTATTGTTGTAATGGACTTCTAAACCTCCCGTATTGCCAATTATCTTGTCTTTATTTATTAGAAAGTAATAAATCATGAAAGCCTATTGATTGCCGGACTTCTTTACACAAGTTTCACTCACGATAAACCAAAGCAGGTTTTACTAATGCAACCGAATGTAACCTAAACGGTCTCCGAATCTAACCTGATCACAGTCTCCTTTCTGATGGCCGATCATCGTCTACATTTTTGTGTGGACGTAAGCGCATGGCCGTAAGGGGCATCCAAAGACAAAATATTCATAAAGCCAACCGGACAATTTAAAAACAAAATTTCATGATTTCTGAATAGGCTTACACGAGAAAATAGCTCGGCGCAATATTACTGTTATTAGATCTCAGATCGAAAAAAATATTTTTTGTCCGACCATAAGGTTTTGCAGACTGACAGTAGTCTCATGGTATTCTCACTCTCATTCAACCTTTGTTTTTTTTCGTGTCTTTTACAGGATATACGGTCGTAGGAATACGTTTCCTTTCACTCCAGATCATAAAAAAACGGCGCTTTTACGTATTTTTCAACTGTTTTTTTCAGCTCCTACTGTGTGTTCATTTGTAGACCACAGTTGTAACATAATAACAAAAATCTGAAACCTACCTCACGTGATCACTGCAAAAGTTTTTAAATTTAGAACTCGCCAAATTTTCTTTGAACAGTTCTCTTTCACGCGGAATTAAAGAAAACAGAATAAAAAGTCGTTGACCTCACCTACCTTAAGGTGAAAAAGGACTTATTAAAAAGAGGGAAATGGCGTCAGTCTCAATTGCTGACGTTCGCACCCAAAAAATATTCACAAAACACACAAATTGAAAACAAATTTCACAATATTGTGTTTTTTATATCTGCGATGTCAAAGCTATACATGGACCAAATGTGAAGAAAATTCATCGATTAGACTTTGAGAAAGATTAATTGAAGAGTTCAAATTATCATTGGGTTCCATTTTTGTGAAGGCTGCTCTTATTGGCCAACATGGGCAAATAAGCTGGGGCTTATTGGCCAACACTAGATATATATATATCATACACATTCTCAATTAATCATGTGA
>JAXRKP010000841.1:172500-202500 GCA_037039925.1 Doris montereyensis
ATGCCACATCAGTTTATGTCAAACGCATCTTTCACAATATTATTCCAAGGTTGACAGTCATGAAGAACAAGATGTAGTGAAAAAAGAAATTAATGGTGGCCTGCTACATGCCACTAGAAGAAGAAGAACTAGAACTACTACTAAGAAGAACTTCTACTACTACTACTACTACATCAAACTACTACATTGATTTGAGATTACTACTACGTATTTCAATACAAACAAGATACTACTACTATCTACTAGATACTACTACTATGATACTACTACTCGATAGATACTACTAGATAGATACTACTAATAATAATACTAGATAGATAGATAATAATAATAATAATATAATAATAATAATAATAATAATAATAATAATAATAATAATAATAATAATAATAATAATAATAATAATAATAATAATACATAATACATAATAATAATAATAATATATAATAATAATAATAATAATAGATAATAATAATAATAATAATGAGAGAATAATAATAATGTAATAGATTTCTATAGCGCTAATCATCAATACTACATCAACCTCTGAGTGATTTAGAGAGAGTGACATATTATAGTGGCGTGTGCATCATAATACAACACAAAAAAGAAACAAAAACAAAATTTAATTCAATGAAATCCCCAAGAAAAATATGATTATGAATAAAAGAGAAAAAATATTGTTATTATTACGTTTTAAATTGCTTTTCAGTGTCGACAGCTGCGATCGATGAGTCTAACCATAAAAAGGCAAACCAACGCATCAACAATAATAAACAATGCGATCCTTGCGTCTCAAACATGTCAACAAAATGAATGAACGAACGCCTTGGATGAACTCAAACAAAATTGAGCGATGATAGCGGTGGATTGGCAGTAAGTACTTTATCTTCAAGTGTGTTAGTAGCGATCAAAATAATTACAGTGTGGAGGTGTGTACAACTCAAGATAACTTGTGTTTAATAAACAATGCATGTAGGTGAAATTGAGCATTTTGTTCTGGGGCCTACTTGTCTCAGAAAAGCTCTTCCTGTTTCTAAATACGAAAATGTCCAATTTTAAATGCTTTGTTAAATTCAGTTATTATATTGAAAAAGCTGTAAAGTATTATTTATGTTTTAAGACCATTTCCTAGATGTTTCCGTTAGTTGTTTCAAGGAAATAGGAGACCTTCATTGAAGACAAAAATATCAGATCTTATACTCAAATGGATACAGCGTGGTTCCTTTCAAGCAAAGAGGAGACTCTTCTCCAAAATATCAGACGCTGTCGTGGTCTGTCTGTTTCAAGGAAAGAGGAGACCTTCTCTAAAATATCAGACTCTGCCTCTCTGTTCTTTGAAAGGAAAGAGGAGACCTTCTCCAAAATATCAGACGCCTCTCTGGTTGTTTCTCTCTCTCTCTGTGGGTTATTAGAGGAGATTCTCCAAAATATCAGACGCCGTGGTTGTTTCAGTTTAGGTTCCTAATCTAGCTAGACCTTCTCCAAAATATCTAGACGCCGTGGTTGTTTCAAGGAAAGAGGAGACCTTCTCCAAAATATCAGTCCAACTAGCATCTCCAATGTAGTAATTTCAATCCAAAAGAGGAGACGTTCCTATCTAAAATATCAGACGCCGTGGTTGTTTCATGTAGTGTTTAAGAGGAGACCTTTCTCTCCACATGCAAATATCACCTTGAGGCTAGCGTGGTTGTTTACCTTGCCAGTCCACTCCTAGAAATGTCAGTTTAGGAGACCTATCTGCCAGTCCAAAAGCATATCATGTCACGCCGTGGTTGTTTCAAGGAAAGAGTCCACTCTAGCATCTCCATGCAGTTTAAGTGTTAAAATATCAGACGTTTATGTGTTCTAACCGTGGTTGTTTCAAGCATCTCCAATGAGTTTATGTGTTCCTATCTACCTTGCCAGTCCTCCATCTCCACAAAGTTTATCAGACGCCGCCAGTTGCATTCCAAGGAAAAGTGAGACCTTCTCTAAAATATCAGCACGCCATGTAGTTTTGTTTCAAGGAAAGAGGAGACTCTTCTCCAAAATATCAGACGCCGTGGTTGTTTCAAGTTTCAAGGAAAGAGGAGACCTTCTCTAAAATATCAGCAGGCCATGTGGTTGTTTCTATCTACCTTGGAGACTTTCTCTAAAATATCCAGATGCCGTGTTTGTTTCATCTAAAGAGGAGTCCACTCTAAAATATCCAGAGGCCGTGGTTGTTTCAAGGAAAGAGGAGTCCACTCCAAAATATCAGAGGCAGTTTTGTTTCAAGGAAAGATGAAACCACTCTAAAATATCAGATGTCAGTTTATGTTGCTTCATCTACCTTGAAAGATGAAACTCTAGCATCTCCAAAAGTTTATGTTTTCAGAGGCCTTGGTTGTTTCAAGCAACATGTCAGTTTAGACCTTCTCCAAAATATCAGAGGCCGTGGTTGTTTATGGAAAGATGAAACCTTCTCCAAAATATCAGAGGCCGTAGTTGTTTCAAGAGGAGGAAAGAAAAAGCATCTCCCTCTTTAAAGTAATGTGTGCACATACCTTGCAAACACTATTAGTATTAACTGAGAACACGATGCCACATCAGTCGATTCATTAATTTGAATGGAAATAGCATCTCCAAACGCTGTTTATGGATCTTTGCCATCCACTCTGGATCCTTTGATGTCATGGTTCGAGTCTGCCAATCTGAAGAAGAAGAAGATCTCCACAAGAAGTTTATGTTTTCCTAAGAAGAAGAAGTCCTCTAGCATCTCCACAAGAAGAAGAAGTTTTCCTAAGAAGAAGCAGAAGAAGAAGAAGAAGAAGAAGAAGTTTAAGAAGAAGAAGAAGACCTTGCCATCCCAAGAAGCAGAAGAAGAAGAAGAAGAAGTTTTCCTATCTAAGAAGCCAGTCCACGTCGTTTAGAAGAAGAACATGAAGAAGAAGAAGAAGAAGAAGAAGAAAAAAAGGAAGAGTCCACATCAAACATCTCCAACATTGATTTGAGATCGGTAAGGCAATCTACCTTGTATTTCAATCACAAACAAGATGACGCATGTAACTATTGTGTAGAAATCAGAGGATAGATAGATATATAGATATATCGATAGATAGATAGATAGATAGATAGATCTCTTGCCGTCCAGTTTTCAATGTGACAAGAGAGTTTAGAGAGAGAAAGATTCTGTCGTCTTGGAGAAACAGATTGTTCTTAGAGAGAGAGAGAGAGAGAGAGAGAGAGAAAGAGAGAGAGAGAGAGAGACAAGAGAGATAGAGAAAGAAAGAGAGACAGACAGACAGACAGAGTAGAAGAATGTTGTACTTTATCGACTTACTATAGATAGATAGATAGAGAGAGAGATATAGAGAGAAAGAGAAAGAGTTAGAGAGAGAGTTTGAGAGAGAGAGAGAGAGAGAGAGAGATTAGAGAGATTTTCTGAATGAGAGGGAGGGAGGAGAGGGAGAGAGGGAGAAGAGATAACATTTAAGAGATTTAAAGAGTTTAGAGAGAGAGAGAGAGAGAGAGAGAGAGAGAGTTTTATTAGACCAGAGAGAGAGAGAGAGAGAGAGAGAAGAGAGAGATAGAGAGAGAGAGAGAGAGTGATTCCATCTGTGACTTTAATCTACCCTAATTTAGAATGTACCTGGCGTGTGCATCATAATAGTAATGAAACCGAAAAGAAAAAAAGAAACAAAACAAAATTTAATAAACAAAGAACAAAAAAATCCCCAAGAAAAAAGCATTATGCTACAAATCGATATCATGCTAAAGAGAAATTATATTGTTATTATTACGTTTTTAATATTGCTTTTCAGTGTCGACAGCTGCGATCGATGAGTCTAACATTAAAGGTAAAAGGCAAACCATTATACGCATCAACAATAATAAACAATGCGATCCTTGCGTCTTGCTGTGTCAACACTGACTGTGTGTATCATTTCATGAGATGAACGAACGCCTTGGATGAACTCGAAGCGTTGTGGGGTAGTAAGTCTCGTTGCTGTCCAGGGAGAAAGCAGGTGTGAGCGATGATAGTTTGGCGGTGACACTGCTGGCAGGTAAGCGCGCACTTCGCTTTATCTTCACTGTCTCGGAGCTCGAGTGTGTTAGTAGCGATCAGCACTGACTTCGCTGTCGTCGAGTGTGAGTGCGTGTGTATGCGTTTGTGCAAAGAGGGCACACGTTATGTTTCCAGGTAATAACTTGTGTTTAATAATTCCAGTTCAGGTTCAGTTTTCACTCTGACTCACAGGGAATAGGGAGGTGATACAAAGAGGATTGAGCATTTTGTTCTGGGGCACTAGGGCTTGTCTCAGAAAAGCTCACACTGGGCATGTCCTGTTTCTATTGAATACGAAAATGTGTGACAGTTTCACAATGCTTTGTTAAATTCAGTAAGATTATAATAATGAAAAAGCTAGTAGAATCACATTATGTTATGTTTTAATACATTGCTACGGCCATGGTGTTTATCATTGCCAGATGTTTCCGTTTAGGGCAGTCAAGTCTAGAATCTAGATCTAGATGTATCTCTTCCAATAGACCGACACCCTTCATTTTCTCGTACTCTCTCTCTCTCTCTCTCTCTCTCTCTCTCTCTAACTCTCATGTTCTCTCTCTCTCTTATCTATTTTCTTATCTCAGAGTACTCTTCTCTTAACATTCATGATTCCAAAGAGACCTATCCTCCCTCACACTCTCTCCCTACGGACCTTTTGGGCATAAACCTATGTTGGTTCATCTCTCTCTCACTTATTTCTCTATATCTATCTATCTATCTTTCGCCTCTGTTGTCTGTCTGTCTGTCTGTCTGTCTGTACTCTCTTTCTTTCTCTCTGTCTCTGTCTCTGTCTCTCTCACTTCTCTCTGTCTGCGCCACAATCTCTCTCTGTCTCTCTCTCTGCTCTCTCTGTCTCTCATGTTGTCTCTGGTCTCTCGATCTCTCTTTCTTCTGGATTCTCATTCTATTTCTATCTATGTTTTCTCTGATTTTTCAGTTCTCTCTCATCTCATTTCTTCTCTAATCTGTACTTCTATCGGTTCTTGATGCGTCTTTTTCTCAAAGTTTCTCTGTGGGTTATTAAACCATTTGATGGATAAATTTGTCAACCATCTGTTAAGCCGCCTTTGACTTTGGATGCTCAGCGACATGCTTTTATCTACCTTGCCAGTCTAATTCTAGCATCTTGACATGCCAGTTTTTGTTTTTAGGGACCGGTCTAGAATTCCATGGTCTTAGCATCTTACATGTCAGTTTAAGTGTTCCTATCTACCTTGCCATCCCACTCTAGCATCTCCACATGTCAGTTTAAGTGTTCCCTATCTACCTTGCCAGTCCACTCTAGCATCTCCACATGTCAAGTGCGATGTTGTTATTATCTACCTTAATAATTCCCACTTTAGCATCTTTTCCACATATTAATTTAAGTGTTCCTATCTACCTTGCCCATCCACTTAGTTTTCTCCACATATCAGTTTATGTGTTCCTAGTCTACATCTTGCAAAATCCATCTTCCATTTGACATGTCAGAGACCATCGAATTCCTGTTCTGTCTCCCGTTGTCAGTTCTTGACATCTATCCAATCATTGCTATCATGCTAGTTTATGTGTTCTATCTACCTTGCTTGACTCCACTTAGCATCTCCAAGGGTTGTGAGTTTTATGTGAATTCCTAACATGTTGAAACAGTCCACTCTAGCATCTCCACTAATTATTTTGGATGGGATTCCATCTATTTGAGTAGTTTCCATATTGCATCTCCACAATATCAAATGTGTTCCTATCGATTACCTTGTTCATTATCCACTCTAGCATCTCCACATGCTAGTTTATGTTTTCCTATCTATCCTTGCCTGTTCTTCTCTAGCATCTCCACATGCTAGTTTTGTGTTCCTATCTACCGATTATCAGTCCACTCTAGCATCTCCACATGAAGTTTCGTGTTCCTATCTAACCTTGCCATTCCAACTTTTATAAAGCATGTTGAACATGCTAGTTTATGAAATAAATTCTACTTAAAGCCAGTCCACAATAGCATCTCCTTCATAAGCGTCACTTTAGAAAAGTGTTCCTATCTACCTTGGGATTCCACTCTAGAAACTCCACATGCAGTTTATGATGTTCTCTATCTACCTTGCCAGTCCACTCTAGCATCTCCACATGCTAGTTTATGACTTTCCTATCTACCTTGCCAGTCCATCCCTAGCATCTCCACATGCTAGTTTATGTGTTCCTATCTACCTTGATCCACTCTAGCATCTCCACATGCAGTTTACAATTTTCAAATCTACCAAATTGCCAGTTCCACTCTAGCATCTCCACATGCTAGTTTAAGTTTTCCTATCTAAGTCCACTCTAGCATCTCCAGATGTCAGTTTAAGTGGGCAGAATTAGTTTTTGTAAGTCCACTGTAAAAAGCATCTCCAAAAACTCAGTTGAAATAAATAGTTCCTATCTACCTTGGAAATCCAATGGAGTTCAATCTCCTGGAAAATGGCATGTCAGAAGAGTTCCACTTGTCATCTAGCATCTGGACATGAAGTTTATGTTCTCTCTCTCTCTTGTCATCCACTCTAGCATCTCCACATCTCAGTTTATGTTTTCCTATCTACCTCTGTCATCCACTCTAGCATCTCCACATGCTAGTTTATGTTTTCCTATCTACCTCTGTCCAGTCACTCTAGCATCTCCACTGTCAGTTTATGTGTTCCTATCTACCTTCTCAGTCTCACTCTAGCATCTCTCACGTCAGTTTCTCTCTTTCCTATCTGTACCTTGCCAGTCCACTCTAGCATCTCCTCGTCAGTTTCTGTGAATTTCTTATCTACCCCTTGCTCATCCCTCTCTCTCTCTTGCTCGTCCTCTCTCCTACTACCTTGCCAGTCCACTCTAGCATCTCCACGTCAGTTTCTGTGTTCTTATCTACCTTGCCATCCCACTCTAGCATCTCTGTCTCTCAGTTTATGTGTTCTCATCTACCTTGCCATCCCACTCTGGCATCTCCACGTCAGTTTATGTCTTCTTATCTACCTTCTCCAGTCCACTCTAGCATCTCCACGTCAGTTTATGTGTTCTCTATCCACTCTTGCCATCCCACTCTGGCATCTCCACGTCAGTTTATGTGTTCTCTCTATCTACCTTGCCATCTCCTCTCTCTGGCATCTCCACATGCTAGTTTATGTGTTCTTATCTACCTTGCCATCCACTCTGGCATCTCCACGTCAGTTTATGTGTTCCTATCTCTCTCTCTCTCTCTCTCTCTCTCTCTAGCATCTCTCTGTCTGTCAGTTTATGTCTTCTCTATCTCCTCTCTCTCTCCACTCTGGCATCTCCACACTGTCAGTTTATGTGTTTGTGTACCTTGTCCACTCTAGCATCTCCACGTCAGTTTATGTTTTTCTTATCTACCTTGCCATCCACTCTAGCATCTCTGTGATCTGTTCTTGTCCTGTTTCGATTCCACCTGTCGGTAAACACATTTTCTATGGGGGTTTTGCCTCTCTTCCCTATCAGTTTCAATGCTCCAAGTTTCTGATACTCTGATACTATTTCTGTCGTCTTACTGTCTGTGTTTCGGGTAGTATTTCTTTTTCCTCTTGACTCTTTCAAAACGTCTGACTAAGACGGTCTCTCTGTCTGTGTTATGTTTTCCTATCTCGTCTGGGAAGCTCACATCTCTGATCTTTCCTTGGATTGTTGTCTTGTCTCTCTACTCTCTCTCACATCTCCTATCTCTCTCTCTCTCATTTCTCTTTAAAAGATCTCTCCTCTCTCATTCCCTCCCTCTCTATGTGTCTGCCTGTCTGTCAGTCTTATGTTTCTGTCTGTCTGTCCTCTCTTCTCTGTCTCTGTCTCTGTCTCTGTCTCTGTCTGTTCTCTCTGTCTCTGTCTCTCTAGAAGGCTCCAATGTCAGTTTCTCTCTCTCTCTCAGGAAGACGTCGGGTCCATCCTCCAGACTTTGTCATCAATCAACTGATGTAGTACTAGAACATTATTTTTTCTTCCTTACACTTATAATTTATTCACATGTACAAATATCTGGTTGATCTTGCTGCAGTTTACTTTTATTTTTCATAATATATACTTCATTTTTAGATCACTGGCTGTGGTGGACGAATCAAACATATGCGCATTTTATATATTTATATAAATGTACACATCCGTGAAGACATACACCATTTCTTGTCTACACTCTCTTTGAACCCAATATCATGTTGATATCATATTTTCAATCTGTTTTTCCAGTTCAGTTTTTATTATTCTTACAAGATTTTTGTAGTGCATGTATTTATGTATGTTTTTTATCCTTTTTGTGACAATGAAACATTTTTAATAAGCGGGTACAACAATCACGGTGTCATGGGGGATGTTCACAATTAGCACACTGGGAATGTCCATGTACAGCAGTGATGTTTCAAAGGGCATGTTGTACAAAGATAACACATGAGTGGGCTTTGACATATTTCCAAACAGACAATGTTATGATTGCACAACAATACAACAGATTCAAAGCATAGCACACAATCATTAACAACACGGAAACGTTTCAATTCATTCGATCAAGTTACAAAGATGGCAGTCGATGTTCACGTACAAAGTGGCACACTATAATGTTCAAAGACATAAATCTAAACAGCAAACATGGGGCATGTCCATTTAAACTAACCATTGCACAACAACAGATCATGTTCGTTACAATGTAATGATGCTTTGCACACTGGGGCATACAACCCAGGTACATCCTTTGCACATATTTGGGGCATGTCCACATACACAGACGCAAACTGACGCTTGTCCATTATTATACACAACCATTTATTAACACTGGGGCATTTGTCAGTTTACCATTTCTTTAAACAAAGTTTTGGCACACAGGTGACTTTCACACACTGTTTGGAGTTCGGTTTAGGCATATTCTAGGTATCAGGAGAGGAGAGTGGTAGACACTATGTTTTTTTTTTTGTGACAAAGAGGGCACATTGGGGCATGTTCGGGTGGAAGGGTGTCAGGGGGGATGTTCAGAGTAGAAAGGGCACACTAGGGCATGTTCAGGTACAAAGATGGCACACTGGGGCATGTTCAGGTAGATGGCAAGGCATGTTCACACAAAAGGGCAATAATGGCATGTCCAGGTGACAAAGATGGCACACTAGGGCATGTTCAGGTACAAAGATGGCACAGAGAGAGGCATGTCCAAAGAGGGCACAATGTGGGCACAAAGATGGCACACTGGGGCATGTCCAGGTACAAAGAGGCACACTAGGGCATGTCCATGTTCAAAGAGGCACAAGGGCATGGGTACAAAGAGGGCACACTAGGCATGTTCAGTACAAGGTACAAAGATGGCACACTAGGGCAGCATGTTCAGGTACAAAAGGATTAGGCACAGGTACAAGAGGCATGTTCAGGTACAAAGAGGGCACACTAGGGCATGTTCAGGTACAAAGACGGGCAGGGCACTAGGGCACACTGTTCAAGGTACAAAAAGGGAAGATCACTAGGGCATGTTCAAGTACAAAAGGGCACACTAGGGCATGTTCAAGTACAAAAAGGGCACACTAGGGCATGTTCTGGTACAAAAAGGGCACACTAGGGCATGTTCAAGGTACAGTAATGTAAGCAGGGACACTAGGGATGTTCAGGTACAAAGAGGGCACACTGTGACTGATATGATTATTTTACTTACTGACAAAGTACTGTTCGTGTTAACATTCATGATTCAGTCTTCACATGTTATCTTGTTTGCCTTTATATCAGTGTTTGCTGTTATCAATATTTTTTCTGTCGAGACCTCTGTTGGGCATAAACCTGATACGGATAATATGTTGGTTCTGGACGGAATGGTTTGCTCTGACGAAGGTTCAATTGTAAGAGACATAGAGCTCTATGATAATATGAACTCTCTCATGTTTCGCCTCAGTTGACATCATGTGAATTGACTTTGACTTCCCTCCCTTGTACCCCCGGGTCTCATAGTGTCGCCAATGAGGTCTCTCCACTTCACTCTGTCCTGCGCCACAATCTCTGTCTCGTTCCAGGAAAGGCCCAGCTGCCGAGCTTCCTGCAGGTTTGACCTCCTCCATGTTGTCTTTGGTCTCCCTCGATCTCTCTTTCCTTGTGGATTTCATTTTAATTTAGGCCTGACGCCTTATGTTTTCTGGTGATTTTCCCGAAGTTGTGTCCAAGCCATCCCCATTTCCTTCTCTTAATCTGTACTTCTATCGGTTCTTGATGCGTCTTTTCCCAAAGTTTTCGTCCATTGTAGTTTTATCAAACCATTTGATGTGTAGGATTTGTCTAAGACATCTGTTAATAAATGTTTGAAGTCTTCTTGTGGATGTTTTAGTGGTGCACAATGTTTTATATGCATACAAAAGGACTAATTTTATGTTTGTGTTGAAATTACATATTTTTGTTTTTAGGGATGCGGTCTGTGAATTCTAACATGGTCTTAGGGTCCTTAATGCTGCTGTCGCCTTTCCAATTCTGGCGCTGATATCCTGGTCTATCCCTCTGTTTTTCTTACGACACTTCCCAAATATGTGATCTGGCCGACATCTTCTAATTCCATTCCATCAAGTGCGATGTTGTTATTATTTAAGTTAATAATTCCGAGAACTTTAGTTATCCTTTGTTTATATTAATTCCCAGTTTCGCTGCTTCTAGCCCATTTTGTTTCTCTTTTTTCCCTCGATATCATTATGTCGATGAAAGAGAAGTGCTACATCATCGGCAAAATCAATATCTTCCATTTGATAAGTCAGAGACCATCGAATTCCTGTTCTGTGTCCCGTTGTTGTTCTTGACATCATCCAATCCATTGCTATCAAGAAAAAGAACGGTGATAATAAAGATCCTTGCTTGACTCAGTTAGTATATTGAAGGGTTTTGTGAGGGTTTTATTGTGAATGACTTAACATGTTGAAACATCATATGTTGACTAGTAAACTAATTATTTTGGATGGGATTCCATGATATTTGAGTAGTTTCCATATTGCTGTACGGTCTACAATATCAAATGCTTTTCCTTGTCGATTAATTGTTCAATTATAACACGCAAGGTGCATATTTGATCTGTGCATGAATGGTCATGTCTGAATCCTGCCTGTTCTTCTCTGAGACGTCTACTCTTCTCTTTCTTTCTCTTTCTGTCTGGCTGTCTGTCTGTCTGCCTGTCTGTCTGTCTGTCTGTCTGTCTGTCTGTCTGTCTGTCTCTCTCTCTCTCTCTCTCTCTCTCTCTCTCTCTCTCTCTCTCTCTTTCTCTCTCTCTCCCCTCTGTCTCTTCTCTCTCTCTCTCTCTCTCTCTCTCTCTCTCTCTCTCTCTCTCTCTCTCTCTCTCTCTCTCTCTCTCTCTCTCTCTCTCTCTCTCTCTCTCGCTCATGTCGTGGACTAGACACTGTATACCTTCAATTGTGGCTTATACCGATAATAAACTATACAGTCAGAATGGACCATAATAAATGGGCGTATAGATGACTGTAGGTGCATTGCGTCACATAATGTCAGGTGCGAATGATGGCAATGGGATGCGTGTAATAAACCTATAAACTTTATGACAACACCCTTTGAGTGAATGGGAAAGAATAATGCTAGACAACTCAATCAATGGCCTTTGCACGTGTTTTCCACACCGTGACATGCGATGGTAAATGTAAATTTTAAATCGTCGACCAGTTCCAAGATGGTGACCCCTGCAACCATGGACATTCACCGAGGCTCGCGCGACATGGACAGGTGGTGGGCGGTGCTGGTTGGTAGGTTTTACTTTTCTTTTTCATTTTGCTGTTTCCTCTGTCACCATGAGATCACTGCACATGGTGGACGCGGTAAATTTCAAAGATATAAATCAATATGTAAAAAAAGTGCTGCTGGTTTCTTCCACTTCTTTCCTTCTGTCGTTCACTTCTCTTTCCTTTTGCTGGGGTCTCTAAATTCACATTGAGATCACTGCATATGGTGGACTGTGTAAATTTCAATTAGGCAAACAAAAGCTCGCATGACATACTACTGAGTGTCCTGTTCAATCACAATCTTGATTATTTTCGACATGCTTTAAGAATTAGAAAAAGAAAGAAGAGAAATAAAAAATAAGAGATGCAAATTCTGCTAGGGAGAGTATAATAAAACAAAATGAAAATTAATTTTCACCTTCAGTCCCGTCATGAAATTATAATGTAATAAGCCACGAAACTGATCTGAGATTACTGTGTGTTGTCACTAATTTATGTAACGTTACGATTCGTGTCAAACCATGCTGATAGTAGAATTATATAGGACAATAGGAGGTGTAAGACGCGGGCGAAAACATAGATTGACTGCATAACGTCCTCCTTGATGATGTTCTCACGAAACCCGAATAAAACAAAGGAACCAAAGTGAAGTGAGGTGAAGTCAAAGGTCAAAAACGTCAATACATGACCACAAATAAAGAGTACAGACAGAACAAACACGTGACGTTTCGGGTATAACCCTTCGTCAGACCAACAAACGAGAAATATATCTGGAATCTAGGTCTAGTTTTAGAATCACGAACTTTAAAGTATGAACCGCTTGAAAAATGGGCATTTTGTCAAAAATCAAAATCTGGTTTTATCAGCAGTTAATTATCCTGTCCCGCCTGTAACGTAATCTTGAAAACAGAACTGCGTACAGTGTTGCAGTTGTTGGATTATTTGACGTGTACCACGTACACAATGTCCTGCGCTGGTTTTTCTTACCGTCGGCTTCTTCAACGAAGCGATCGATGAAAGGGTAAAAAAAATACACTCCAGGTGTAGATCTATGTGTGTAAAAACAATCCAATAAGGAAACAAATGGAAGGGGGAAAGAACTATAAAAGAGGAAAGGAGAGTTACCCAATTAGTATATTTTTTACTTGCTCACTCCCTCGGTTCACATTGCTGGGTTGTTGTTGTTGGTGGTGGTGGGTTTTTTCTCCCTTTCTTTAATTATCGGTTATCAGTATGCTCCCTGTGGGCCGTTATAGCGGGCGTCTCTGGTAGGTCCTACTTCAGTCCTTTCCTTCTTTCCCTTATCTTTTATCTTGCTGTTTCCTCTTTATTCACATTGAGAGCACTGCCGCGCAATAGAGGGCGTGGAAAATTCCAATGGAAATGGAATAAACAAACAAACAAACAAACAAGCCTTGCTGAAAATGTATGTTCATAATTGACACGGGGGGAGACATTCGACGGTCCCGAGGCAAGGTGTTGTCCTCTCTTCGTGCTCGGCAAATTGGTTTTCTTTTCTTTTCTTCTCAGTTGTTGTTTTTCTTCGAGTAAATCCCACAGCATGGTCCAGATAAGTGGGTCGACACTTAGACCAGGTACCGTCTGAGACGGACGATACGATGAGGCCCCGTGTGAAAATCACAAAGATCATGACAATGTGCACGGCACGTTAACGATCCAATGGCTGACTACAGGGCAGTCTGGGTAAAAGTAAAAACAAATTGAAACAAATCCTACCAAAAATTCCGAGACCACTCCTCATTGGCGGTATATTTCTTTTCTTTCACTCTTTCACTTCTCTTTCATCTTGCTATTTCCTCTTCATTTTACCTGTGATCACCGCATGTGATGGACAGGGTAAATTTCCATAAAAGAAAAAAACAACTCTCGATTAGTTGAGAGTCAACTACCCCCTGGCCACCGTGTCCCCTCAGATAGAAGCCAGATAGTAATTTAGTATGTGATATGATATTAAATAAAATCGATGTAACATTGAATGTTACACCGAGCCCATCATCACGGATGGATATCAAGAATGGACCCTAAACAAAAAGATGCAGGAGAGAATACAAGCAATCGAGATGGGGTTCTTGAGAATACAAGCAATCGAGATGGGGTTCTTGAGAATACAAGCAATCAAGATGGGGTTCTTGAGAATACAAGCAATCGAGATGGGGTTCTTGAGAAGAATGCCACGTGTCTTCGGGACAAAGACAGAAACAAAGAAAACATTATCAGACAGGCAGAGACACGTAAAACTCTCCTCATCAAAATAGAGAAAAAGCAGGCAACTTTTTTTTGGACGTGTAAGGAGGGGGAGAAAGTGGAACACCTGGTCACAACTGGGGAAATCGATGGGACAAGATTTAGAGGACAACAAAGGAAAGCGATTCTGTGTGGAGTAGCAGGATGGCTGAAGATAAAGAAAGTAAACAACCTGAGTGAAGTGAGAGAAGAGTGATCGTGGAGTGTGGAAGAATATCATCATCAACGTTACACAGCAAGACACTCTTTGATGATGAAATAAAATCAATATAAATGTGTTTCATTATTTTCAGAGTAAGATTTAAACGTTAACATTAGATACATTTATGTCTGGTAGATACCGGAATTTGATTATAACATTGAGTGTCAACCGTACATAAATGCTCTCACTCCTCACCGCATAATCCCATCCCCCCCCCTTTCCCTCCCCCTTTCTTTTTCCTTTGCTACATGGTTGTGACTCTTATTGTTGATCAAATTAATGCACTTTGCAAGCATACGTACGTATGATAGCTTTGTTTTTTTTGTATGTATGTATGCGTGTGTGTATGTGTGTGTGATAAAATACTTGAATCAAGTGCATAATAATTATCATCGAATCCAGAATGTCGTAATGAATACGATTGATACATTATGGCATATTATTGTACTACTTCTTATAGATGTGTATACGGTTTGAACAACTAAACTTGTCACCAGTCCAAATAAGAACATGTGAAGGTTGAAGATAATATAGTACTGATCATAGCTATAAATAGCCCTCTGGAGTGTTGACACATTCAGTACATAAAGCACACGGCGCAAACAGCGTGTTGAATAGAATGATAATGTAAGCTATCTGTAACTAATTCTTTCTTTTCTTTCTTTCTTTTTTCATTCTTTAATACTTGCATTTCTCCCTTTCTTTTTATCTTTCCTTCTTTATCAGCTTCTTACAGTAGTCCTTGATCGCAGTATAAAAACCCACATGTAATCTTGAAATGACAACTACTCCTTCACAAATGTCGCAATACAAAAACCCAAAGAGGATGTTAAATGACAACTACCTATTCACAGATATCGCAGTATAAAAAGCCAAAGGGAATCTTGAAATGACAACTACGTATTCACAAATATCGCAATACAAAAACCCAAAGGGGATGTTAAATGACAATTACCTATTCACAGATATCGCAGCATAAAAACCCAAACGTAATCTTGAAATGACAACTACTTATTCACAAATATCGCAGTATAAAAACCCAAACGTAATCTTGAAATGACAACTAAATCTACTTATTCACGAATATCGCAGTATAAAAACCCAAAGGGAATATTGAAATGACAACTAAATCTACTTATTCACAAATATCGCAGTATAAAAACCCAAACGTAATCTTGAAATGACAACAAAATCTACATATTCACAAATATCGCAGTATAAAAACCCAAAAGGAATCTTGAAATGACAACTACTTATTCACAAATATCGCAGTATAAAAAACTCCAAAGGGAATCTTGAAATGACAACTACTTATTCACAAATATTGCAAAGTATAAAAACCCAAGTATAAAAACCCAAAGGTAATCTTGAAATGACAACTAAATCTACTTATTCACAAATATCATAGTATAAAAAACCCAAAGGGAATCTTGAAATGACAACTAAATCTACTTATTCACAAATATCATAGTATAAAAACCCAAACGTAATCTTGAAATGACAACTAAATCTACTTATTCACAAATATCGCAGTATAAAAACCCAAACGTAATCTTGAAATGACAACTAAATCTACTTATTCACAAATATCACAGTATAAAAACTCAAACGTAATCTTGAAATGACAACTAAATCTACTTATTCACAAATATCGCAGTATAAAAACCCAAACGTAATCTTGAAATGACAACTAAATCTACTTATTCACAAATATCGCAGTATAAAAACCCAAAAGGGAATATTGAAATGACAACTAAATCTACTTATTCACAAATATCGCAGTATAAAAACCCAAACGTAATCTTGAAATGACAACAAAATCTACTTATTCACAAATATCGCAGTATAAAAACCCAAAAGTAATCTTGAAATGACAACTAAATCTACTTATTCACAAATATCGCAGTATAAAAACCCAAACGTAATCTTGAAATGACAACTAAATCTACTTATTCACAAATATCGCAGTATAAAAACCCAAACGTAATCTTGAAATGACAACTAAATCTACTTATTCACAAATATCACAGTATAAAAACCCAAATGTAATCTTGAAATGACAACTAAATCTACTTATTCACAAATATCGCAGTATAAAAACCCAAAAGGAATCTTGAAATGACAACTAAACTACTTATTCACAAATATCGCAGTATAAAAACCCAAATGTAATCTTGAAATGACAACTAAAAATACTTATTCACAAATATCGCAGTATAAAAACTCAAAGGGAATCTTGAAATGACAACTAAATCTACTTATTCACAAATATCACAGTATAAAAACCCAAACGTAATCTTGAAATGACAACTAAATCTACTTATTCACAAATATCAAATGTAATCAGTATAAAAACCCAAACGTAATCTTGAAATGACAACTAAATCTACTTATTCACAAATATCGCAGTATAAAAACTCAAAGGGAATCTTGAAATGACAACTAAATCTACTTATTCACGAATATCGCAGTATAAAAACTCAAAGGGAATCTTGAAATTATATCCAGTGAAGAATTAAGAATTCAAAAAGCACAACAAACAAACGTAATCTTAAATGACAGCTAAATCTACTTATTCACAAACATCAACAGATGAATTATTTATTTATGTAATTTTTATTTAAAATCAATGTATTCTAAATACGCTTTATTTTTCTTGAACATATAAATGAGGGGGTGAGGTGCACAAAAAACCCGCTATATCCAAAAAGGATAATCTTGAGAAAATCAACTTTGTCTTACTTAGTTCTAAATAAAGTATGATGAATTTAACGTTTAGATCTTGAAATATAATACTAAATATATTATTATGATTTCGCAGTATAAAAAAGACTAATCTTGAAATAACAACTAAATGGTGAAAAAAATCACATTAGTTAAAAACCGCAAAGCGTAATTTTACATCTCACAACTAAATATACTTATTCACAAATATCCTGTGATGATAATAATAAATGATAATAATATTAATAATAATAATACTAATTCTAATAATAAAATATGATGATGATGATGATGATGATGATAATAATAATATGAACTCTATATAGAGCGCTTTGAACCCATGTAATTCACAAATATGATATAAAAAAAATAAATATCATTATTTTTTGAAATGGTATCTAAATCTACTTATTGTTTAATATCAGTATAAAAACTGTAAAGAAGGTTGAATAGAACGATGTAAATTTCTTATTCCTTTATTTATAAAAATATTTTCTTGTTGATAAATCTACTTATTCCCAAATATCACGGTATACTACACGCCCTTCAACGGTAATCTTGAAATGACAACTAAATCTACAGGATTCCATAATTTATCCTCCTTTTTTATGATATAATACGACGTACTTGCCAAATATGGGTGGTCTTGAAATGACAACTAAATCTACTTATTCACAAATATCGCAGTATAAAAAACTCATAAGGAATCTTAAATGACAACTAAATCTGGTTATTCACGAATATCGCAGTATAAAAACTCAAAGGAATGTTGAAATTATATGGTTGGAAGAATTAACAATTCCAAAGCACAACAAACAAACTGCTGCCTAACTGTCTAGCGTACTACTTCTACTTGACATCAACAGATGAATTATTTATTTATGTTTTTGTTACTCATCAATGTGTCTATAATGGTGGTTGGAGGGCTCAACATACATGCCAAACCGTGAGGGGTGGAGGGCAAAAAAACATATATCCAAAAGGATAACTTGAGAAAATCAATTTTGTCTTCCTTAGTTCTAAAAAGTATGATGAATTTAATGTTTAGATCCGAAATATAATATGATATATTATTATGATTTCATCATCAAAAGACTCTTCCTTCAAGGTCCGAGATGTGACAAAAAAATCACATTAAGTTAAAATGGCGCAAAGCGGGTTTGGACATCTCACTCCTCAATATAATTTATCATATCCTGTGATGATAATAATAATGATAATAATAATTGCCAAATAATACTAATTGTAATAATAATAATGATGATGATGATGATGATGATGGTTGATAATAATATACCTCTAAACTTTGGGTGGTTGTAATCGGGTAAAGTGATATAAAACAAAATAAATATCATTATTTATTGTATCATTATTACCTGTATTGTTTAATATCATATATACACTGTAAAGAGTGGGTGGTTGAATAGAACGATGTTGGTTTTCCAAACCTTTATTTGTTGGATATTTTTCTGTTGATGGTGGGTAGTTGGAGGTTTCAACATCACTTGGCACACTATGGGTCCTTCAACGGTTTCGTGAAACCGTGAAAACTGGTTGAGGTTATCCTCCTTTTTTCATGTTTGATATAATACGATACTTGCCGTGGGTGGTTGGAGGGCTCAACCTTGCCAAACCGTGGGTGGTTGGAGGGCTCAACACTTACCGTGGGTGGTTGGAGGGCTCAACACTTGCCAAACCGTGGGTGGTTGGAGGGCTCAACATACTTGCCAAACCGTGGGTGGTTGGAGGGCTCAACATACTTGCCAAACCGTGGGTGGTTGGGGGCTCCAACATACTTGCCAAACCGTGGGTGGTTGGAGGGCTCAACGTACTTGCCGTGGGTGGTTGGAGGGCTCAACGGCGCTTGCCAAAGCTATGGGTGGTTGGGAGGGCTTGCCAAACCGTGGGTGGTTGGAGGGCTCAACATACTTGCCAAACCGTGGGTGGTTGGAGGGCTTAACATACTCGCCAAACTATGGGTTGTTGGAGGGCTCAACGCTGCCAAACTAAGGCTCAACATACTTGCCAAACCGTGGGTGGTTGGAGGGCTCAACATACTTGCCAAACCGTGGGTGGTTGGAGGGCTCATACTTGCCAAACCGTGGGTGGTTGGAGGGCTCAACGTACTTGCCAAACTATGGGTGGTTGGAGGGCTCAACATACTTGCCAAACTATGGGTGGTTGGAGGGCTCAACATACTTGCCAAACCGTGGGTGGTTGGAGGGCTCAACATACTTGCCAAACCGTGGGTGGTTGGAGGGCTCAACATACTTGCCAAACCGTGGGTGGTTGGAGGGCTCAAACTATGGGTGGTTGGAGGGCTCAACGTACTTGCCAAACTATGGGTGGTTGGGCTCAACATACTTGCCAAACCGTGGGTGGTTGGAGGGCTCAACATACTTGCCAAACCGTGGGTGGTTGGAGGGCTCAACATACTTGCCAAACCTTCGGGTGGTTGGAGGGCTCAACATACTTGCCAAACCGTGGGTGGTTGGAGGGCTCAACGTACTTGCCAAACCGTGGGTGGTTGGAGGGCTCAACGTACTTGCCCAACTGTGGGTGGTTGGAGGGCTCACAGGTAGGTCTTACTTCTAATCTTTTACGTCTTTCGCTTGTCTTACACCGACGGGGGGGGGGGACTCAATAGTCCAGAGACAAGGTGTCAACATCTCAACCGAATGGTCGTGGGTTCAAGCCCCGCCAACGGGTGAAACATCTTCTCGACTTTTTTTCGTGTAAAATTTAACCCCTACCCCCTGCCCCCCCCCTTCCGGTCCAGGTAGGTGGATCGACACCCTAGTCCCATCAGAGAAGGCCGTTAAAAAGGAGGTCCCGTGTGCAGATCACAACACATTATGCACGTTAAAGAGTCAGACACCAGGTTTTTAAAACTTTAAGTAAGTGCGCACAATTTGAACATGAAACAACGATATAATACGTGTATACAAAAACAAAAACAAAACAAAACATTGATCTATCCCCCTCCCCTTTCCCCTCCCCCTCCCCCCAACCCGTTGCTCATATGAAGTGAAATTGACTTAGTAGGCTGCCTAATAATGACTAGAAGGGTAAGGTGTGTGAGCGGAGATGGGGAGATGGTGGGAAAGAAATATACTATTATTACCTGGCGCCTTCCCGCACGATGATATTCTCACGAACTTCTCTCACGCAGTGACACGTAGGTCTACTTGGATCGAATTTGCTGGAGGAAAAAAATACCGAGCCGTGCAATGACGATCGATACCGAACCCCCCTCCCCCCCCATCATTTTCCCCCCCCCCATATTCCTCCCCCACCCTCCTCTCTTTCTCTTCCACTTTTTTTGGGATCAGGGCTATTGCCCCACAATACATGTTTACAGGTTTGTATCTAAAATCAACCCATGAAAGCCTTTTTATTGACTGATTTGTTCTTATGTATGTTGTTGTTGTTGCAGCCGTAGAGGTTTTTGATTTGATTTGATTTGATTTGATTTGATTTACCCCCATCCACAACTAAGATGATCCCATCGTTTTTGGGTAGGATTTTTAATTTTGCCTGGACTGCCCTATATACAGCCAAGGAAATTTTAACATGCAAAGTGGACCTCCTTTTTATCGTCCGTCAGCGGTGGGACTAGGTGTCGATCCACCTACCTGGACCAGGAGGGTTGGGGGTAGATTTTGCTTGAAAAAACTCAAGAACAGTATTCAATCCACTACCTTTTGATTGAAAGGCCAACATATTGCCTATGGACTACCGAGTGAGTCCACTGCTGTAGAGGTAACACAGCACAGATTGTGTAAGTGGGGGAGTTGATGTTGGGACAAACCGTTGACGCTTAAGCAACTAAATGAATGAGAGAGAGAGAGAGAGAGAGAGAGAGAGAGAGAGAGAGAGAGAGAGAGAGAGAGAGAGAGAGAGAGAGAGAGAGAGAGAGAGAGAGAGAGAGACAGACAGAGAGACAGAGAGAGAGAGAGAGACAGAGACAGAGACAGAGACAGAGACAGAGACAGAGACAGAGACAGAGAGACAGAGAGAGACAGAGACAGAGACAGAGACAGAGACAGAGACAGGGGAGGGGGAGGGAGGGAGGGAGGGAGAGAGGGCTAGAGAGAGAGAGAGAGAGGAGAAGGGGGAGAGGGAGGGATGGGAGGGAGAGGGGAGATAGAAGGAGTGGAGGGAGGGAGGGGAGGAGGATAGAGGGAGAGAGAGGGAGGAGGAAAGAAGGGAGAGAGGGAGGGATAGAGGGGAGGGAGAGGGGAGAGGAGGATAGAGGGAGAGGGAGGAGGATAGAGGGAGAGGAATAGAGGGAGAGGAATGGAGGGGGTCGACTTAATGCCTCGCTTAAAGACACTACATTGTAATTTTGATGTGAAACATCATCGATACACTACTACTTTGGTTAAAATAAAACAAACCCCAACCATTTTATACGTGTACCGTTAACTGAACCATAGATAAAGACAAACACTGGGGCAAGAGGCATGTCGGAAGTGAAGGTAATGACATAAGATAATATGAAAGTACCATAGGAACACAGACGAGACAAATACAAAGGAATAGACAGGAAAAAAAAACCCTGGCCATCATGGGGATCGAACCCGCGACCTCTGCGTCGGCACCCATCGGCTCGCCATGAAAAGAAAGGAGTTTTTATTAGAAAGGTATTTCGCACGAATCCATTCATGACTGGCAGTCATATTCACTGACAGTTGAAGTTGTCTTTATTCCTATCGGGCTGTCATGTTATCCTATGTCATTACTTTAACTGAACATCTCTTTGGCATACATCTCAAGAGTGTAACTAGATCATTATTAAATTATCATGACACACGGTTTTACTTTTAATCGCCAGGACCTTCTGAACAGAGATCTAGATTTAGATCTTTGTCTCAAATCGTGTCCTGACAATACTGACATCATCAACTCTTCCGGTGAAATGTGAACACAGGTGATTTGGTTTCTGTCGGCTGTCGTATTATTGGTAGGCCTAGAATCTAGGCCTGTGTGTCGCGGGAAAAATATAATTTCAGGCTTCTGGTATAGATAACCAGAGATCTTCTTTTAACCTGGTTGCACACTTCCAGCGAGCACACGCTCTCCAAAAGGCTATCATCAGTCTTTAGTTGTGAGTCACGGTGGCTAGAGTTGCCAGTGCTTGTATGGTTTTGGGCACTTCTTACGATGCCACTGTGATGTCTTGATTGACCCAGAAATGAATGCAAAAGTAAACACAGTGCACAGAAACAGACAAAGAGGTCGTGGGTTCGATTCCGATGGTGGCCTGAATTTTGTTTCTGTATATTCCTTGTATTTATCTCGTCTTTCTTCCGATGGGGCTTTCATATTATTCTTCTGTTATTACCTTCCCTGGTGGTGTTAATTCTTATGCTATTACCTTCCCTGGTGGTGTTAATTCTTCTGTTATTACCTTCCCTGGTGGTGTTAATTCTTATGTTATTACCTTCCTGGTGGTGTTAATTCTTCTGTTATTACCTTCCCTGGTGGTGTTAATTCTTATGTTACCTTCCCTGGTGGTGTTATTCTTCTGTTATTACCTTCCCTGGTGGTGTTAATTCTTATGTTATTACCTTCCCTGGTGGTGTTAATTCTTATGCCAAATAGTGTCAACTATCAGATATAAGTAGTTTATCGAGTATTAGTGTGTCTATTCTTTCTTAGTATGCAAATCGTTACTTGAGAGCTGCAATACTGGTCTCTTCTCTGCGGGCGGTTGGAGGGTGCTACTGGTAGGTCTTATTTCTTTTTCCTTTTCTTCTTTCACTTATCTTTCGTCCTGCTGTTTCAGCTTAATTCACCCTGAGATCACCGCAATAGTGGACAGGATAAATTTCAATAAAACAAACAAAATTCTCCTCTTTATTAACTCTCTTTTATCTTCAGTGAAACTTGATCCTCAAACAGTAGGGGAGTTTCAGAATACGGACGACGGTAATGAAATGATTTAGAGGAGAAGTTGGTAAAACAGTAGGAGACGTCATCATTATTAGTTAAGGACACATATATTAGTTAGTTAGGGACACAGCTATTAGTTAGTTAGGGACACAGCTATTAGTTAGTTAGGGACACAGCTATTAGTTAGTTAGGAATACATATATTAGTTAGTTAGGGACACAGATATTAGTTAGTTAGGGACACAGCTATTAGTTAGTTAGGGACACATATATTAGTTAGTTAGGGACACAGCTATTAGTTAGTTAGGGACACATATATGAGTTAGTTAGGGACACATATATTAGTTAGTTGGAGAACAGATATTAGTTAGTTAGGGACACAGTTAGTTAGGGACACAGATATTAGTAAGGGTCACATATATTAGTTAGTTAGGGACACAGATATTAGTTAGTTAGGGACACAGACATTAGTCAGTTAGGGACGCAGATATTAGTCAGTTAGGGACGCAGATATTAGTCAGTTAGGGACACAGATATTAGTTAGTTAGGGACGCAGATATTAGTCAGCTAGGGACGCAGATATTAGTCAGTTAGAGACGCAGATATTAGAACAACAAAAAAACCCAAACCAAACAACAAGATAAGAACTAAAAGTGAAAGAATAAAAAACCATACTAGAGATTCATCATTGTACATGGTATGAAGTGCGATACGTAGGTAGAAAGATAAGTTGGATGGACAGTTAAATCTAGTGCACAGAAACAGACACAGAGGTCGTTGGTTCGATTCCTATGGTGGCCTGGATTTTTTCTGTCTTTTCCTTGTATTTGTCTCGTTTTTGTTGCGATGGGGCTTTCATATTATCTTGTGTCATTACCTTCCCTTGCCTCATTGTTTGTCTTTATGTTCGTATATTATTATTATTATTATTATTATTATTATTATTATTATTATTATTATTATTATTATTATTATTATTATTATTATTATTATTATTATTATTATTATTATTATTATTATTATTATTATTATTATTATTATTATTATTATTATTATCTTCTGATACAGATACTTTGTCGTGGCTTGGAACGGTAGAGCTGGCGTCTCCAGCTCCCCAACTTAATTATTACTTGGCCGTTCACAAGTGTCATCCCATCTATCGCACCGCGTCTCGTTTAAAATCGTCGCTCTTTTTTAACCTACATTTGTGCTATCACTGCTGTTTGTCTGCCAGTTTTCTTTCCACACCGTCGGCGGCCAGTTTGTTGTGTGCCAATTTACCTTTTTTTTTCCTCCTTTTTTTTTAGTCGTTGTCGATTGTTTTTTTCTTTTCTTCATGAAGATAAAAATAAAAATTCCATCTCACGGGCGTACATGGCCTAAATAGTTTGTTGCCCCCCCCCCCCCAACGCTTCACTTCACCCCACCCCCACTATTTTATCTATTTGGTTTATACTTGAGTAAGCTTTTCCTTTTACATGCTTATGAACTCTTTAATTGTTGATTGATTCAAACAAGAAAATAATATTGTGAATGATATGAAAGTATGAGGTTTGCAGTGCATATGCGTTGTTAAAAGCTGTTTAGACAAAAAAACCCAAACAAACAACAAAAACGAACAAACGAACCCAACCCCAAAACAACGCAATTCAAAGAATCACAGAGTCACACTATTTTAAAAGGAGATTTCAGTTAAAAATTAAAAATAAAAACCCAACAAAAAAACAACAAAAAACAACAAAAAGCAACAAAAAACAACCCCAGCAAACCCAATCCCGAAACAACGCAATTTAAAGTATGATAGAGTCCGATTATCGTAAAAGGAGATTTCTGTTACGAAACTGGACGAACACGTGAACACCAATCCGATAGAGCAGCAACAGAAATTAATGAAGTTTCTAAGTGAAACTACTCATATCCATTTACGTTGTTGTTGTTGTTGTTGTTGTTGTTGTGAACCAGTTGGTTGGTAAACACCCCGTCCCCCTCCTTTCAATCAATCCAGCTAATGTAGTTTCAGCATCGGTGAATTCATGTCTCTGTCAGTTCTTGGAAGTGTATTGCTGCCCTTTCTATTTCCGTTTTCCTGAAGAAAAAAATAAACAATTACAATCTTGCCCGGAGACAATGGCCGATTTTGATTTCTCTTTATAATAAAACTGTGCCTCTCGAACTTTGACTGTGATAAACTCGGAGACCACTCTATCGGGTTCGGGTGATATCCAGTACAATTATTAGGTCGAATCGGTACTCAATACTGCGGTGGCGCGGAATTTTTTTTATTGTAATGACCGGAAATCGATGATTAAGATCTAGTAACAATTAAAAAAACATTCGTGCATCGCAGCCAAAACAATTTTTTTCCCAATCAAATAAAATACTTATTTGATCCAATAGTTTATTTGCTAAGAACCTAAAGCAGGCTATTTGAAATCCACATGTGGAATAATATAGAGGTTGTGGGTGCATTGGTTCCTGAGTTATAAGCGGTCAAAATTAGAGATGTGCAGCTTTATATATTACAAGCATGCCCGTCAATAATTTTGGATTATAATTTCTCTTTAATTAAAAGCTGGGTCTCTTGAACTTTTGACTGCGGTTAACTCAGAAACCAGTGTATCGGTTACAGGTGATATTAAGCACGGTTATTAGATTAAATTAGTACTCAATACTGAAATACGCGGGCTTTTGACGTAGTACTCGATACTGAAGTTATGCGATTGTAATTGACCACCGGAAATCGAGAAATTAGATCTAGTGACAATAAAAAGTTTCGTGGATCGCAGGCAAACCAATCTTTTCCCACTCAATGAAAATACTAATTTGACCCAGCAGTTTATTCGCTAAGAACTATTTGAAGTCTACATGCGAAATATGGAGATTGTGAGTGCAGTTATAATCGGTCAAAGTTAGAGACGTACAGCGTTTTGTAGATGTAAGATAAATAGATGATGATTTAGTTTTTGTTTTGTTTTAAATGTTCTTGTAGGTGACTAGCGGGCGCTACTGTTAGGTCCCTATTCTATCCTTTCACTCTTTCACACGTCTTTCACCTTGATGTTCACGTGGATGGCTGAGAGGCGCGGGGTAAGTGCTACCACTTCCATTTTACTCGTTCACTTTTAGCTGGTAGGTGCTACTTCTTCCATTTTACTCGTTTACTTTTAGCTGGTAAGTGCTACTTCTTCCATTTTACTCGTTCACTTTTTTGTTTCTTTTATATCTTGCTATTTCCTCTTAATTCACCCTGAGGTTACCACGATGGTGAACAGGGTATATTTTAGTTGAACGAACAAGCAAACTGCTGTTTATTCAAGAATCTTAATGCATCGTAAAGATCACCATATCTCTCTCATTTGTTTTTCTTCTTCTTTTTGTTTTTTCTCTCTCTATGAGGTTCTCAACATTTTTGTTTAGATCTAGGCACATTCAGCGTATGACTCGTAGGCTACTGCATGGTATTTAGTCCATAAATCGCAGCATTTAGTCCATATGTTGTGGCTTTTAGTCAATAAATCGCGCATTTAGTCCACAAGTCATGGCATTTAGTCCATAGATCGCGGCATTTAGTCCATACGTCATTACATGTAGTCCATAAATCACGGCGTTCAGTCCATAAGTCGTGGTATTTAGTCCATAAGTCGTGGCATTTAGTCCACAAGTCGTGGCATTTAGTCCATAAGTCGTGGCATTTAGTCCATATGTCATGGCATATAGTCCATAAAGATGTGGCATGTAATCTATAAGTCGTGGCATTTAGTTCATAAATCTCGGCATTTAGATCATAAGTGGCGACATGTAGTCCATATGTCGTGTCATTTAGTCGATAAGTCATGGCATTTAGTTCATAAGTAGTGGCATTTTAGTCCATACGTTGTGACATGTAGTCCATAAGTGGTGGCATTTAATCTATTAGAGGTGGCATTAAGTTCATAAATCGCGGCATTTAGTCCATACGTGGCGACATTTAGTCTACAAATCGTGGCCTTTAGTCCATACATCGCGGCATTTAGTCCATAAGTCCTGGCATTTAGTCCATGCGTCATGGCATTTAATCCATAAGTCATGGCATTTAGTCGATAAGCCATGGCATTTAGTCCATAAATCGCGGCATTTAGTCCATAAGTTATGGAATTTAGTCCATAAGTTATGGTATTTAGTCCATAAATCAGGATATTTAGTTTATAAGTCATGGCATATAGTTTATAAGTCGTGGCGTTTAGTCCATAAATCATGGCATTTAGTCAAAAGTCGTGGCATTTAGTTCATAAGTTATGACATTCAGTCCATGTCATGGCATTTAGTCCGTAATCCATAAGTCGTGGCATTTATTCCATGTCATGGCATTTAGTTCATAAGTCATATCATTTAGTCCATAAGTCGTGGCATTTAGTCCGTGAGTCATGGCATTCAGTCCATAAGTCGTGGCATTTAATCCATAAGTCGTGGCATTTAGTCCATAAGTCATGGCATTTTAGTCCATAGGCCGTGACATTTAGGCTATAAGTGGTTGCATTTAGTCCGTAAGTCTTGGCATACAGTCCATAAGTCATGGCATTTAAGCCATAAGTCGTGGCATTTAGTCCATGTCATGGCATTTAGTCCATAAGTCGTCCATGTAGTCCATGGCATTTAGTCCATAAGTCGTGGCATTTCATCCATAAGGGGTGGCATTTAGTCCATAAGTCATGGTCCATTTAGTCCATAAGTCATGGCATTTGGCATTAGTCCATAAGTGGCATTTCATCCATAGGTGGCATTTAGTCCATAAGTCATGGCATTTAGTCCATAAGTCATGGCATTTAGTCCATAAGTCATGGCATTTTAGTCCATAAGTCATGGCATTTAGTCCATAAGTCGTGGCATTCAGTCCATAAGTCGTGGCATTTAGTCCATAAGTCATGGCATTTAGTCCATAAGTCTAGGCATTTGTTCTATAAGTCATGGAATTTAGTCCATACATTTGATAAGGCATTTACGTGTCCATAAGTCGTGACATTTAGTCCACAAATCATGGTATTTAGTCCATAAACCACGGCATTTAGTCCATAAGCCTCGGCATTTGTTCCATGTCGTGGCACATAAGTCGTTGTATTTAATCCATTAGTCGTGGCATTTAGTCCATTAGTCGTGGCATTTAGTCCATAAGTCGTGGCATTTAGTCCATTAGTCGTGGCATGTAGTCCATTAATCATGGCGTTTAGTCCATTAGTCGTGGCATTTAGTTCCTAAGTCGTGGCATTTAGTCCATTAGTCGTGATATTTAATCCATAATTCGTGGCATGAAATCCATACGTTGTGGCATTTAGTCCATTAGTCGTGGCATTTAGTCCATTGGTCGTGGCATTTAGTCCATTAGTCATGGCATTTAATCCATTGGTCGTGGCATTTAGTCCATTAGTCGTGACATTTAGTCAATTTGTCGTGGCATTTAATCCATTGGTCGTGGCATTTAGTCAATTTGTCGTGGCATTTAATCCATTAGTCGTGGCATTTAGTCAATTTGTCGTGGCATTTAATCCATTAGTCGTGGCATTTAGTCAATTTGTCGTGGCATTTAATCCATTGGTCGTGGCGTGGCATTTAGTCCATAGGTCGTGGCATTTAGTCCATTAGTCGTGGCATTTAGTCCATTAGTCGTGGCATTTAGTCCATATCCGTGGCATTTAGTCCATAAGTCGTGTCATTTAGTCCATTAGTCGTGGCATTTAGTCCATATCCGTGGCATTTAGTCCATTAGTCGTGGCATTTAGTCCATAAGTCATGGCATTTAGTCCATAAGTCATGGCATTTAGTCCATAAGTCGTGGCATTTAGTCCATAAGACGAGGCATTTAGTCCATAGGTGGTCGCATTTAGTCCATAAGTCGTGGCATTTAGTGGCATTTAGTCCATAGGTCGTGTCATTTAGTCCATAAGTCATGGCATTCAGTCCATACGTTGTGGCATTTAGTCCATAAGTTATGGCATTCAGTCCATACGTTGTGGCATTTAGTCCATAAGTCATGGCATTCAGTCCATAAGTCGTGGCATTTAGTCCATAAGTCATGGCATTCAGTCCATACGTTGTGGCATTTAGTCCATAAGTCATGGCATTCAGTCCATACGTTGTGGCATTTAGTCCATATCCGTGGCATTAAGTCCAAATGTCGGGGCATTCAGTCCATACGTCGTGGCATTTGAGACCATTGTCTCAGTTCTCTCTTATTTCCATGATGATTTCTCTTTGTGATTCGTTCATTCTATGTTGGCTTTTGAAGTGCTACTTTAAGTCATAACCATACTGGCTTCACATTCCCTCTCACACTTTTTCAACGAAAAACCGGGAGGTCAATATACTACACGTATAATCAATTATCAGCGCACAGAGTGTGATCCCGCTCCTCCCTTTCTCGTTGCCCTTGACACCGCAACCCCCACGATCCACGACGCATTCGCTGAGAATGTGTTTTCGTGCTGCTGTATGTTGTCTGCTCCTTTCTGATTCGTCAGAGTGTTTGATATGCAGCGCCTAACAGGCTGCTGTACTGTATGCTTCTTAGGGAGTTGAGAAGGACTTTGAATGAAAGAAATGGCAGCCTGCTGAAGTGTAAATTATGATGTACAGTCAGTGAGCCTGCACTTTGTGTGCGGGGATACGGACTGCATATATCCATCTTCATCTTTAACCCATCTTTATTGCATACGCAAACACCACTATTATTTTAGGACACGCTAATTGAAGTAGGCCTATACATTTTGCTGCTCTGCTTTGTTTTCATGATTAAATTTGTGTCTGCGGAAAGAATGTCAGGCGTTATCACTGAGCCTACGAAAATTTGAATAATATTATGAAATTGCATTGCTAATCTTCTTAGGAACGTTTTTGAAGATTCCTGATACTCAAGATCTGAACAACACATTCACCAGAGGATGTCATTAAGCACTGTCAACAGAAAGGTTCTGTCTTGTTTTGTTTTATTCGCCTTTCGAAGCACGACTGCGAACGGAGGTAATTGGATTTGAGGGGTGTGGTAGTAGGGCGCCTTGGGCAAGCGTAGCTCTGTGGCCGCCAATTTTATCACCAATTTGCATAATGTGAAATGGAATGTCTTTGAGACACTCCTTACCCATTATACCTGAGCGAAGTGCGTTCCTTAGACAAGCGGGCCTGCTCACGCTTTTGCAAGCACGCCATTGCGCGGATGTAGAATCTAGTTCTTGCCACGCTATC
>JAXRKP010000842.1:7500-150000 GCA_037039925.1 Doris montereyensis
ATGCCAACAATCAAAGACTTGAAAAAGTAGATTATGACAAAAATACTCATTAATCAACATCTATGCCAACAATCAAATACATGAAAAAGAAGCTGACAACTCACAATACTCACTAATCAACATCTATGCCAAATATCAAATACATGAAAAAGAAGCTTATGACAACTCACAATACTCACCAATCAACATCTATGCCAACAATCAAAGACATGAAAAAGAATCTTATGACAACTCACAATACTCACTAATCAACATCTAAGCCAACAATCAAAGACATGAAAGAATCTTATGACAACTCACAATACTCACTAATCAACATCTATGCCAACAATCAAAGACATGAAAAAAGAATCTTATGACAACTCACAATACTCACTAATCAACATCCATGCCAACAATCAAAGACAATATGACAACTCACAATACTCACTAATCAACATCTATACCAACAATCAAAGACATGAAAAAGAAGCTTATGACAACTCACAATACTCACTAATCAACATCTATACCAACAATCAAAGACATGAAAAAGAAGCTTATGACAACTCACAATACTCACTAATCAACATCTACGCCAACAATCAAAGACATGAAAAGAATCTTATGACAACTCACAATACTCACTAATCAACATCTATGCCAACAATCAAAGACATGAAAAAGAAGCTTATGACAACTCACAATACTCACTAATCAACATCTATGCCAAATATCAAATACATGAAAAAAGAAGCTTATGACAACTCACAATACTCACTAATCAACATCTATGCCAACAATCAAAGACATGAAAGAAGCTATGATGCCAAAAAGAATGAAAAGAATTTATGACAACTCACAATACTCACTAATCAACATCTATGCCAACAATCAAAGACATGAAAAAGAATCTTATGACAACTCACAATACTCACTAATCAACATCTATGCCAACAATCAAAGACATGAAAAAGAAGCTTATGACAACTCACAATACTCACTAATCAACATCTATGCCAACAATCAAAGACATGAAAAAGAAGCTTATGACAACTCACAATACTCACTAATCAACATCTATGCCAACAATCAAAGACATGAAAAAGAAGCTTATGACAACTCAAAATACTCACTAATCAACATCTATGCCAACAATCAAAGACATGAAAAAGAATCTTATGACAACTCACAATACTCACTAATCAACATCTAAGCCAACAATCAAAGACATGAAAAAGAAATGACAACTCACAATACTACTAATCAACAATCAATTATGACAACTCACAATACTCACTAATCAACATCTATGCCAACAATCAAAGACATGACAAAGAAGCTTATGACAACTCACAATACTCACTAATCAACATCTATGCCAACAATCAAAGACATGAAAAAGAATCTTATGACAACTCACAATACTCACTAATCAACATCACTAATCAACATCTATGCCAACAATCAAAGACATGAAAAAGAATCTTTCTTTCAAAGACATGAAAGAAATTTTCACAATAGATAAAAACATTATGAATCTTTCTTTAACAAAATTTTACAGATAAAAACATTATGGGATTTTAACTGTATTTCAAACATTGAAAAAATCACAAATACTACAGAAAAAATACATTTACAAGAACAAACCCAGGACATAAACAATTGCAAATCTTAAAAAGATCATATATATATATATATATATATATATATATATATATATATATATATATATATATATATATATATATATATATATATATATATATATATATATATATAGCCTGATGGGTGCCATTAGACAACAAAACCCACTAGGCACAGAAACAACCCGTACAAACCAACCAACACTCAGCAGCTCACGATTCTATATTCCTCCTCAAATACAAACGTTTCAGATAGATCATCTTAAAGAGACATTATCATAAACTGACCACAAAATAGACAAACTTCTCATCGGACCAGACAATTCACAATACAAGAGACAGACATTAAAGAGACAATATCATACACAGACAACAAAGCAGTCAAACTGCTCATCGGACCAGACAATTCACAATACAAGAGACAGACATTAAAGAGACAATATAATAAACAGACCACAAAGCAGCCATCATCGGACCAGACAATTCACAATACAAGAGACAGACATTAAAGAGACAATATCATAAACAGACCACAAAGCAGTCAAAACGAAATACTTGCCGAGGCAGAAAGAGATGCAAAAACACGCAACCACACACCAAATAACCTAAACAACATAGAAAAAGAGATAACAGAGAAAAAACACTTAATTATCGCAAATGAAAACCCTTTGCCATACCGACTTCTCAAAAGATCTGCTCAAATCCGATCTTGATAATCTCATCAACAAGGCAGAAACAGTGGAAGCAAAATTAGAATTTTGGAAAACACAATTTTGAACATCTTTGAAGAACATGCTCCTGTCTGCTCAAGAACACTAACCATCCGGTCTGACTCAAAATGGTTTAGCGACGATATGCGACGATTCAAACACTAACCATCCGGTCTGACTCAAAATGGTTTAGTGACCATATGCGACGATTTAAACACTAACCATACGGTCTGACTCAAAATGGTTTAGTGACGATATGCGACGATTCAAACACTAACCATCCGGTCTGACTCAAAATGGTTTAGTGACGATATGCGACAATTCAAACACTAACCATCCGGTCTGACTCAAAATGGTTTAGTGACCATATGCGACGATTTAAACACTAACCATACGGTCTGACTCAAAATGGTTTAGCGACGATATGCGACGATTCAAACAGAAGAGGAGGAAAGCGGAAAGACTGGAGAAAAAACCAAACTGAATACTCACAAAGAACTCTATATTCGGACCAGAAACGAGACAACAATTGATAAATGAAACTGCCGCATTCCTCAAACAACTCAGACACGCGGAGTTACTCCCTTGTCGTGTTTTGAGCCAGTTACAGAAGAAAAGTCCCACATTTTGTTCGCAAAAATGCGAACAAATCCTGCCAGTTAGACCACATACCAACATGGCTGATTAAAGAATACATTCACAAATTAGCTCCATCAATTACTTTCATTGTCAACTGCTCGATAATGAATTCAGAATTTCCAGAAGTTTTCAAAGAGGAAATGTAACTTATCTTATTAAAAAGCCTTCACTTGATAAAGTTGATCTGAAAATTATTGGTCAACCTCAAACCTCCACTTTGTTTCAAAAACAGTAGAAATAATCGTAGCAAACAGACAGCACAATCACATCGAGAACAACAATATCTCCACTACCTTCCAGTCTGGATACAAAACTGGACACACTACGGACACAGCCCTTCTGCGTGTTCACAATGACATCATCAACCTCATTGGGAGCAATCCTAATGTATTACTGCTTCTGTTGGACTTCAGCGTCGCTTTAGACAGTGTTGACCACACAATATTATTAATGAGACTTCAGCAAGATTTTTCAGTAGAGGGCGATGCTCTTAACTGGTTCATTGAATACCTTACAGATCTAAAACAGAAATTCCTAATTAATGGATCATCAAATACATAAACATCACTGAATTTCGGCGTTCCGCAAGGCTCGGTCCTTGGACCTATCCTTTTCACCATCTACACATCACGTCTGAAACATATTTTGTCATAGGCCGGCGTCAACTACCACCTTTACGTTGATGATACACAGATTTATCTTCAAGTCGCGTCTGAATCGTTGCATTCAGTCATGAGTTCGATGGAGTAATGAGTCAGTGACGTAAAATCATGAATGAACCTAAACAAATTGAGATTAAATGAGGATAAAAGTAAACTCGTGGCATTTACAACGAGAAGAGGAAAATTAATCGTGGAGTCTATTTCAATTTTGGACTGGAAAATCAATCGTTCACCATGTATACGCAATCTTGGCTCTCATCTCAACGAATCGCTGACTATGTAAGAATGTGTGAACACTGTGCTGAAAACTACTCATTACCATCTGAGAAACCTGTACAAAATCAGAGAGATCTGCTCGACAAAAATTCACCAAGAATCATCATGCATGCCCTCATCACAAGTAAAATTGATTGCTGTAACAGCAAAGACTCATAAACAAAATTGCAGGACATTTTTAACAAAGTTGCCAGGGTCATTACAAAGACAAATGTACGTGAGAACATCAGCCCTGTCCTGCATTCGCTGCACCGGCTGCCCATCGAGAAGAGAATGTCTTTCAAAATTGCCTGCCACACCTACAATGGCATACACGGACAGGCTCTTAAATATCTCGACGCTCTGATTGACATCAACGTTCCCGCTAGAAGCCTAAGATCCTCAAACGCAATCAACATTAGAAAGAGGCGATCAAAAACGAAATTCGCCGACCGATCTTTTTCTAATGCCGCACCCACTGTCTGGAACGCCCTGTCTACGAAAACCAGAAACTGTACTAACTACAGAACTTTCAAATCACACCTTAAAACAGAATTATTCCGGCTAGCATAGTATTAACATTTATCGCTTACACACAATTGTGTGACTTGTGTGAAGGGCTTCAGAGCATGCCAAATTGATCAAATGCAATATACAAGTGAGCTATTATTATTATTATTATTATGTTCGCAAGCAAACATATATTATTGACTATTTTGAACAAACTGGAACGTTGTGAGAATTACAACCTTTTTCTTTAGAGCTAGAGACAGCTGTTGCAACCTTTCTTAAGCAGAAATCGTCATTTCCTACTTCTGATATAGGCATCAGCCAAGGCAATGCGTTATTTCACTCCGAGTGGGATAACTTCGATGCTCTCTTGACAGGAATACACAACAAACTATTTGTACACATAACAACGAGTAGTATTCCACCCAAGAGACGACTGGAGAGTGTGAAATGGTCAGGACTCTTCCAGAATGTACCTACCAAGGACCAGAGAAAGATCCCTTCATAATGATGCCCCTATGTTGCTACCATCATTCCGTGTGCCAATAGAAATAGGTTCACGTACACGTATCGACATACAACATGTTCAACAACAACATGAGATGAATGGCTGTGTTTGCCCGTCACAATGCAGTCAAAAGGTATTTGGTCTGGATGATGGCTCGATTAATAGGCAGCAAAGGGAAGCAATATTATGTGGCAGGGTTTGGAGGGTTTGTATTGGTAACTGGCTCGGCATAATCATCCAAAAAACAACCATTGCATATTACTACCCGAAGCATAAACGAACCAATTACAGAATACGGCGTGGTGAGAGAATTGTTAAAGAAGTGCGAAAAAGCAACAGATGAGATGCAGCAAGAAATATAACAATCATCACTTTTGACCTGGGTGTTGTACTGAAGGACGTGCCCATTGTATAGAAAGAATCGGACAAAAAAGGTTAGAGAGTCAACACGAATTCAGAAACCACATCATCTTCATGTCATAATGAATTACCTGAATATGATTGGGAGGAAACGAGGCCTGAAGGACACACAATTACATTTTGGGCTATAACACCAATAGTAGGAATTGCCACAGCCAAGACCAAAGTAAAATATTTGACTAGGCATCTTTGTAACCTACTTTAGCATCTCAAACTCCTTACGAGCTTCAATTGGAGTGTAAACAAGTTTATGTTTGCATTGTCATTAAACATCCTGCAGGCATGGTTTTTTTAAATGTGACACGTTTCTATTTTTAGATTTTCTCGTTATCTTACTTTTTAAAAGCCTGGGTTCATTAAATATCATACCATTGATGTTGTTTTGTCTAGATATGTCTTTTTTATATCCTACTTGACCATATGTTGATGACTTTCAACAGTAGACTATTTTTAATCTATTTTGGGGGCATTTTCAATGTTTTGCAGGCTCTAGCGCCTAAACGTTCAATTGTTTTGTTTTTGGAACATAAAATTTCGAATTCAGCACTTCGAAAAATACCGAAATAGGTGGGTTTAGTAGGATCCTGGTGGTCGGGGGAGAGACTGGGGACCTATCATATTGGTACTTCCCCAAGTAACAAGCTCCGCATCTGAGGGCCGTAGTGACTTTGAAGTAAGGGACTAATAGCATTACCTCTTCACTGTTTAACACATCCACTGTCACGGGAGGCTGTTGGGGCACTGCCATGGAAGGCTGTCGAAGCACTGCCACGGGAGCACTGCCACGAGAGCACTGCCACGGAGGCTGTCGGGGCACTGCCACGGGAGGCTGTCGCGGAACTGTCACGGGAGGCTGTCGGGGCACTGTCACGGGAGGCTGTCGGAGCACTGTCACGGGAGGCTGTCGGGACACGGTCACGGGAGGCTGTCGAGGCACTGCCACAGGAGGCTATCGGGGAACTGTCACGAGAAGCTGTCGGGGAACTGTCACCGGAGGCTATCGAGGCACTGTCACGGAGGCTGTTGGGGCACTGCCACGGGAGGCTATCGAGGCACTGTCACGGGAGGCTGTTGGGGCACTGTCACCTGGAGGCTGTTGGGGCACTGCCACGGAGGCTGCCGGGGCACTGTCACGGAACGCTGTCGGGCCACTGTTACGGGAGACTGTCGGTGCACTATCACGGGAGGCTGTCGGGGAACTGTCACGGAGGCTGTCGGGGCACTGCGACCGGAGGCTATCAGGGCACTGTCACGGGAGGCTGTCGGGGCACTGCCACAGGAGGCTGTCGGGGCACTGCCACGGGAGGCTGTCGGGGCACTGCCACGGGAGGCTGTCGGGGCACTGCCACGGGAGGCTGTCGGGGAACTATCACGGGAGGCTGTCGGGACACTGTCACGGGAGGCTGTCAGAGCACTGTCACGGGAGGCTGTCGGAGCACTGTCACGGAGGCTGTCAGGGAACTATCCCGGAGAGCACTGTCACGGGAGCACTGCCACGAGAGCACTGCCACGGGAGGCTGTCGGGGCACTGTCACGGGAGGCTGTCGGGGCACTGTCACGGGAGGCTGTCGGGGCACTGTCACGGGGAGGCTGTCGGAGCACGGTCACGGGAGGCTGTCGGGGCACTGTCACGGGAGGCTGTCGGAGCACTGTCACGGGAGGCTGTCAGGACACTGTCATGGGAGGCTGTCAGGCACTGTCACGGGAGGCAGCCAGGGCACTGTCACGGAGGCTGTCAGGGCACTGTCACGGAGGCTGTCAGGGCACTGTCACGGGATGCTTTCAGGGCACTGTCACGGGAGGCTGTCAGGGCACTGTCACAGGATGCTGTCAGGGCACTGTCACGGGAGGCTGTCAGGGCACTGTCACGGGAGGCTGTTAGGGCACTGTCACAGGATGCTGTCAGGGCACTGTCATGGGATGCTGTCAGGGCACTGTCACGGGATGCTGTCAGGGCACTGTCACGGGAGGCTGTCGGGAATATGGGCACTGTCACGGGTCGTCCGTGTGTTTATCTCACTCTCTTTAACATCATTCCGTTGTCTTGCTGTATCTTCTTAAGTATCCTGAGATAACCACATATGTGGGAACGGAGTTAACTTCATTCAACCAACTCCCTTCACACACAAATAAAGCTACAAAAAAAGTGTAAATAGACTTGACAGTAACGGATAGAAAGAACAACAAAACAAAACAAAACATGAAGAAAAGAATACCACAAAGCTTTTCGTACATGGAATCCAACACCAAAGAAATATTAGTTTTATTTTATTTCCATTTTATTTGCGCTCCAGAACACCTAATGATGTAAGATTTTAAAAGGTTTTACATGACAATTTTGCTTTGCCATGTTAGGTCTTACGATAAGAAAACAATACAATGACCACAAAAAGTAGCATTGAAACTTGGGAAACATTAGGAAAGTAATTGCACGATTATTCGGTATTGGAAACAAAATTATTCATTATCGATACTTTACATGCTTAAGCTGTTGACAAACTAGGTTTGGGAGGTCCCTTACGTGATCGATGATTATGTTGATGATGACGATGATGATGGCAATAGATAATATTCTTGTCGATATTTATTTAGGATACCATCAGCGTTGTTATCGGGTCAGAGCTCGTTTTATTAAGAATGTCAATGCTATTATGTGGCATGACTTTCATACAGGAGATAGAAACATAACATCAAGAAAAATGAGAAAGGAGCTAAACAACAAGCAAAACCACTAGCAAAAACAGGAAAATTGAAGTTCCATCAAAGCCATTGCGACCCATATAGCGAAGCTCATCCTGGTTTCTATAGAGTGAATTGTAATATTTGAAAATAATCACCTCCTGGACATAACGCTAGTCTGTCGCAGTGTTTCCTTCCAAACTGTTCCTTGTGCCCATTAACACCTGGGTTGAGTAGGCGAACTGCGTGTTGAGTATCTTTGCCAAGAAACACAACGTCAGACCGAGCATTGCTATGATTCGAACCCAGGAGTTCATGATCCCAGTCCGGAAACTTGGCCATACGACCACCCACGCCACTTCCCGAAACAAGAACAGCAAATAATAATAATAATAAAAATTGAATAACAAAGGACTTCCAGCACGCAACAGTATTTAATAAGTATTTTTAGTAACAAATCATCAATTAATAAAATGGTGCATTTTTATAATTATCACACAAAATCGTAACGTTTTTCATTATTATTATCATTATTGTATTTTTTTAATACTTTAGCTACTTTATTTATCCTTTACACGAAATATGTGTTTAAAAACAATGACATCACATAAGATGCATTTGACAATATCAGCGTTCCAGTGGTGACGCTAGCCAGCTAGCAGGTAGATGTTAACTTTTAGATCCTAGAATATAGATAGCCAGCTAGCACCTAGATGTTAACATTTAGATCTTAGAATATAGATAGCCAGCTAACAGCTAGATGTTAACATTTAGATCCTAGAATATAGATTTACAATCTAGATCTAGATCGACATCTAGTGAAGGCTACAAAAAGTTGGTGATAGTCTTCCAATGAAAAGATAATTAACATTAACAAAGGTAGCCCGCAAGGTTGTGTAAGTTCACCGCTGTTATATATAATTTCTACAAAACTGATTATGTAGCCGCCAGCTTTCAAAAAATGTCATGTTATCAAATATGCTGACGATACTGCCATAATTGGACTAATAGGCCCTTCATGCGGAAATAATGGTGATTATTTTGAACAGGTTGCTGGTAGGTCCTTCTTGCTTCCTTTTTTCATCTGGTTATGTTCTTTTAATTCACCCTGACATCACGACAATGATGGACGGGGGAAAATTTCAAAGAAACAAACAAAACAGAAAGCACAGCATGATGTCTGAAATTCACATTGTGTATCATATTTAATATATGCATATATTTTTCTTAAAATATCTAATAATAGAAATGTACATTTTTATTATTATTATTATTATTATTATTATTATTATTATTATTATTATTATTATTATTATTATTATTATTATTATTATTATTATTATTATTATTATTGTTATTATTATTATTATAATTATTATTATTATTATTATTATTATTATTATTATTATTATTATTATTATTATCATCATCATTATTATTATTATTATTATTATTATTATTTTTATTATTATTATTATTATTATTATTATTATTATTATTATTATTATTATTATTATTATTATTATCATCATTATTGTTATTATTATTATTATTATTATTATTTTCTGTAAATCATGTCAGAAAAACCACCTTTTTTTAAATGTCAAGAAAACTAAAGAGAAAATGTTCGACTTGAGATTAAAAACACAAAAACACAACTAAAAATCGCGATTCTGTTCTGACTAAAAGTCGAGATTCTGTTCTGACTCAAAATTGAGATTCTGTTCTGACTAAAAATCGAGATTCTGTTCTGACTAAAAATGGGGCAGTCTAACTGGTACATCTGCAAGAGCGCGGCTTAGTTCTTCCAGGAAACTTCTCATCATGTATTCGATGACGGCTTTTCTCATAGAATCCTGTTTACTTTGATCCGCTATCAACTGGTAGATAGACTTCAATTGACCGGAAAATAGCCAAGGGTCAGAATCAACAGTCGGTTGCCATCTTTGAATGCCATCGGACTTTAACAGGTTTGTCTCTCCCCCATAATATTTAGTCTCAGCAACGGTTGCCGCTTTAAATGTTTCATACTCCTCACTAGATCCAGAGACCGTTCCACCATGAAGAGAAATTATTTGCATGTATGTAGCTTTGGCGTTTGCTTCGACTTCTGATTGAGTCCCACAGTGAGCGTACCTTTTGCCGGTCTCCATATAAGTCCGTATATAGCCACCGAATCTCCCAACAGAGAAATAATTTGTGCCAAAATCTCCAATGAAGTTATTATACGATGCTCGATTCGTCTCAAACGTACCGGAAACTTTTTGCTCAAGGTCCCTCTGAGCAAAGTGATCCAGACTCAGGACCAACTTGAGGTGGAAATCGACACGGTTGGCGGACTCGAACGCAGAGACATCTTCTACAAGCTTGTCAGTGCTGTGAATAGAATATTGCAATCTGTTGTAAGAAGTACTTGCTGGGAAAGAGAACTTGGAAAGAAATCCTGACAACCCTACATTGGCATTCATCCATTTTCGGACTTCGGTTCTAGATTTAAACCACTTGGTGTACGCAGACGACCATCCTCCAGGAACTAACGTCATATGCCAAACCTGATCTGGGAGGTCATAGAAAGTTCCGCGTGGGCTTCTCCGTGTTCTGTTTTGGTTACAGGCGAATTGAATAACGGGGTTTTAAAATCATTGTGGTTGGTCATTTCTAAGGGTACCATATCAAGCGTTGTAATGTCAACATCTCTGACCATCTTTGCCACTCCTGATGGAGGCTTGGAGCAAGACTTCGTGGGGGACTGCGCCGGGGTCAAGGTCACCAAGAGCATGGCTACAACTGTGACAGACTTACCAGGATGCATCATGATGTCTGTGAGGAGAGGGAGAAAAGAATCTGACTGTAAAGAATGAAATGAAATATTAAATTTCACTCTGCTTAATGTATTATACAATTCATATATTGCCCATATTCGTGTCAGTCACACGTACTAAATTTGAGGAGGATGGGTGAGGACCCAACAGCAACAGCCAAATATGCAAACGTAGAAATAAACAACTTTATTTCATAGTTCAGTTGTTTTTAAATTGTTTTTTATCTTCTTCATTTCTATTCTTTATTATTTTATAAAATCGTTTCCAAGTCCCGCAGCCCCTAACCAGTCCGCCGTCGATATGATGATAAAGTAAAGTACGTCCCATACTCAGACTTGACAGTAACCAGAGTCGAGTCCTGGTCTTTCTAGGCATACGTCATCATGTGGTAGTTTGCCACGCCACTTTTGCTTTCGTCGAGTGGGAAAAATAAACCTAGATCTAGATCTAGCTAGATCTACTCATTTCGCTGTTGGGTCGGCAGAAGAACAAGAATTTTTTTTCCCCAGACTGAGACTCAAATTAAAACCAGGTGTATCGGGTGGTAGCGGTAGTACAACACGCTCTAACGTCTGAGATACCGGCACCTCGATACGACAGCAGTGTACATTCATTTTCAATATTTTCCTATCTATCGCATGGCCTTTTGCAAAATCTCTCAATTTGTTATACTTCTTAATAATACCGTAATAATATAGCAATTAAGGGTTATTGTAACAGAGTTACTTGTTTCCCGGAAAGATATTTCCCGAAGTAAAAGAAAACATATGACGTAATCGATCTTAGCGCATGAAAGCCTCTAGAGATTGTGACGTAACCATGTGTTTTGATTTCTTTATGTCTAGAAAGAATGACATGTGTCTGATTCCAATTGTGTGGATTGATTGTCGACTGTGAGTATAATAAACCTTGAGCATTTGGTGTATTGTCTTGAACGTTCTGAGGAATTTCCGTTTAGCCCTCGTAACGTTATAAAAGAGTCTATGTTTTAAGTATAAAAGAGCAGTTTATCCACTATTTATCTACGATTGAGGGTCTATTCAAAAGTGCGAGAAATAAATTCCACTGATGCTAGTACGGAGAGAAAGTTACATGCTAACCTGTGATTCCACTGATGCTGTTATACGTCAGCATTGTGAAAGCGCTTCACTTCATTGATTGATTGATCGACTATTGAAAACGAACTGTGAGTATAATAAACGCCTTTGTTGTAATTATTAATTGAGCATTTGGTGTTTTTAAAAACGGATTGCGTCTACGGTCTATTCGTGAACATCTAGATCTGAAAAGAGAACTATTGTCTGAAAACGCTCCATTAGCCGGTCTCTAGTTTATAACAGTTATAAACAGTAACTGTTTATTTTTGAACTTAACTAGTTTATCCACAAGGTGCGTCCACTGATGCTTTACATATGATTACTCATTCATGCTAGCTAGTACGGTCTATTGAAAACGAACTAGTTTATCCACTGAAAACGAATGTTAGTCCTACGGTCTATTGAAAACGAACTAGTTTATCCACTGTGCTGTCCTACGGTCTATTGAAAACGAACTAGTTTATCCACTCCACTGATGCTGATGCTGAAAACGAACTAGTTTATCTACTACGGTCTATCCTACGGTCTATTGAAAACGAACTAGTTTATCCACTGTGCTAGCCTACGGTCTATTGAAAACGAACTAGTTTATCCACTGATGCTGTCCTACGGTCTATTGAAAACGAACTAGTTTATCCACTGTGTTTATCCACTGATGCCTACGGTCTATTGAAAACGAACTAGTTTATCCACTGATGCTGTCCTACGGTCTATTGAAAACGAACTAGTTTATCCACTGATGCTGTCCTACGGTCTATTGAAAACGGACTAGTTTATCCACTGATGCTGTCCTACGGTCTATTGAAAACGAACTAGTTTATCCACTGATGCTGTCCTACGGTCTATTGAAAACGAACTAGTTTATCCACTGATGCTGTCCTACGGTCTATTGAAAACGAACTAGTTTATCCACTGATGCTGTCCTACGGTCTATTGAAAACGAACTAGTTTATCCACTGCTGTCCTACGGTCTATTTTATCCTACGGTCTATTGAAAACGAACTAGTTTATCCACTGTGCTAGTCCTACGGTCTATTGAAAACGAACTAGTTTATCCACTGATGCTGTCTGTCTACGGTCTATTGAAAACGAACTAGTTTATCCACTGATGCTAGTCTACGGTCTATTGAAAACGAACTAGTTTATCCACTGTGCTGTCCTACGGTCTATTGAAAAAACTAGTTTAACTGCTGTTTGAAAACGAATCACTGTGTTGCCTACGGTCTATTGAAAACGAACTAGTTTATCCACTGATGCTGTCCTACGGTCTATTGAAAACGAACTAGTTTATCCACTGATGCTGTCCTACGGTCTATTGAAAACGAACTAGTTTATCCACTGTCCTGTCTAGAAAACGGACTCCACTGATGTTGTCTATTGAAAACGAACTAGTTTATCCACTGATGCTGTCCTACGGTCTATTGAAAACGAACTAGTTTATCCACTGATGCTGTCCTACGGTCTATTGAAAACGAACTAGTTTATCCACTGATGCTGTCCTACGGTCTATTGAAAACGAACTAGTTTATATGCTGTCCTGAAAACGAACTAGTTTATGCTGAAAACGAACTAGTTTATCCACTGATCCTGTCCTACGGTCTGAAAACGGTCTATTGAAAACGAACTAGTTTATCCACTGATGCTAGTCCTACGGTCTATTGAACGAACTTGTTTATCCACTGTGCTAGTTTATCCACTGATGTTGTCCTACAGTCTATTGAAAACGAACTAGTTTATCCACTGTGCTAGCCTACGGTCTATTGAAAACGAACTAGTTTATCCACTGATGTTGTCCTACAGTCTATTGAAAACGAACTAGTTTATCCACTCCTACAGTCTTTGAAAACGAACTAGTTTATCCACTGTGCTAGTCTACGGTTTATTAAAAACGGAAAACGAACTAGTTTATCCACTGTGCTAGTCTACGGTCTATTGAAAACGGACTAGTTTATCCACTGATGCTAGTCTACGGTCTATTGAAAACGGACTAGTTTATCCACTGATGCTAGTCTACGGTCTATTAAAAACGGACTAGTTTATCCACTGTGCTAGTCTACGGTCTATTGAAAACGGACTAGTTTTACTGTCTAGTCACGGTCTATAAAAACGGACTAGTTTATCCTGCTAGTCTACGGTCTATTGAAAACGAACTAGTTTATCCACTGATGCTGTCCTACAGTCTATTGAAAACGAACTAGTTTATCCACTGATGCTAGTCCTACGGTCTATTGACAATGAACTAGTTTACCTACAGTCTATTGAAAACGAACTAGTTTATCTACTGTGCTAGCCTACGGTCTATTGAAAACGAACTAGTTTATCTACTGTGCTAGCCTACGGTCTATTGAAAACGAACTAGTTTATCCACTGTACTAGCCTACGGTCTATTGAAAACGAACTAGTTTATCTACTGTGCTAGCCTACGGTCTATTGAAAACGAACTAGTTTATCTACTGTGCTAGCCTACGGTCGATTGAACACGATTAAAGACACAACCATTTAACCTGTCCAGTTCCTTATTTTTAATTTTGCACATGGTTGCGACAGATGGCCGAGAGTTTTTTTAAGCCGACATGATCATCAGATCTAATCACCGAAATTATCTATGTCAATACAATAATTTTCCTACTGCTTATGGCTATGCCTACGACCACTCTGTGGCGTCGGTGGCTGAGTAGTTAGGCTGTCGGACTGGGGATTATGATGTCCTGTGTTCGAATCCTAGCAAAGCTAGGTCCGACGTTGTGTTCCTTGGGAGAGACACTTGACACACATCTCCCCTCTCTACCCAGGTGCAAATGGGTACAAGTACTAGCTTGGGAGTAAAACTCCGCGTCAGACTAGCGTCCTGGCCAAGAGGTGATTATTGTCCCATGTTCCACTTCACGCTATTGAAACCGGGATATGCTCCAGCTCTAGTGGTCGTAACGGCCTTAAAGGCACGTGACTACGACCATCACGTCTTTGTTCTAATAGTCTGTACAGTTCATGGAGGTCTAGTTGAAAAGCATATCGTGATAACACAATCGACCTTTCTTCCTTTATAGTGCACTAGTCTACCCGTCTACCCATTGCCATGCACTAGTCTACCCGTCTACCCATTGTAGTGCACTAGTCTACCCGTATACCCATTGCAGTGCACTAGTCTACCCGCCTACCCATTGTAGTGCACTAGTCTACCCGTCTACCCATTGTATTAGTCTACCGTCTACTAGTGCACTAGTCTACCCGTCTACCCATTGCAGTGCACTAGTCTACCCGTCTACCCATTGCAGTGCATTAGTCTACCCGTCTACCCATTGCAGTGCACTAGTCTACCCGTCTACCCATTGCAGTGCACTAGTCTACCCGTCTACCCATTGCAGTGCACTAGTCTACCCGTCTACCCATTGCAGTGCACTAGTCTACCCGTCTACCCATTGTACTACACTAGTCTACTCGTCTACCCATTTGCACTAGATACCCGTCTACCCATTGCAATGCATTAGTCTACCCGTCTACCCATTGCAGTGCACTAGTCTACCCGTCTACCCATTGCCGTGCACTAGTCTACCTGTCTACCCATTGCAGTGCACTAGTCTACCCGTCTACCCATTGCAATGCACTAGTCTACCCGTCTACCCATTGCAGTGCACTAGTCTACCCGTCTACCCATTGTTGTCAGTGTACATTTGTGTAAACGCGAACAAAGGACAATCAGATCAATGAAAAATTAAAGTTGATAAATACTTAGATATAGGTAAATTAATAAATACATGCATATAAGTAAAGGAATAGGTAAATAACGAATTTATAAGAAGAATATGAACAAATACATAGATAAATGAATAAATAAATGAAGTAGATAAATAAATGAAGAAATAAAAAATAAACAGATAAATGAATAGATGAATGAATAGATGATAAATAAATAAATAAATAGATAAAAATTACATTCACTTGAATTCAATTCAATTCAATCATCTTTATTAATCGTTTAAAAAGGATATTTTATTTTGTGTTATCACAATTTGCGTTTGAAAAATAAATGTACATGAATAAGTAAAGGATTAAATAAATACATAAATGAATATTAAGTAGATGAGTAAATATATTCATTTATAGATAATACGTAAATAAGTAAATGAATAAATAGATAAATAAATAAGTAAATAAATGAATACATAGATTATAATAAATAAATGATAGATAGATAAATGATAAATACATAAATAAATGAACAAATAAATAAATAATTAAATGAATAAATAAAGAAACAGATAAATAAATAAATAATTTTATAGACTCGGAAAGAAAGTTGCACTTTATACATCTTGAACCATTTACCTGATATATTTATATAGGATTTTTAAGAATGCCTTTTTTTTTAAATACTATATTTATTTGAATGTTTACCGTTTAAAAGCTTAATTAATATTTCAAAGCGTTAGTGTGCATTGGTCCACTACTTGCATATATATATATATATATATATATATATATATATATATATATATATATATATATATATTATATATTGTATCTTACGTGAGGGGAGGAGGGAACGGCTTTTAACTGTAGTCAATCTTTGGGGTACAAGAATATTTGCAGTTACGTCCCTTGGTAAAGTTGCACGCACACTGTCAATGCCAGACTCATACGTGGCCGTCGCAACTTCAAGACGGCACTGGCTGGATACGGGTTTCAAGCAGATAGATAGAAATATTGACAGACAGACAGACAAGCTGACAGACAGATAGACATACAGATAAACAGACCTACAAACGGATAGTCAAATTGGATGATCGTGTAAGTACATCGATGTACATTATTCATGGGGTTGCAAAGATAACAGTATAACTGATACGAATGGTGATGCTAGTTTGTAATGAAACTCTTCATTGAGCCATTGATTATATGAACCATATAAAAGTTGCGTAAACTGATTATCGTTCTACTCTACGCGTAATTTCGTTTAGTAAACGTGTACTCTTAAATTAAGGTAATAAATAATATATGTAATATAGATAGACGCCTGAGCCTCATAACAACGAATGTCAGGTAAGAACAACTAAATTCAGATCAGATAAGATAAGATAAAACTTTAATGTTTCAAGGTCTGAGACTATTTTTAAAGTCATGTCATGATACTTGCCTACTTTCTTATCTTAACTAGTTGCATAAATAAGGAAAACATGCCGTTTGGTTTGTCTATTTAGGCCTCTAGTTGCTTAAATAAGAAAAAAAAATGACGCTTGGTTTGTCTATTTAGTCTGCTAGTTGTTTAAATAGAAAAAAATGACGCTTGGTTTGTCTATTTAGTCTGCTAGTTGTTTAAATAGAAAAAATGACGCTTGGTTTGTCTATTTAGGCCACTAGTTGTTTAAATAGAAAAAATTACGCTTGGTTTGTCGATTTAGTCTGCTAGTTGCTTAAACAAGAAAACTTGACGCTTGGTTTGTCTATTTAGGCTAGTTGTTTAAATCGGAAAAAATGACGCTTGGTTTTGTCTAGTTAGGCCACTAGTTGTGTAAATAAGAAAACATGATGACGTTTGGTTTGTCTATTTAGGCCGCTAGTTGTGTAAATAAGAAAACATGATGACGTTTAGTTTGCCTATTTAGGCCGCTAGTTGTGTAAATAAGAAAACATGATGACGTTTGGTTTGTCTATTTAGGCCGCTAGTTGTGTAAATAAGAAAACATGATGCCGTTTGGTTTGTCTATTTAGGCCGCTACTTGTGTAAATAAGAAAACATGCCGTTTGGTTTGTCTATTTAGGCCGCTAGTTGTGTAAATAAGAAAACATGATGACGTTTAGTTTGCCTATTTAGGCCGCTAGTTGTGTAAATAGGAAAACATGATGACGTTTAGTTTGTCTATTTAGGCCGCTAGTTGTGTAAAAAAGAAAACATGATGACGTTTAGATTTGTCTATTTAGGCCGCTAGTTGTGTAAATAAGAAAACGTAAAGGCCGCTATTTAGGCCGCTAGTTGTGTAAATAAGAAAACATGACGCTTGGTTTGTCTATTTAGGCCGCTAGTTTGTAAATAAGAAAATATAAGGCTTGGTTTGTCTATTTAGGCCGCTAGTTGTGTAAATAAGAAAACATAAGGCTTGGTTTGTCTAGTTAGGCCACTAGTTGTGTAAATAAGAAAACATGACGCTTGATTTGTCTAGTTAGGCCACTAGTTGTGTAAATAAGAAAACATGGCTTGATTTGTCTAGTTAGGCCACTAGTTGTGTAAATAAGAAAACATGACGCTTGATTTGTCTAGTTAGGCCACTAGTTGTTTGTAAATAAGAAAACATAAGCTTGGTTTGTCTATTTAGGCCGCTAGTTGTGTAAATAAGAAAACATAAGGCTTGGTTTGTCTAGTTAGGCCACTAGTTGTGTAAATAAGAAAACATGACGCTTGATTTGTCTAGTTAGGCCACTAGTTGTGTAAATAAGAAAACATGATGACGCGATTTGGAGGCTTGATTTGTCTATTTAGGCCACTAGTTGTGTAAATAAGAAAACATAAGGCGTGGTTTGTCTAGTTAGGCCGCTAGTTGTGTTAAATAAGAAAACATAAGGCTTGGTTTGTCTAGTTGTTTGCATTTTTACGCTTGGTTTGTCTAGTTAGGCCAATAGTTGCATAAAGCAGAATAATTACGCTTGGTTTGTCTAGTTAGGCCACTTGTTGGTTTAAGCATAAAGTTACTTTGTACATATAAGGAAACATATTACATTTAAAAATGACGAAGACATAAGGCGTGGTTTGTCAGTTGTTTTGTTGATGCCAATGAGGAGACAAGACACAGTCACCGGCCTCCCTAACTAGGTGACCCTTGAAGAGCATAAATACTTTGTACATATACCGAAATATATTACATTTTAAAATGACGAGACAAGAGACAGCACTGCTGATGATGCCAATGAGGAGACAAGACACAGCACCGCTGATGATGCCAATGAAGAGACAAGAGACAGCACCGCTGATGATGCCAATGAGGAGACAAGACACAGCACTGCTGATGATGCCAATGAAAAGACAAGAGACAGCACCGCTGATGATGCCAATGAGAAGACAAGAGACAGCACCGCTGATGATGCCAATGAGGAGACAAGAGACAGCACTGCTCATGATGCCAATGAAAAGACAAGAGACAGCACCGCTGATGATGCCAATGAGGAGACAAGAGACAGCACCGCTGATGATGCCAATGAGGAGACAAGAGACAGCACCGCTGATGATGCCAATGAGGAGACAAAAGACAGCATCGCTGATGATGCCAGTGAGGAGACAAGACACAGCAGCGCTGATGCCAATGAGGAGACAAGAGACAGCACCGCTGATGCCAATGAGAAGACAAGAGACAGCACCGCTGATGATGCCAATGGGGACACAAGAGACAGCACCGCTGATGATGACAAAGACGAGACAAGAGACAGCACCGCTGATGATGCCAATGAGGAGACAAGAGACAGCACCGCTGATGCCAATGAGGAGACAAGAAACAGCACTGCTGATGATGTGGATAACCAGAAAAGACCCGGCGTTGTCAAAGAAAACAGAGCTGGTAAGTGCTAATCATGGGCGATATATATCGGTAGTTACTGTTGGGCCCTAACTGATGTGCCAAACTGGTGAGTGTAGATCATCCATGATTGTGTTTTAGTTAGCGGTTCGCAAGTTTTGGTCTGGTCTCAGTCAGGCAACAAGTAAGCACAGGTTTTTATAGTATTATTATTTAATTGATTTATGTATTTAATGTCTTCTATACTGCCAAACGAAAACCAGTTGGTGCCAAATGTATCGTACCATTAATAAATATGATAAATTCTAACAGAATGCATGTTGCCTTTTTTTTTTAAGTCATCTAAATTCAATAAATTATGTTGTACATTGCAGCTCCATTTGTTATTCCAAGGACACCCCCCATTCGTGGCAGACAAAGGTTGCGACTGCCAAAAGAAAAAGAGAGCAGCAGACACAGCAGCACGCCCTCGGGTCAAGCGACCTGCGTCGTCTAAGCATCTTCACAACCTTGATGTGGAAGACATGCGCATCCTTGAGGAAGGGGAAATGCTCACAGACAAGCACATTGCCGCAGCAAGTAGCATGCTGGTGGCACAGTTCCCTGACATAGGTGGCCTTCAAGACCCCGTTCTTGGGCAAAGTTTACAATTTGATAATGTAGGTGACAAAAGTTATATTCAAATTACGCATTGTCTGCGAGTCAATCACTGGGTGACAGTCAGCAACATGACTGCCCCATCTGACTGTCACCCAGAGGTGTATGACTCCCTTTATGGTAGTGCCATAGAGAAACTTATCAAGTTCCAGTGTTCTTCCTGCTTCTCCCGAAGAGTTGTGGGTTCACGCTAGCATTCAACAATTCGCAGAAACAAGTTGGCGGAGTGGATTGTAGGCTGTTTGCCATAGCTACAGCCACCGCCCTGTGCTTTGGTGTTGACCTACAGCAGGAAACGTTTCACCAAAATTCTATGAGGCAGCACCTTTTGTCCTGCTTTAAAGAGAGAACCATGTCCCCTTTCCCCAGTCGTCCCCGTGTTAGGGAATCAAGGCCAGTCAAGAAATTCGAGGTGCGTGTGCACTGCTACTGTCGTCTATTTGACAATGGAGCGGAATTCATGGGTGAATGCACTTCTTGCAAAGAGTGGTTCCACGTGAGTTGCCTTCAGAAAAATCGAAAGTATGTGGAGGTGATTGAGAATACGCCAAAGTGGCGCTGTCCTGAATGTCAATGACCATGACAGGAATTATGCTCTACTGCATTATGCCGCTTTTCAACGTGCTTGTGATTCCATTCAGGCAATTGCTTCAGCCCTTTCAGTTTTACGTTCGGCGCAGGCAGGTTTTGTCTTAAAGTTACAAAACCAGACTGTGAAAGTAAAGGAGGTTTTCAATTTCAGGAGAAGAGATCTCGTCATTATGAGTTGTTGTTTTTTTCTTTCTTGTTTTGGCCCGGAGGAAATTTTAAGTTTAGTTGGGATTTTATTTTTTTCATTTGTGATGATGATGTATTTTGTTTAAAAGGTTGTAAATTGTTTTTAAACTATCCTCTCAGATTTACATTTCAAATAAATTTCGACAAATGAGAATTTTCTTTGACTTCTCATTTCATTACACGTCGCAGAAAGGGATAAAAAAAAGATTAGGTTGCTGAACAGGCACAATCATACACACCAGGGGAGGGAGTGGTACTGAATTGAACAGAACATTAACACACTTTTCAAGACATGCTTATCTGTGAACTTGACCAAAATGCCGGTCCTTGCGGATAATGCCGCCACAGAAGCAGGACTATCGGCAAGGTGCTTTGCGGACCAATGTTCAAGCGTTATTCGCAAGGCACCTTGTGGATAACGGTGGCCAATTAAAAAATAGGCCTACGAGATCATAAACTGCTAGAACTACCACACTTTAAAAAATCTTAGCGACTGAATAGACGTGCGCTGAAGTGAAGTGAACCATATCTGCTGTAGTGAATCTCTGATTGCACAATACTGTTGGACCCTGACTCAACGAATACTTAGATCCTTTACATTTACAGTAAAAGACAGATCTATATATCTACAGATTAAGTTATAGTTTTCTTTTATATTTATTTGTTGCGTATCATTGTGATAAAGAAAGCGGATGTAATAACTCACTCAATAAGAATTGATCAGATAAAATATATTACATTAATAATTAGGCCTATAGATTTAGACTTTAGAATCTAAATCTAGTAAGTAGCTCTAGATCTATAGATCTTGATCTAGATCTAGTCTAAAATCTTGCTTTAGATGTAGATACATCTTGATCTATAGATATAGAGCTGGGTCTAAGATTTAGAGCTAGATCTATATATATTATTATATATCTATATAAAATTATATTTCTCAAACTTTGAACGCTCTAAAACTCAGGAACCACTGCACCCACAACCTCCAAATAGCCTGCTTTAGGTTCTTAGTGAACAAACTCTTGCATCAAATCAATATATATATTAATTGATTGGGAAAAGATTGTTTTGCCTGCGATCTACGAAACTTTTTATTGTTACTGGATCTAATTAGTAATTTCTCGATTTGCGGTCATTAGATCTGCAATGAAAAGCCTGCCTAACCTATGTATCAACCACTGTACCAGTACTTTATATCACACTCCACTCGGAAACCTACATGTTTTGCATAGTTTATCATTGAAAAAAAGAATGTGGTAAAAGAGTAATCACAATCGTCATTGTCTACGCCCACGGGAATGCTTGTAATAGATAGATCTATATAGAATCAGCACTCCTTAAATTAAAGAACTGATGTCCCGTTTGACCATAAGTGAATTTTATAAAGCGACTGGTTTTTTATTCTTATGCCAATTAGTGTTAACTATCAGATATAAATAGGCAGATGACTTAGCCCTCATCAGCACTGTGAATACAAGGTCTGCACAGCTGATGGACAAAGAAATATTACATGTCTGTAAATGCCAGAAGACAACCTATTCAGTCTTCAACCTCTCTACCAAATATCAACAAGCCAAACTGAAAATAAGAATAGGGCTACTGGAGAAGGATGATACATGTGCTCCTAAATATCTTGAGTAACTTTTGACTTTGATGAAAGGTTGACCTGCAAACCACATACAGTTGTGCCGGATAAACGCACACTGCATAAACACACGCCTTCCTCCGTTGACCAATTTTTTCCTGCAAACCACATACAGTTGTATAACGCACACTGCATAAACACACGCCTTCCTCCGTTGTCCTTTAAATAGCTGTAAAGACACAGTCGATACGCATACAGGCACGCTTTTTCTCTGTAATCCAACTTCATACCCATCCATTAGAGACCTTAAAACAAGTCTTTCGGTGAGTTTTTGTGAGAAATAACAATAACATGAAAACAGATAGCACACTGTAGCGAACAATGCTAAGAGTAAGACCAGGGTAGACGTGTCAGTCTTCTTCCATGTCTAGCTTCATTGTCTGTGTCTAAGCACTACCCAGACGAAGGTGTCAGACAGTCTTATGTCATGTCTGGCCTACACTGCCTATCCCGCTCCTCCTAGTCTCTGATTTCTCGATGATGAAAGTCAAAGGCTGGCTGTTCAGACATTCTTCTGTGGATCGCGAATTTGTCGCTCGACACAGAATACATACGATATGATTGGCCGTGGTAGTGAACATGCGATGGAATTGTATAGAATATGATCGCCGACACTGGACAGGTAATGCACACAGTCGCCGAAAGAGGGTAAGGGTGTGAGTGCAGGGATTTACCCAAGAAGCCCGCAGGACGTACATGTAGTTTTTTTAGCGTGTAGCCAGACCAAGGCTTGGCCTGCTTCGCTGATTATTTACCACACCTCTGGCCGGTGACCGATTGCACATAGATAGGTTGAAATCCTTTCTGTATTTACTTTCTAATTTCACACAATGTATTGACATGTAGAATTATGAGAGCCCGAAAAACACGTAGCTTTCAGCAGGTGTGTGCTAAATTACAATGCTTTTGAGCAATAAGGAAACATTCCAATCCAGTGCATGTAACAAGTTATATCTCTTATGGAGGAAAAACACTATACATCGTTAGTAATTTACTTTGTAATCTATCAAAAATTTGCTTTTATTTTATAACGATAAACGCCTAACTTTCCCTGCTAACGCCATGAATACAAAATACCCTGCTCTACACAGTGCTAGGCTAGTGTCTGCAGGACCAGATGTCAATCATCAGGTCGGAGCCAGTCTTACCTTCGCTTTATGTTCAATGACAGAGTAGGGTTGCCTGGGTTGAGACAGCCACGGCTACAACTAAGATGCGCGCTCCGCAGGGTTATTACATAACATGACCAATAAATACGTAACCTTCCCCGCTATTGCCTTGACTAAGACATAATGCTAGCTGTACAGCTCCTTAGCTAGAAAAAAGGGGTGTCAATCACATGGATTAAATGTCCAGTGCTGGCTTCATGTTCCACGGCAGAGCCTCTCTGCTGGAAGCAATCGGGGCAACAAGCTGCGCTTTTCTTGGGTTAATGTTCACAGACCATGAGTGATTGGTTCTCGGGTCGAGTGCACGTAGTTAGAGGGTTTTGTTGTGAGCTTGAAAATTATTGATAAATCTAAATCTACCTTTGCGCTGTCACTTCTTTTACAAATCTGAGAAGAACCAGGGAAAATTAAACGAGATAAAATCAGAAACACAACAATAAGATGGCATAAAAACTAAGATAGAAACAAATCAATTGAACTGGTTTGGGTATGTTAACAAAATGAATGACAATACAATAGCTAAATCAGTATACAGTGCTAAAGCCCAAGGTAAAAGACCAAAGGCAGACCTCAAAGAAAGTGGGAAAAAGATATAAAAGAGGCATTGAAGCATAGAAATTTAACTTTTTGAAAGGAAACATTCAAACAGAAAAAGCCAGGACAGGGCATCCTGGAGAAAGATCATCTCGGGAAACTGAACACATACACCGAAGGTAGAAGGAAACTGATAAAGAAAGGTAGAAAGGTAGGGAAACTGATAAAGAAAGAAAGAACCCATACACCGAAAGGTAGAATGGAAACTGATAAAGAAAGAAAGAACCCATACACCGAAAGGTAGAATGGCAACTGATAAAGAAAGAAAGAACCCATAAAACCGAAAGAATGGAAACTGATAAAGAACAAAAGAACCCATAGAATGGAAACTGATAAAAACGAAAAGAACCCATACACCGAAAGGTAGAATGGAAACTGATAAAGAAAGAAAAAGAACCCAGGTAGAAGAAACTGGTAAGAATGGAACCCATACACTGATAGAAAAGAAAAAAGAGAAGAACCAAAATATTATCTTCTGAAAATTTGTATGACTTCTGATCTGCTTTCCGAGATGGCAAATAAAAACAACCAAGAAAATCAATGGCAAAAACCCCTAAGAAACAAAAAACAAAAGTGAGCAAACAATCAGTATTACACTTACACACCAACATATCTATCTGTCATGCTAATGTGCATGATAATCAAATCAAGGGACGTAATCAATAATACTTCATGACATCTTTTACTGTTAAAGCGTTATCTTCCAATGATGTCACATAAACACATGATTCACATAAACACACGCTTTTCTCAACACCGTAAGGCGTGCATTTATCCAGCGACTACTGTTTATGGAAAAAAGCAAGAGAAAGCAATGAAAAAAGTGCACAACTGAAAAAAACTGTAGGTAACAAAATGGGGATCCAACCAAGCAGTCTTCAAGAAGACCTTCACAGCATATAATATGTCCACCCACTTCTGGAATATAATGGGATAGCAGCATGGGGAACCACAGCAGCATCAAACTTTCAAAAGGTCAGAGTGGTCCAAAATCAAAGCGTCAGGATAATAATAACAGGAGTAATGCGAGCAACACCTATCACGGCAATGGAATCACAAGCAGCACTCAAATCTTGAAAGGGAAAGACAAACACAAAAACATTGATTCAGTGTGTTAAGATTAAAAGACCAAATTAGAGCACTCACTAAACTACAAGATGAATAATCCAGTAAGAAAAAGACTGAAAAGAAGTAACTTTATAGAGAAATCAAGAGAGCTGAGGGGAGAATTATTAATCCCACAGATAGATGAATCTCTCAACATGTTTGCTGCATGTCCAGCTTGGCAGCTTGGCCACACCCAGAAATTCGAGATACCATGGGAGGAAAAACAACCAAAACTCAAGAATCAATCAAAGCCATTACAGAGCTCTATCCCCACAAGAATGGATTAGAGTATTCGCTGATGGATCTGCCAAAGATGTAATAAAAAATGGAGGCTGTGGAATTTTAATAGTCTGGACAGATGGAAATCAAACTAAACAGTCTATTGCATCAGGCAAGATCAGCTCAAACTATAAAGCAGTAGTTGCTATTGAGGAAGCCACAAGACTACTGTTAGACAAAGTTGACATCTCACAAAGGGTATCTTTTTCACAGATGCCAAATCCATACTACAGGCACAAAATACAACCAATGAAAGCCAGCTAAATCATCTTTCACTATTTCTTCAACAGTTATGTCAGTCGACACAATGCACCATATTACAATGGATACCTGGACACTGCCAGATTGATGGGAAGAGCACGCAGATGAACTCGCAAAAAAAGGTTGAGTATGCCCCAAAAGTCTCTGCCATTGACCTTCAAGAAAGAGAAGACAATCATCAAGGCAGCTGTCTGCAATCAATGGGAGAAAATCATAGCAACTATTACCCCAAAGATCCCATTCACCAACTTGACAGAAAGTCTCAGGTCACACTATCCATCTCCAATGTAATGTATCGCTATCTGAAACTGAAAGTTGGAGAATCAGAAGGGTGTGAGTGTGGAACACCCCACCAGAACACTGAACATATTTCTCCAGCAGTGTCCGCTCCACACATCTGAGAGAACAGCGATATGACCGGGCGAGGCACCTCTGGAGGAAAAGCTCTACAGCCCTATGGACAGTCTGTAAAAAACTATGCAGTTCATGGAGACAATCCACATCCTGATCTGACCCGCTGGCAGAGAGATCGAAGAAGATATGAATATTTTATTGAGTATTTACCCTTGTGAAGACAGAGCCCTATATAAAGGGCATGCTGTCATCGGACGTGCAAGCGCCACTGCCCTATATATAGGGCATAGACCCTAACCTTCTTCAATGAAAGTTTCCGTTCTCCATTTAGAGTGAGATGACGTAGTAACAGAACAGCCAATGAAAATGCGGTTTACTTTAAGCTCATAGTATCCCTAGTGGTCTTGTTATCGATCGATCGTCAAAGTGACGCGGGTGTCAGTGTCACTGTCAGTTTGCCTACTATTTGCTTCCGGAGTAGTGTTTATTGTCATTAGCGTCATTCACACCCTTTTGTTGAGCTTTTTTGTGCTTTTTATCGCGATGGAGATCATTGATCCGAGTAACTCGAGCGTCCTGAGACAGCTGATGATGTTAACAAACAGCAATGGCCCCAGTGTGACGTCATTCATCACTGAATTGACAACGCAGGATGACTCAGATGTCGAACTAGAGCTGCCAGATGAGGAAACCCGTGATCAGTCACGAGTGCTACCCATTCATTGGCGGTGACCTGGTGAGGAAGACGGGATGGAAATGGAGGAGGAGGAGATGGAAATGGGGGAAGAGGAGATGGAAATGGAGGAGGAGGAGATGGAAATGGAGGAGGAGGAGATGGAAATGGAGGAGGAGGAGATGGAAATGGAGGAGGAGGAAATGGAAATGGAGGAAGAGGCAAAGATAGAGGAGCCTGTGGAGGACAAAACATGGCGGGGAGGGAGCATCAATCTCATCTCGACATTTATTTTCTGGAGAGAACGGCCTGCAGAGGCAGATGAATGCTGATGCGACTCCCTTGATTACCTGTGTCTCATGATAACCGATGAGAAGATGGTGGAAGAAATGGATGCTGAGACAAACCGGTGAGTTGACTTTTGTTACTTTTATTTACTGAATGAATTTAAAATTAATCAATTAATTCATTGATTATTACTTAATTTGTTTATTGATCATATGAATGATTAAACAATTCATTAATTATTCCAACTCAACAGTTGCATCGTAACTTAACTAACATTTAATCAAGCAATTAAGTCATTGATTAATTATTTAATTATTTAATTAGAAATGGAACACATGAAACAGTTTTAATCCTTGATTAATTAATCTCCTGTGTCTTTCATTTGCAATGCAATACGTGTTCATATTCCCTTTTAATTTTGATATATTTTCAGATGTGCGTCCGACTCTTTGCGGGAAAAACAGCTGAGTCCCTTTTCCCATTTTAACAAGTGGTTGGATGTGACTTTGGGAGAGATGTGGGTCTTCTTTGGCCTCATTATTGCTAAGGGGCTATTCGTCATCGAATATCTTGACGAATACTGGAATATAGACAAGATCTATAACCTGCCTCTCTTCCAGTCCGTTACCAAGCACAACCAATTTTCCCTCATCCTGTCTTTCTTTCATCTCTGTGCCAACAACCAGTAAAACCAGCCAAAGGGCCACCCGGTCGTGATCCACTTTTTAAAATCTGGTGATTTGTCACGCAGCTCAACAACAACTTTCAGCAATCGTTCCCACAAGAGTATCATCAAGCTCCAGGCAGTCAATGATTACAACAAGACCATGAGAGCCGTCGACAGGAGTGATCAGATGGTGACGTACAATTCTACGCCTTTAAACGCCACATCCTGAAATGGTGGGGAAAAGTATTTTTCAAATGTTCATGCTTGGTGTGTTAAATGCACACATCTTGCATAAAGTCACCTCTGTCAAGAAATTGAGCCACCGCATGTTCAGATAGGGACCTCGCTAAGCAGCTGATCTAATATATATCTGTCGTCATTACACCAAGGCCATTTAAAGTCGGAGACACGTCACTCCTTCGCTTGACTGCACGACACTTTGGAGACCTGATATAGCCCAAAGCAGGTGTGAAGATCAAAAATCCACAGTGACCTGATATAGCCCAAAGCAGGTGTGAAGATCAAAAATACACAGTGACCTGATATAGCCCAAAGCAGGTGTGAAGATCAAAAATACACAGTGACCTGATATAGCCCAAAGCAGGTGTGAAGATCAAAAATACACAGTGTGATTGCGTCATCTGTTCGAGCCTGGAAAACAGAAGCACTCACGTTATCAGTACCGATGTTGCAACGGTTGTCTCTACGTCACGCCTTGCTTTGAAATCTTTTATACACGCAAGGATTTCAAGCGGACGTTGAAATGAAGGCTACAGCATAAGAGAGAGAGAAGAGTGCGTAAAATGAGGGAACTGCCACTTCTAACTTCTATACTTGCACCACTAAGAAAAACCACAGTCTACACAGGACTACCTCTCTAATGGGCCTGGGCAGTCTCAAGCCTGTGACCTGGTATACTGGACCAGTGGACTCAGACAGGACAGGTTGACTGATGTAAAAAGAAGAATATTTTCAAAAGTGACTTTCCACAGGATTACTACTGTGCCAATGATTATTCAAGGATGGATTATAACTTCTCTACAATTGAGTAGGCTCAACGAAATAGGATGAAGTTTAGGTTCTAGCCTCTTTTATTTTTAGGTATAAAAAAATGGTTTTATCTGTATAATATCAGTCATAACAGTTATATCCGCCATTGTTCTACACTAGTCAGTCTCTGGTGTTCCCTCTGCCATGCCCTCATTCTTCTTAACAAGCGGCCATGATAACCCTGCACCCCCAGTATGACACTTTAATGAGCAGGACCTATGCTATCATCCTAATCCTGTGCTCCATGGGGAAGAACAAAAGAAAAAAATGCTTTCTTTTTACATCCTCAGAATGGCTGCCAGGGAAGTTGATCATAAAGATGGCTCTGTTGCTAAAAAGTTAAAAGCTGATGTTAATATTGACGAAAAAAAGCAAAACGTTGAAGAAACACGGAGCTCTGCAGGAGAGTTCAAGTTTAGCAGTAATACTACCCTTGAAGACTTGTGAGTTAAAAACAATATTTTGTTGTTGCTGTTGTGTGTGTGTATGTGTGTTGCTAAATCTTGATGTCGATAGATTTCAAGGGAAGTGATAGGACAACAATTTAAGGTGGCATCGTTTTCACAAGTTGTTTCCCTTGATATTCTTATTAAAAATAGAGATGGATTTATTGTCTGCACCACCGTACAAATGCAGACTCACCGACTGTAGATCATTTATACCCCAGCAGGACATGCCATTCAAATTCTTTCTCAGCTCCCTAGGGAGTAGACAGTACAGCAGCCTGTCAGGCGTTTCGTACTAATACTAATACTCTGACACTGACACTGACAGTACCGTTATCTACATTTAGCTGAGTCGAAGTGAGGAAAGCAAAGTGAAGTACCGGTACTTTTCTTAATAATAATAGCACAACATTGTTGGGAAACCCATCTGAGCGTGATAACATTACCAGCTCTTAATTATTTTTGATACATGATTACATGAACTCCGTCTTCGCTGCGACGTCTCAAAAACGTCTTAGGTTGCCTTTATTTTGGTGCCTGTGACTCGTGACTGTGACCAGTGTGATCGCTGAAGGTGACTAGACTGCATCGTTCGATGCATGCAGTTGATGCAGCCACATACGTTTTCAGTAGAATTAGTATTATTAGGTTGAGGGAAAAGATTCCCAGATTTAAGAAGCAACCAAATTTTCAGTAAAACTGTTACCACATTATGACCAAAGAAGATTGAAATGAAACATTATGTCTACCTATTATTTCGTCAATTTCACTTTGGGTCACTCTGTCAAATCTATTTGAAACTGAGACATATTCTAGTTGCACACTTGCGGGCACCCTGATGATCTCTCTCTCTCCTTTCTTTTCCCCCTCCCACCTTTCTTTTTCCCCCTCCTCCCTCTCTCTCTCTCTCTCTCTCTCTCTCTCTCTCTCTCTCTCTCTCTCTCTCCTCCTCTCTCTCTCCCCCTCTCTCTCTCTCTCTCAAGTCTCTCTCTCTCTCTCTCTTTCTTCCTCTTCTCTCTCTCTCTCTCTCACTCTAATCTCTCTCCATTTCTCTCTCTCTAATAATAATAATACTCTATATCCATTTAACAAATCTACTGTTGTAGAATTATAATACAGCTGGAGATGTCTTTCTTCCTCTTTTTATTCAAATCAACTATTAACCTTAGTAATATAATAATGCTATTAATACAGTTGTACTGCTACTATTACTACTGCTACTATTATAATAATTTGGGCGATATTGTACTACTACTATTACTACTGCTAGTCTACTGACTATTACTTTCTTACTCTTTTACTATTCTCCCTACAGTTGTTCTCAACTATTACTACAGTTGTACTACTACTATTACTACTGCTACAGCTGACTATTTCTACAGTTGTACTGCTACTATTACTACTGCTACTACTACTGACTATTACTACAGTTGTACTACTACTACTATTACTACTGCTACTTCTGCTGACTATTACTACAGTTGTACTACTACTATTACTACTGCTACTACTGCTGACTATTACTCTACTATTACTACAGTTGTACTACTACTATTAATACTGCTACTACTACTGACTATTACTACAGTTGTACTACTACTACTATTACTACTGCTACTACTACTGACTATTACTACAGTTGTACTACTACTATTACTACTGCTACTACTACTGACTATTACTACAGTTGTACTACTACTATTACTACTGCTACTACTACTGACTATTACTACAGTTGTACAACTACTATTACTACTGCTACTACTGCTGACTATTACTACGGTTGTACTACTACTACTATTACTACTGCTACTACTACTGACTATTACTACAGTTGTACTACTACTATTACTACTGCTACTACTGCTGACTATTACTACAGTTGTACTACTACTATTACTACTGCTACTACTGTTGACTATTACTACAGTTGTACTACTACTATTACTACTGCTGACTATTACTACAGTTGTACTACTACTACTATTACTACTGCTACTACTACTGACTATTACTACAGTTGTACTACTACTATTACTACTGCTACTACTGCGACTATTACTACAGTTGTACTACTACTATTACTACTGCTACTACTACTGACTATTACTACAGTTGTACTACTACTGCTACTACTACTGACTATTACTACATTTGTACTACTACTATTACTACTGCTGCTACTACTGACTATTACTACAGTTGTACTACTACTATTACTACTACGACTACTACTGACTATTACTACTACTATTGACTAGTACTACTACTATTACTACTTCGACTACTACTACTTCTATTTCTAGTCATACTACTACTAGTACTACTATTTGATTAGTACTATTACTACTTCTACTATTTATTATTCTTAGTGTAAAGATAATGATCGTGGTAGCAATTGCCAGCAGCATCGGCGTTTTTAAACATGATTGATAGTATAGCAATCATTGCAACCATTATTGTCGTCATTCTCTCCCATCCAGGCGGAAACTCAACGAGCAGTTCATTGGGGACCGCAACTGGGACCAGTTCCACAGCCCCAGGAATGTAATTTTGGATGTGGTAGCGGAGGTGGGCGAACTTTCGGAAATCTTGTAAGTAAAACCAATCCTAAACTAAGCCTTGTATTTGTTATAAAAGTAAGTCAGAAGTGAATTAAAAAGAAACACTCCTTCAAGGCTGTTACGGCCCATAAAACCGAAGCTTATCTATCCCGATTTCTGTAGCTTGAAATGAACAGGAAACAGTAGTTTGCCTCCTGGACAGGACACAGATCTGTCACAGGTTGTTACTCCCCATCTGATGCTAGTACATGTACTCATACGCACATGTGTCGAGTGGAGAAATGCGTGTTAAGTGCATCTCCCAAGGACTGCAACATTAGATCTAGCATTACACCAGGATTCGGATGACCTACGATCCGACAATCTGTCTAAGCGCTAGGTCACCGTCATCAGACAGTAAATTAAAAAGGGTTTTTACCTTGGTGTTGAGTGTCGTTTTACTTCTCGATATTTGGGAAACTTTTGTGGGGGGAGTAAAACATATCCCCTGGTCCAGGTAGGTAGATCGACACCTGGTCACATTGGAGATGGACGATAATAAGGAGGTTCTGTATGCCGAACACAACACTCTGTGCTTGTCTGTGCTTGTCAAAGATCCCTAGGCTGTTTTCAGGGCAGTCGGGGCAAAATTGAAAAATCCTACCGAAAATCCCGAGGTCACCTTGTGGTGGATGGGGTCAAATCCAAATCTGGCTTCTTCTGTGTGTCAGTTTCACAAATGTGTAAGTCTTCCCTTTTAAACATGATTTCCATTTTATTGTGTGTTCTCAAAACGATACCTCAAAACCACTTGATATCGTATATAATGCATGGACATGTCATGTCTGAAGAAAACGTCCACCATTTCTCCTGACCCTGTGGAAAATTAAGATATCGTATAAATGCATGGACATGTCATGTGACTTGAATATTTCTTTGTCCTGTGTTTAAACTATTGTGACTGTATGCTAACACCACTGGGTAGACTAGTTATGTATAAGTATAATACACCCACCAGCCGTGTCTACTGAGATACGGCTGCCGCTGATGATTAGTCACGTAGCATGTAATTGGATTAATACACCACGTTTTGCCATGAGACGGCCGTTTGGGTTTTAGAGGCTGGCAATAGTATGCGATTTATGACTTGGCGCTGATGTAGTGACTATGGCTATCACGTTTGGAAGATTTGAGGCTGGCAATAGTATGCGACTCTTTATGAGGCGCTGATGATAGTGACTATGGCTATCACATGGGAGATTTGGGCAGACTCTTTATGAGGCGCTGTTAGTGACTATGGCTACCACTCACATGGGAGATTTGGGCAGACTCTTTATGACTCGCTTTAGTGACTATGGCTATCACTACCACATGGGAGATTTGGACAGACTCTTTATGAGGCGCTGATAGTGACTATGGCTATCACTACCACATGGGGAGATTTGGACAGACTCTTTATAGGCGCTGATAGTGACTATGGCTATCACTACCACATGGGAGATTTGGACAGACTCTTTATGAGGCGCTGATAGTGACTATCACTACCACATGGGAGATTTGGACAGACTCTTTATGAGGCTGATAGTGACTATCCATCTGCAAATTGCGCTGATAGTGACTATGGCTACCATGGGAGATTTGGACAGAATAGTGACTATGGCTACCACATGGGAGATTTGGACAGACTCTTTGTGGGGCTACTGTCAATCCATCTGCAAATAATGAATGGCTAGGTTTGTTGGGACTCGGTGAGTGAGAGTTAAAAGTCGGCCTGGAAAGCAATGGCAGACTAGCAGTAGCACATTAATAGTAATAGTATTGTTATGCCTTATGTCTTGAAACAAATCTCGACTCTTTCTTCTCCGTCTTATCCAACTCTGCTTTACTTTATTTTATTATGGGGTTTATAGGAAAAATAGGATTACAAATAACTACGGACGCTTTTGATGTTTTAAAGTACTTCATGTTCTACCTAGACAGTTGTGATGAATATTAGTCAGTTACGAACCCTGAGATCACCGTCACGGTGGACAGGGTTACTTCAAGAAAAAGGCAAAAGTCTACATTTAATTTAACATCTTATTTTTGTTTCAGCCAGTGGAAAGGAGAAGTTTCAGAGGGCCTTCAGGTAAGTTTCACAGTTAGGAGCTTTAAGTTATCTCCCTTGTAATAAGTTGTAATGCCGGGGGGGGGGGGGGGTGAGCAACAAAAAAACCAGGTCCAGCCAATGTTTTGAACCAATGTCATCGTGATTACAAACTTATACCTAATGATTACGCCAAAAAGTATACACGGGATTTGTGACGGATAAGGGATAAGATCGGTCAGCTTGTGACCTACTCAACCGATGGCTTCACACAGTTCTAATATAAACCCTAAATCTCGGCTTAAAACTATTTTCGGGTTATCAGATAAGCTCAAAATAACAATATTGTAATAGAATGAAAGTTACTTGTTTTACATTCTAGTCGGCTGGATATACATGTATTTAATCTTAAGAATATGCGCCTTGTCCTATAGGCGGGGTCGGTTGATGGGTCCTACTGGTTGCTCCAACTTCCTCCCTATCAGTAGCACTCTTACACTCAGGTAAATTTTTCAACAGTTGGGAGCTCAGCCCAATAAATGGGTGAGCTTCCAACAAAACCCAAACTGACCACAGTACACCTGGGAGCTCCTTTCTTACCCAATGGGATTAATTAGGCTCATCCAATCGCCGAAGATGGATTGCTTTCGGTAAAGCCATCCCCATCCTGGTCCAGGTAGGTGGATTGACACTTAGTGCCATCGGAGACGGATAACTTAATAGAGCCCTGTGCACATTACAACACTCTTTGCCAGTTGAAGATCCCATGGCTGTTTACAGGACAGAGTGGGAAAAATATAAAATGAAAACCCCACTGGTTATTTGGGCCATGTCGATATTGCCAGCTAATAAGAGAGCTAAACCCCACTGGTTATTTGGGCCATGTCGATATTGCCAGCTAATAAGAGAGCTAAACCCCACTGGTTATTTGGGCCATGTCGATATTGCCAGCTAATAAGAGAGCTGCTTGTTCTGATCAACTCATATTCAAAGTGGCCATGAAGAGGTCTTTGTTGACACGCTGCAAATTTTCAAACGTCAATTCGGCGAAAACAAGCTAAATTTCGGAAATAATTGCAAACAACATTGATAATTATAATTACAGCATGGTTAAGAATAAGGACAGGGGATCGGGGGTGGTGTGGTGTTAGACATTGTAATAGATTTAAATGTTTCTAGTCCTCCAATCATAGAATACATGATCCAAGTAGCTGATGGGTTTTATTTGGGCCACAATTAGCCCCCCTCCCCCCCCCACCCCCAGTTAAAAAACCATACCAAAAATCTGTGAGATCACCTTAGCTATAAATGGAGGTAAAATCAAATAATTTTATTTTAATTTGTCTGCCTTTTCATTTGACAGAGTTCACTGAAAAGGAGGCGAGAGCATGTGGGCGAAGAGATAAGCGATGTTCTGATGGCCCTGATTGACCTTGCGATGCGGTGTCGCATTGACCTGCCGGCCGCGGTCCTGTCCAAGATGGCTGCCAATGCCAAGAAGTACCCAGTAGACAAGGCTTATGGCAAGGCCAACAAGTACACTGATTACCAGTAGCCCGGGGCTATAAAACAACTAACTACTCATAACACCAGCGCTCAACAATAGCTCAACATCTTAAGCTATATTAGGCATTGATACTGATGTTGCCGTTGATCGAAATGTGAGTGATTTGGTTAACGAAATTCATTGCTCAAAACAGGCACAGTATGTATAGTCTGTTCCATCTCACACTGTGAAACAGGGCATATATAACCACACATTCGTTCAAAACTGCAAATCAAGGTGCCTTGAGTTATTGCGTTCGGTTCTTGTTTATATTTCCAACAACATGAATTTTAAATAAGATTGTATAACAGTTGTTTCAAAGCAATGAATTCTTTGATCTTTTCCATGTTTTAAATTAGCGAGGACCTAAGCTGGAATGATATGGTAGTGAAACTCTGGGTTTAGAGCTCACGATTCTGTTTTGCTGGGACTGTTTACGGCTGTAATGATCTAAATCACAACAAATATCATTGTTAATGTAAAAACGTTTAAAGTTAACGCAAACCTAAGCTTTTGTTTTGTGATGTTTTTAATATAATGTTATATGATGTCAATCATTTTTTAATCAAATAAAATTTACATGTATATTGTCTTAAATGTCTATCTTACATTCTTATTATGAATTTTTTTGACAAGACTGAAGATCTGTATGATTGAAATTTGAAAACGGGTCCTTCTCCATGTAATGCTGTCAGTCAGTGATACAAAATGATATCACAATCTCATTAGTGCCAGATACAAGCTGAATATTTCACTTGTGGCCAAAAAAAAAAACAAATTGACAAAACTTCGCTTTGAACATCTAGCATACAGTATGATACAGGCGATAGGATAGGACGGTGGTTGAGGATATTGACCAAGCCACTCGGGCACTAGTATCACGCACTGTTGCAAGCATCGGGTATGCCTTGTGAAGGGGGTTGGTGTCAGTGATAGTGATAGAGGCAGTGGACTCTTTGACTTAACTCTCACTTTATGAGTCAATTTTAAGGTATGTTTCCATGTGTACTTCATGCATGATGCGTAAACAAGATTTCCAACAATTTCATGGAAATTTAACTAGAGTGTTTCTCATGTGCGCGTGATGCGTATTGCCTCAGTGTTTCCATGTGTGTACGTATGCATGGTGCGTAAGCAACAATTACATTGTACATGGACATTTAAAGAAGGTGTTTCAAGTTGTGCGTGATGCGTATTGCCTCAATGCTTCCATGTGTGTACGTATGAATGGTGCGTAAACAACAATTACATTGTACATGGAAATTTAAAGAATGTTTCGAGTTGTGCGTGATGCGTATTGGAATGATTACAAGTACAAGTGATCGTTTGAATACATACCATCTATACACTGGTTAGTATCTGCCTGGGAATATCCGAGAAGCATGTGTTTCCTAATTGCGTTGTTGACTGACCACTTACAATTTCAGGATGCCGCGAGAATTTCATCCCATGTGATTTATTAGTGATAAATGAATTGAACAATGAATTAATTTATCCGATAGATCATCTGGGGTGGAAATTTTTTTGACGACATCGTCTCTACAATGAGTCGGTGGATAAAACTAATAAAAGCATACTTCATAAAAGCACGCTCTGCATAAACACACGCCTACATCTGCTGACCCCGACTTTTTACCATATAATGAAAGTGTTCCCCAAAAACACACGGTATGCACAAAAAGCACACTTTTTCCTGCGACTGGGGCGGTCAAAAACAGAATTGCAGAAGCATGTGCTTCTCTGCAAGATCCTGCTTTTTTTTATCTATCTAGCCAAGGTTTTCCTTTGTAACAATAGTTTATGTACCCACCACCACCACCTGTGTGTGTTTTGTTTTTTGTTTCATTCTCTTTAGGTAACAATAGTTTATGTACTCACCAATACCTTGTTTTTGTTTCACCAATACCACCTGTGTGCGTTCTGTTTTGTTTTTTGATTAAATAGAATAGCTAAATCAGTATACAGTGCTAAAACTCAAGGTAAAAGACCAAAAGGCAGACCTCGGAGAAAGTGGGAAAAAAGATGTAAAAGAGGCATTAACACCAAGAAATTCAACTTTCACAGAAGGAAACAGAAAATATCAGGACAGGGCAGCCTGGAGAAAGATCATTTCGGGCATGTAAAACCCATACACCGGAAGGTAGAATAGAATAGGAACTGATAAAGAAAAGAACCCATACACCGAAAGGTAGAATAGGAACTGATAAAGAAAGAACCCATACACCGAAAGGTAGAATAGGAACTGATAAAGAAAGAACCCATACACCGGAAGGTAGAATGGGAACTGATAAAGAAAGAACCCATACACCGGAAGGTAGAATGGGAACTGATAAAGAAAGAACCCATACACTGAAAGATAGAATAGGAACTGATAAAGAAAGAACCTATACACCGGGAGGTAGAATAGAATAGGAACTGATAAAGAAAGAACCCATACACTGAAAGATAGAATAGGAACTGATAAAGAAAAAGAACCTATACACTGGGAGGTAGAATAGAATAGGAACTGATAAAGAAAGAACCTATACACCGGAAGGTAGAATAGAATAGGAACTGATAAAGAAAGAACCTATACACCGGAAGGTAGAATGGGAACTGATAAAGAAAGAACCCATACACTGAAAGATAGAATGGGAACTGATAAAGAAAGAACCTATACACCGGAAGGTAGAATGGGAACTGATAAAGAAAGAACCTATACACCGGAAGGTAGAATGGGAACTGATAAAGAAAGAACCCATACACCGAAAGGTAGAATGGAATGAACTGATAAAGAAAGAACCTATACACTGAAAGATAGAATAGGAACTGATAAAGAAAGAACCTATACACCGGAAGGTAGAATGGGAACTGATAAAGAAAAGAACATATACACCGAAAGGTAGAATGGGAACTGATAAAGAAAGAACCTATACACCGGAAGGTAGAATGGGAACTGATAAAGAAAGAACCTATACACCGGAAGGTAGAATGGGAACTGATAAAGAAAGAACCCATACACCGAAAGGTAGAATGGGAACTGATAAAGAAAGAACCTATACACTGGAAGGTAGAATAGGAACTGATAAAGAAAGAACCCATACACTGGAAGGTAGAATGGGAACTGATAGAAAGAACCCAAAGAAGGTAGAATGGGAACTGATAAAGAAAGAACCCATACACTGAAAGATAGAATAGGAACTGATAAAGAAAGAACCTATACACCGGAAGGTAGAATGGGAACTGATAAAGAAAGAACATAGAAAGTAATGGGAACTGATAAAGAAAGAACCTATACACCGGAAGGTAGAATGGGAACTGATAAAGAAAGAACATATACACCGAAAGGTAGAATGGGAACTGATAAAGAAGAACCTATACACCGGAAGGTAGAATAGAATAGGAACTGATAAAGAAAGAACCTATACACCGGAAGGTAGAATGGGAACTGATAAAGAAAGAACCCATACACCGAAAGGTAGAATGGGAACTGATAAAGAAAGAACCTATACACCGGAAGGTACAATAGAATAGGAACTGATAAAGAAAGAACCTATACACCGGAAGGTAGAATGGGAACTGATAAAGAAAGAACCCATACACCGAAAGGTAGAATGGGAACTGATAAAGAAAGAACCCATACACTGAAAGATAGAATAGGAACTGATAAAGAAAGAACCATATACACCGAAAGGTAGAATGGGAACTGATAAAGAAAGAACATATACACCGAAAGGTAGAATGGGAACTGATAAAGAAAGAACCTATACACCGAAAGGTAGAATGGGAACTGATATTACTGATAAAGAAAGAACCTATACACCGAAAGGTAGAATGGGAACTGATAAAGAAAGAACATATACACCGGAAGGTAGAATGGGAACTGATAAAGAAAGAACCTATACACCGGAAGGTAGAATGGGAACTGATGAAGAAAGAACCTATACACCGGAAGGTAGAATGGGAACTGATAAAGCAATAATGAAATTTGAAGCAGATTGCGCCAGTCACGTGAGCAAGACACACTCTGTTACGCTTGATGATCTGAAAGAAAGATTACCGAATGCATCAAGTGATTTTTGTATAGACACCGAAATGGGCTACTTTTGCGACATTAACATTTTACAATCACAGGCACTTCATAGAGTCAAAACAATATCTGTTGAAGCTCGAATTAGGACACGTGCAGAGGTATAACAGGATCGAATGATTATCTGGAAGCTGTGCAGACTTGACATGATTTCACTTAGTGACAATGCCTTACCTTACCTTGCAGACGTGACATGATTTCACTTAGTGACAATGCCTTACCTTACCTTAAACTTAACTTTCTTCTATATGCCAGGAGGTACGCAAGGCATAAACGTGATCCCTCAATTGTTTCTATCCTGGGCCGCTCTTCTGGCCTGATGAGATTGATCAAGATGTTGGACCCTATGCCCATTCTCATTCAGCGTTGCTCACTAACGTAGCAAGATCATCCCCCTCCTAATGCCTATTCCTCCACCATTCTACGGAATATTGTTTTAGTGCATTATGCTACTACGCAAAATGCTTTGTGAGCGTCTATAAAAGATTCAAAGTATTCCAATTCCAAGCCTCTCTCCCCCCCCCCCCCGAAGAGTTTCATGGTGTCCCCAAAACCGATGTAACCGACTTAATTCGCAAGGCTGGAAGTCAGTAATGGTAAGAACGATGTGCAGCGTGTTCTCGTCATTGCAGCTACTATTTTGCTTATTAGATGTAAACAATTCTTTCTTAGGATCCTTTACAACTGACAGCAAAATGTGATTTGTTCCAAAAAATGACTTTGTACGCATGGTTATAGGTGAAAAAAGAATACACAGATTAGGTCGATCAAGATGTTGGACCCTGTGCCCATTCAGCGTCGCTCACTAACTAAATACTTTGAACACTCTCAAACGTGATGACCTTTCCATATCTAGGCTCGTTAGAGATCACGAAACGCCTCTGGCTTTATCATATACGGCATTAGAAGTTTATGTAACCACAGAGAGTAAAAGGCTCATACTGTAGTTTGATAAAGTAGTAAATACACTACACTTGCATGTGTATCCTCTCTGAAAGGGAACCGTTGCGTCCCCAAACAGAAAGTGTGGTCTGAAAGGGAACCATTGTGTCCCCAAAAGAAAGTGTGGGCTGAAAGGGAACTGTTGCGTCCCCAAACAGAAAGTGTGGTCTGAAAGGGAACCGTTACGTCCCCAAACAGGAAGTGTGATCTGAAAGGGAACTGTTGCGTCCCCAAACAGAAAGTGTGGTCTGAAAGGGAACCGTTGTCCCCAAACAGGAAATGTGGTCTGAAATGGAACTGTTGCGTCCCCAAACAGAGAGTGTGGTCTGAAAGGGAACCGTTGCGTCCCCAAACAGAAAGTGTGGTCTGAAAGGGAACCGCTGCATCCCCAAACAGGAAGTTTGGTCTGAAAGGGAACCATTGCGTCCCCAAACAGGAAGTGTGGTCTGAAAAGGAACCATTGCGTCCCCAAACAGAAAGTGTGGTCTGAAACTGAAACCCTCACCCTCAAAAAGGACCTGCAAGATATCGTTGAAGAAGAATATTTGTGGTTAGAAGATTCTAAATAAAAAAACACGACAACTGACAGTAAACAGTACGTTGAAAAAGACGACAACTGATAGTAAACAGTCTATAAAATAATGGCGTATTCATATTAACTATATGGAATAAATTATGCTCGATATGATACATGGTACTAACCGCATTCTGTGAACATAAATACGATGTCTATGCAATAAGTCGCTCAAAATCAATCGGCTATTCACCAAACGGCTCTCTATCAATCCATATCAGTTCTTCGAATTTAATGCTTTCAAATAGCACAAGTCGTACCAGAATAATATTATATTGTAACTGTTACTGATCCCCACAGAACCCGAGCGAGTTCCTACTTCAACCTTAAGCAAAGTGAATCATATCAGAATGTTCCCTTTTAAAAGTCGTAGTATCTCCAACTTCATTGACCTTCTTTTTTATGTTTATTAGTGTTCACTCTTCAACTTGAGAACAGTCTATGGTATAAGTACTTTAAATTACCTACTGTAAGGTCCTTGTGACAAAAATGGATGGCTAAGCCAGAGACAACGCTGCTTCGCATGTAGAGCCGGAGCTTATCCCAGTTTCTAAGCGTAAAACAGAACAGGCGATAAGAATTAATCACCTCCTTGTCAGGACGCTAGTCTGACGCAGGATTTTACTCCCAAGCTCCTGCTTATATGTGTCCATTTGCACCTGCGTCGAATGAGGAAAATCCATGTTAGGTGTCTTTCCAAAGGAACACAGCACCAGGATTCGAACCCGAGACCTCATAATCCCAATTCGGGCAGTCTAACCATTTGGCCACAGGTAGACTAGTACTAGTAGTATGCCTAAGACAAGCCGAATTCTGTTCCTGGTTATCCTACATTCAACTCTGTCTGAGTATGGGACCATTAACGGTTTTTTAACCTTTCACTTATTTTTAAAAAGCATGTGTTCAAACTCAGTCATTCTTAACAACAAGCATTGAACATTTCAAAGTAAAACAAGAAGGAAATGCTCTTGTTTGTCTAAGTTTGGTTATATATTGCATATGTAAATATACAGACAGACAGTTATATAATGATATATAGATACAGCGGATGCCACATAAGTAGACGTTCAAGGGACTTATCAAAATAGATTAACTTATGTAAAAATTGGCTGAAGTAATTGCTCAGCTACCTCTCCCTGACAGGATATTCATCGTAATGGTCTTGGGTATTACTAACAAGCATGCCGATAAACGATGTTGAATTATGATTTCTCTTTATTATAAAGCTGAGTCTCTTGAACTTTGACTGCAGGTAACTCAGAAACCATGATATTGGTTATGGGTGATATCAAGTACGATTTTTAGGTCAAATTATTATTTGATACTGAAGTTACGTTGTGTTTTACATAGTAGTATATTGTACTCGATACTGAAGTTACATTGTGTTTTACATAGTAGTATATTGTACTCGATACTGAAGTTACATTGCGTTTTACATAGTAGTATATTGTACTCGATACTGAAGTTACATTGTGTTTTACATAGTAGTATATTGTACTCGATACTGAAGTTACATTGTGTTTTACATAGTAGTATATTGTACTCGATACTGAAGTTACATTGTGTTTTACATAGTAGTATATTGTACTCGATACTGAAGTTACATTCGTTTTACATAGTAGTATATTGTACTCGATACTGAAGTTACATTGCGTTTTACATAGTAGTATATTGTACTCGATACTGTAGTTATGCTGGCTTTTTATTGTAATGACCAGAAATCTAGAAATGAAATGGAGTACATTGTAACAACAAAAAATTGTGGATCGCAGGCAAAACAATCTTTTTCCAATCACTTAAAATACTGATTTTTCCAAAATTGACTATTGCTACTCCTGATTTTTAATTTACCTGATGTCTTGATTTTGAAGAAAAAGAAATATGAACACATCCTCTCTATGTTCATGTCTTTGCATTAGCTTCCAGTCGATAAACGAATAACAAATAAAATTGCTACATTGTGTTGCAATCGTAAAACTGATAATAGACATCCAACTTACTTAAAAGTAAAAGACCTAATCTCTGGTCATGTTCCATTTCTCTAGCTGAGATCTACCACAATCAGTGTCTGCTAAGTGTTCCTCCAAAGAAATGCCTGACAAAACTGACACTGCGCTCTTTTAATTCTTGGATTTCTCTTCAACTGTCATTACAATCAATGTTTGACACGTCAGAAGACACCTTGTGTTCTGTTTCATTGTTTTTGTATGTTGTTATGTCACCATGACCACTAAAATTTTCTAACACATTATTCATGAATAGAAATATGTGATATGGCTGACATACATGTACAGCACAGTAGGCTACGGTTAAAGTAAACAGGAAAACTGTCTAGTATAATCAGACATATGTGATCAAAACTCTGGTCCATTTATTAAGTCAATGACATACTGAAAAAACTTCTACACAATTTGCTGTTGTTTTTGTATATATGGTATATCATTCAAGTCTTTATTAAAAAACAAACAAAACAAAACTCACCTCACAAAAAAACAGGTACAATTTTTCTTTCATTATCATCAATAACAAAACCTTTTGCTACATTTAGAAACCATTCTTTTCCCTTTTAAACCAGCATCTCTCATCCTCTCACAATAACAAACAGTCCAACCTGTCCTTAAGACTGCCTGTCTAAAACGACCATCTGCCTTAACGACTGCCTGTCTAAAACGACCACCTGCCTAAACGACTGCCTGTCTAAAACGACCATCTGCCTTAACGACTGCCGGCAATTGATTCCCTCCTCTTTTTCCTCTTAATTTTGCCTATCTCCATAGCGACCACCTGCTATCCAAAGCGACTGCAACTACTCGTCATCATAACCTGGACACAACGACTGTACGGTACAGTCTTACATTAATGACTCCATCCACATCACTGCTTGATCGACGCTCGTGCTTTTGGGTCATAACCAATCGTTGCCATTAGCAGTCAATGTCTTGAGAAAAATGAAGCATAGGAGGCCGGTCATTAAAGCGAGGCTACCAGATCACACCTGATCACTGCGTCTAGACATCCAGACACTTCTATGCAAACACATACCAGACGAATGGATTGCTTTGCCTAATGTAAATAAAATGGTCCACACTCCTTTTTGTTTGCAATCCTATAACCACTACCACCGCTGACTAGAACGGTTGATGAATCTTCCATTTTCATATTTCTAAACGAGACAAACTCAATTCATCCATATTTTAACCTGCCCAAAACAAACACCTGTCCATAACAACCATTTTGGTCTATGATCATTGGTGGTCTTTATGGACAGGTTGGACTGTAATTATATCTCTAACATTAGTGTCAAAACTAACTATCTATACTTTCCATGCCACATATGATCATAGCGGTTTAAAATCTTGTGACAGCCCAAAACATTATTCTCAGCACAGTATTTAAAAGTGAATGGATTCAGGTTGTTCTCCTCTTCCCACTTCTCTCTCTCCTCCCTCGCTTTCATCGACTCATGGGTGATGATACGACTTGAAAGGTAAACATTTCTGAATCTGAAACATAATAATAACAATAGTAGTAGTAATAATAATAGTAATAATAATAATAATAATAATAATAATAATAATAATAATAATAATAATAATAATAATAATAATAATAATATAATAATAATAATAATAATAATAATAATAATAATAATAATAATAATAATAATAATAATAATAATAGTGATGTTGAACATTGACATAGCAGCATATCTCACCAAAGGAAGCTCTCTATATGTGCTTTACAAAAGCAGATTTCAAATGATAATATTATAATATGTGACAGGAGTTTTCAAATTTAGATTATGGCCACTTTGGTATGATAATATTGATAGGTAACTTCTAGAATGGACGGCTGACAGAGAAAAGTAGAGTAATAATAATAATAATAATAATAATAATAATAATTATACTAAAGCCTTATTGTCCATCATTGGCACATTAATTTGATCACATCAGTAGTTAATTTATAAAGTGTAGAAATATAACGTAGGTTGTATATAACTAATAAATGACTAAGATTCAAAGTAAAATTATTTCATAAGAGGTTACATATTAGTTACAATTGTATGGTATATGATGCTACTAGGGAAATTTGAATACATGTACATACATACATACATATATATTTAAATACATACAGGTAGAAGAGTATGGGTTAAATATAAGATGTAAAATGACATAAGATAATGATGGGACATTAACAACAACAGCAATCTTGCAGCGTGTAGCACTTCCCCATAAAAACAGAAGAGAGCAAGGCAAGAAGGATCTCTTATATCTCTCTCTATTACATTTTTTCAAGATTATTCTTCCATATCATGTGGAATAAGAAATTTGGGGGTGAAAGAGGTACATTTGTTTTCAGGGTGAATTGAGAAGAAACAGCAAGACGAAAGTCACGTGAAAGAGTGAAAAGCAAGAAGTAGGACCTACCAGCAGCACACAGCAACCACCCATTGAACAAACCTGATAATCAACGCCAGATGGCACGGAGTATGGAGAGGACAGTATGACAAGTAAGAACCAAGGTAGTAAGGAGAAGAACAATTTATAGTATGACAAGTAAGAACCAAGGTAGTAAGGAGAAGAACAATTTATGGTATGACAAGTAAGAACCAAGGTAGCAAGGAGAAGAACAATTTATAGTATGACAAATAAGAACCAAGGTAGTAAAGAGAAGAACAATTTATGGTATGACAAGTAAGAACCAAGGTAGTAAAGAGAAGAACAATTTATGGTATGACAAGTAAGAACCAAGGTAGTAAGGAGAAGAACAATTTATGGTATGACAAGTAAGAACCAAGGTAGTAAAGAGAAGAACAATTTATATACACAACGACATGAAATGGCTTTATTATCCCTACAGAAAAAGGAGATTATGGCGCCCATAGACAACACATATATACACACACACACACATTCTTTCATTAGCATACGCTCAAAAAACATTTAGTCTGTAAACCCTTAATTTGAAACTGGCATTAGCATAATCCGAAAGATTTGCTACATGCAAGTCCCGATTGTTTCCTATTAAATCGCCTTCCACTATCACTACCTTCCACATCTTCAACATGATAATGATCATATCTAAGCACACTTGAAAACGTTTTTCCAAAATTCATGGGACTGGAGATTTCTTTTCGGATTAAATTTCTTTTGACTAGCAGATTATCCAAGGGATACCATTACACAATGCTGTTTTATCTTAGCTATCTTGCTTGACACTATGAAATGACCATATTGTGTCCGCACAAGCTTTCTTCTTTCACATTTTCTCTTTGTATAATATTACATATACTATGCATGCACAAGAACGCCTTTGGTTAACTCTGTGAGGTTGCTTTGTTATTCCTTCTGATAATTTCTATGTCTGCATTATGCTAGCTTTATTAAAAAAATGAGCCATCAAGGAACAGAAATTGTTTCGGACTACACTTTGATTTGATTTGATTTTTCCCACATCCACAACTAAGGTGAGAAAGTTGTTCAAACGTCAGACTTTGAATCCACAACCTCTGGGTCTCTGGATTACCGAGTCCCTCCTCGGAGTAGAAATTTCAGATTACAGAGGGTAATTCCTTTTCTTTAAATGTGGACTTAGTAAATCTTTCGGCCCTACACAACCAGTTCCACACAATGAGTTTTCGGACTTGGCCTCTTCCACTACAATAATATTAAAGAGTTCTCGTTGTGACACCTTAAATTGCAGTATGTGAGGAAAGACTTACCGACTGCAACATTGGTTTGACTTCCACAAATTCACAGTAGCCTCCAATCTCGAAAATAACTCTCTCTGCTCTGAAAGGAAACACGTACTGGTCAATGGGGCCTTTGCCACCTCCCATCCTTTGGCCTTGACCTTTCTTGCTCACTGCCTGCCACAGCTGCTGATGTCGCCATGTGGCAAACATTCGTCTGTCGTCTATTTGGCGAACAACCATTAGCCTGATCGTCTCGCACAGTTTATGATCTAATCTCCCACCAGTCACAGCCTATGAAAAGGATAAGATTAGAGTTCAGATGAAATGCTATTGGAAAAAAATTTGTAAGAATTAAAAATAGTACAAGCAAATAAGCATTACTTCAACAAACACAAAAACTATTTTTAGACTATGACTAATAATACATATGCATAACAAATGTGGTACATAATTCAACTCAGATGGTTTGGGCATGTAAACAGAATGAATGATATGAGAATAGCTAAATCAGTATACGATGCTAAAACCCAAAGTAAAAGACCCAAAGGTAAACCTCGGAGAAAGTGAGAAGAAGATATATAAAAGAGGCACTAAAACAAAAAAATGTAACCTTCACAGAAGGAAACAGAAAATGTCATTGTCAGGACAGGGAAGCCTGGAGAAAGATCATTTCGGACATCTAAACCCATACACCGTACGGTTATAATAAAAAATGATAAAGAAACAAACAAAGAAAAGCGGTCACGGAGAAAGGCGGCACCTGGAATTGGTGCTTTTGGGTCAAAGAATTAAAATTGGTGTGATGGCATTTTCTTTCAGTTCAACTCATCTGCTTCCCTTCAGTACAAGTCATTTATGATAAATTTACCTCTTTTTGATAAAAAAAAAATGGCATTTGAAAGTGACCCATACCACCACTACCTCATTCACCCCTGCAATAAAATGGATCCGCCCATGCCCTTTGGAAAGCTTGCACTATCCCTATCATACAGTGACCCCGTTACACATCCAATCAAACACCTTTATTTTATAATAGTTTTTCCATTGCTTGATGTCAATCGGTGTGCTCAAGGGCTCATCTCCCTTTTATGGTCATAGTTACGTTACGTTTTACTGTCTCTCCACGAAGACTCAAGGAGACGGCCGGATGTCTCAATTTAAGGCTTCCGCTGCCCCCAGAACCCATTCGGCAACCAGTTTCTACAGTGCCATGTTTTGTTTCCCACACCTTCAGTATATTTTCGCTTTCCCGATACTAATAATACTCTTGTTTACATACCAGCACGTGATGGCAATCGCGATTTATTTGAATACCGTTATTTCTATTATTGTCATCTTTAGTTGCTATCACAGTGTCAAAACTAGGTATTGGTTTTTGTATGCAGTGTTTTCTTTATTGATAAGTTGTCTTTCATCATTCAAAGACAATACGTTTCAATTTGTGACTATTTTTATTATTGTTTACAAGAAAAGTGTGTGAGATCTCTATCTTCATCATGCCAAAACATGAACACGTCATTCCAAAATCTTGTCATAAACAACTTGCAGAGATGCGTGCGAAACGTTGAATAATTGATCCAGCTGCTGAAATAGGTGAGGAAATACATGACCTGATGACAATGTGCTTGTCACATCCTTTCTTTCATCTAGTAGTAGTAGTAATAGTGGTAGTATTGTAGTGCTCGCACAACATTGACAACCACCCCCATCCCCACTCTGCCCATCGAATTCGTCAACCTTTCCTCCACCTATCGTTCATCTCCTGTACCCACCCCTTCACATTCACCAACCACTGGTAGTAGTGGTAAGGTAACAGTCTGCACTGCTGGACCACTGGCCTTTGATGTCAACGCTCCCGCTGCCTCCCGTTCATCTCCTTTACCCAAACCTTCACGCATATCGGTTGGTAGCAGCACGGCAATTGACACTAGGCGAAATTTTACATATTCATCGCCTTGCCAAGCAACAAGAACAAAAAAGACTCCTAAATAATGACTATGTGATGAAGGAAAATATGAAAGAATGCAAGGCGAAGATGAGAGAAGCAAAATAATAAGACTTGAAGAACTTACAGAAATGGAAGGAAAACCGTCCTATGGCACTGGGATTAATTAGGAGGCCGTTTTTGGTTGGAAATTTCACTTTTTCTGCTATTTCTGCTTTTTTCTCAAAACTATTTATTTCTTAGGTCCATTTATCTCAGACACAAGTCATCATATTTTATGCAAACTTCATAATCTTATGTCACTTATTCATGTCTTCGGTTTGTCAACAGCGGTTTTTTCTTCTATGAAACTTTTTATGTTGTTGATTTTTTGGGTATGAAAAATGCATATTTTCGCTATATGTTGACATTATAAAATGAAAAAATTCATAAAATTTGTTCTATTTGTTTTTTTGCAAAAGCGGCGTGACAAAATTGAGAAGAGGTCAGTGTAAACATCCTGTATAAATTACAAACAAATTGAACCCAAAGGGATTGTGAAATATGGACCTAATGTTTGCAAAAAATCCAAGATGACAGGTGTTTTTTAGCGTGGTAACAGACTAAAAATTGAAAAAGACAACATTGTGTAAACATCCTGCAATTAAAAACAAATTGGAAAATTAGGAAAACAAATTGAACCCAAAGGGATTGTGAAATATGGACCTAATGTTTCAAAAAATCCAAGATGACAGGTGTTTTTTGCGTTACCATGGTAACAGAGCTAAATGTTGGAAAAATTTTGCCTCAACACATTCTGGTCATTGGGGTATCCTTTCACACTAATTTGACCCCAAAATTTGCAATTAAAAGCAATGTTAGGAAAAAAGGTCTCCTTATGCAGTCTTTCCCTTAAGAGGGAATATAACCCTGGATTTTATTATGCCTCAACTCAGGGTCTGAAATAACCTCCTATGTCCCAGCAACAAAAATGTCTAATGAGGCGTTCTTTACATTTTGTGGAAAACAATCTAAAAAACAAAATTTAACACTTTTACACAAAAAAAGGAGGGGGGTGGAGGGGGATTGAAAATTGGCAGTGAAAGAACATCAGAAAGTCCAAGAAATCAAATCGGTTTCCAGTTTTTATCTCATTTGAAACTGGTCATTAAACAATCCGAATGACAAAGTAACCAAACTACGAAAATCTGAATGAACCTCTGCGATTATATAAGTAACAAAGGCTCAAATGATTCTGATTAAATGCTGTATGAATGGCATGTCAGCTGTCTATGAGTATTTGTGTTTCCACTATTATTACCTGAATACCGTAATCTCCATACTGGAGTTTGTTGTGTATCAGCTCCGGTCCCCTCATTTGGTGGATGTCTTTCATCATTTTGGGTGGCCTCAAGCCTGGTTCAAAAGGTGGCACTTTCTCTATGATTTTCAGTCTCCGTCTCTCTGGCATTCTGACATCTGAAGACACATCACAGAAAAAAGACAGGCTTGATGAAATGATTTGAAAACAAACCAGCCAAGTCAAAAACACAGTATGTGCCGTAACGGCCTTGAAGGGACTTGAAGTCGTGTTATAAAGAGAAAAAATAAACCTACTTTAGTTCCTGTATCTGAAGATTTCCATCCCCTGATTTCTTTTTTCTGTTGCAATAAACACTATTATAACTATAACTACATTCTAATAATTATCATTTATCTTAAAGAAGTGAGAGAACAATATTTAAGTCTGCGGAAATTTGTCTGGTGCATGACCTTCTTCTAGGTGAGGAAATATAGAGGGACTTGTAACTATTACATACTGTCGTCAGGATAGCTTACAACTTATCTTCTTCCCTTTATGCTGGGTGACGTGTGGGGCAGCAAGGATATATATATAGGCCACACACACAAACAAGTCTTCATCTTTCCTTGTCTTTCACTAACTTCTTGAGCTCCTTCCAGGACATGCCACTTCTGTCAAAGTCCATTTCAATATTTCATCTCCATATTGCTAGTGACCTTTTCTTCCTCCTTGCCTGTTCCACTGTAATGATCTTTTTGTAATACTGAAGTTTGATTTCCGGAGGGTATGCCTTACCACCTCCATCTTTGATCTATCTCTACTTCTATTTGTTTCTGATTTGTTCTCTGCCAAAGGCCTTCATTCCTGATCATCTTGACCATCTGATTCTAAGAATTTTTTTCAGGCATCTATTTATAAATATTTGTAATTTCTTGCTGCAGATTCTGGAGATATTCCTTGTTTCACTTCCATAAGCGAGGACTGGTTTCACACTAGAATTGAATAAATTTATCTTTGCTGTGATGGAGATGTTTGTGCATTTCCAAATTGCATTCGTTTTAATGAAAGTTGCCCTTGCCAATCCTTGCCTTGATGTCTGCTTCTGTACTCCTTTACAATTTATCATGACTAAGATGCTCCCCAGGTAACAGAAAGAGTTAATTTCTTCTAATAAACTGCTACTCATTGTAATTGCTTCTGTGCTATCATTATCACATTTTATTCTCATATTTTTTTCTTTTCCTCATCAGTTTTAGGCCAATACATTTTGAGAGTTTTGCCAGTTCAGTTGCTGTTTTTTTAAACTGCATTTGCTGCTCTGTGTGTGATATGATGGCAAGATCATCTTCAAAATAAAGGTCATCAAATTGTGACTAGTGTCCATTGGATTTTCATTTTTCTTTCCTGCTGTCGTCTCTTTTTTCAGCCAGTCTATTGCTAATATGAGAGGGAAGGGTGATAATAAACAATCTTTGGCATGTGATACTCCAGTTTTGACTCCAAAGCCTTTTGATGGCTAGTCTTCATGACATACACACTTTACAACTTATACCTTCATCTGTAACTAGATGCATTTTAAATCTTAATCATGACTATTGAACATTGTCTTCACTTACAGTCTTTGTTGCTGGGAATTTCCTTTGTTTTATATGACGCTGTGATAATGAGGCTGCCATTCATACCTGAAATTGGAAAGATGGGACCTGAATTTAGTGGCTATAAAAGATAAAACAATTACTACAAAGTAATTTCCAAACAATTATTTGGAAGAAAAAAAAAACTATTTTAATGACAATGAGTATTGTGAATGTCAGTTATCGGGTCAAGTCCAAGTTAACACTAAAAATGGCTGCCACGCGCTGGTTGGCTCACTGACAGTCATCGCCGCATCGCGAGGCTGCCCACGAAGTTTTACGAGTTCACAGGGAAGTGTGACTTCTGATCAGGCCATCTCTCTCTACTCTCTGTCCCAGTCAATCTACATTAATGTATCTTCATAACCCCCCCCCCCCCTTTTCACTTGCAATCACACTGTGTGCCTGGCTATGGGAGTCCTCCCTTAATTAGTCTAGATCTAGATTTCTACACAGTACTTAGTACTAACTCTGATCGGCACTCCTTAAGAAATGATGTAGCCATAGCTAAAACAAAAGTGGCTAGGTGGTGTTTAATTCTTATAAATGCCAAAAAGTGTTAACTATCAGATACATTCTAGATCTATAAAAAATCTAGATCTAGATCTAACCTCGATTAAGTATTTTATTGAGTATTAGTATTGATAATATAATTAATATATATATTTCAGTCTTAGTCTTAGGACTCTAGAGAGACCGCCTGAAACTCCCTCTTTGTTTTTAAGTAGGTTATCGTATGATCACCCCACCCCCTTTTATTTTCACTGAGTTTTCTAAACTTTCACGTAATCGGGGGGTCAGGAGGTCTCCTACCCCCCCCCCCTATTTTGTTCATCCCCATTTTAAAGAATTTGGCGAGGTATTCCTATCGGCGATATCGGAGTTTAGGTTCCTAAATTATTTTCATCAGAGTTTGATCCTACATTTTAATTTGTCGGAGTTTGTCACACTTTGTCGACCCTGCTGATCCCATGGCCCATACACAAAGTATTGAAGCGTTTTGGTCTCATACCAAGCAGAAGATCCAGCGAATGTATGGCACATCTCGCAATCACTTCATCAGCTACCTACGGGAGTTTGAATGGAGATACAACACATTTGCTTCATCTGGCGGAAACGCATTTGAGAACATTCTAAATGAAATTAACGTGCAATACCCTATGTAACTTTTCTTGAACTTGAAGAAATAAAAAAATTTTGGAAAACAATTTTTTAAGTATTCTATTCTGTGAACAGTAAATAAATCTTGGAAAAAAAAAATTTAGGACCCTAAACTCCGAGATCGCCATTCCTATCTATCTGGCCAACAATTATTTCTGGGTAAACCTGGATATCAGATCTTAAGGAGTACCCACTGATCCACTGTTGCTAGTGTTTTAATAGTCACAATATAATAATATAAGTATAATAAAATATTATATATAATAGATTCTAGATCTAGTAAGGTAGATCTAGTTTTTATACACATACTCAGCCACACTGATGCTCTGCTGTAGTGTTTACAATTTACACACTTACCGCAGCATATTACACTGTTTCCACCTTTCTGAAGGCCCGGAGACTTCAGCAGTAACTGTCCTAAAGATCGTGAAGAAATCATCATATAATATGTATTACAATAATTAATTGATCTTGTTCATATAATCCTCGACAGCAAATACACTCCTAAGGAATTGTCCTCTCACTCATGTCACCTTCGTCTTCTCACACCACGAACGTTTACCTTTCCTACAACAACATTAGACTAAAATTGATAATTAAAAAGAGGAGAGTGACTATACATAAATATTAAAAAGTTGGATGGTGAATATGCCGTACGTCACGCGGGACATTTTAAATTTTCTTTTTATATTTCTCTTTGTACATTTCTTTATTAATATTTATACATGTATTTGTATTTCCATTTTTTACTTTAAATTGATGCTTCTTTTTGAAAATGGCATTAACATTATGAAGACTTGATAATAGATAGCCATAGGAAGGAAGACGAGACAAATGCATGATAAGAAACAGAAAATACGAAGGAGCCACAGTGGAGTGAAGTCAAATGCGAAATATGACAATAAGTGACAACTCCACCAATAAAGACAGAACAAACACGTGACGTTTCGGGTATAACCCTTCGTCAGACAACAAACGAGAAATATCTAGAATATAGATCTAAGTCTAAGTACTACCTCAAGCATCACACAATGTGATGTCAGAAGAAAAACATAAAGGACAAAGAAAGAAAGAAAAAGACAGTGATGATAAGAAACGTAGCAGAGGGGGTGTGAAGAATGAGCGAGAGTGGAAGATTCAGATCTAGAATGAAATAAAAATATGAAAATAAGTAAGTAATAAAAGGTGAGAAGGAGATAGAGAGAGAGAGAGAGAGAGAGAGAGAGAGAGAGAGAGAGAGAGAGAGAGAGAGAGAGAGAGAGAGAGAGAGAGAGAGAGAGAGAGAGGGAGAGAGAAAGAAAAAAGGCAGGAAAGAAAGAAAGGGAGAGAGATGTGTGAGTATGGGAAACAAGAACGAAACAATAGGATAAATGTAAGACTAGATCTATATCTCACTGGGTCTAGAAAGAAGAAATGATAGAGAATGAATGAAAGGAAGTATCAATCAAGGCAAAAATTTACACTGAAGGTGCGAAATGTATATAAATTACAAATTTATCGATGCAATAAGGGAAGAGAGTAAACAACTTATCTGAAATTTCCAAAAATGACATTTAGCACTAACTGATGTTTGCAAGTTATTGAAGTCTCAAGTATTTTCTCCTTGGTAACAAAAAATGATATAGATTCTAGATATTTCTCGTTTGTTGTCTGACGAAGGGTTATAAATGTCACGTGTTAGTTCTGTCTTTAATAGTGGAGTTGTCACTTATTGTCATATTTCGCCCGTACAATGTTATGGGCACCCATAGATATTATGTGGGCACCAGACAGATAAATCAGTGACGTCAACATCTCTCTCTCTCTCTCTCTCTCTCTCTCTCTCTCTCTCTCTCTCTCTCTCTCTCTCTCTCTCTCTCTCTCTCTCTCTCTCTCTCTCTCTCTCTCTCTCTCTCTCTCTCTCTCTCTCTCTCTCTCTCTCTCTCTCTCTCTCTCTCTCTCTCTCTCTCTCTCTCTCTATCTCTCTCTCTCTCTCTCTCTCTCTATATATATATATATATATATATATATATATATATATATATATATATATATATATATATATATATATATATATATATATATATATATATATATATATATATATATATATATATATATATATATATATATATATATATATATATATATATATATATATATATATAGATATCTATATCATCTCTCTCTCTCTCTCTCTCTCTCTCTCTCTCTCTCTCTCTCTCTCTCTCTCTCTCTCTCTCTCTCTCTCTCTCTCTCTCTCTCTCTCTCTCTCTCTCTCTCTCTCTCTCTCTCTCTCTCTCTCATTCTTTATATCAAAAATGCGACAAACTACTGTCTCTGGAGCCAGCTCTCGCAAGAACCGTGTACCCTTCACACAATCTCATTTTAGTATGGTATACATGCATAATGTATATATATATATATATATATATATATATATATATATATATATATATATATATATATATATATATATATATATATAGGCTCATGCAATATATATATATATATATATATATATATATATATATATATATATATATATATATATATATATATATATATATATATGTATATATATATATATAGGCTCATGCAATATATTATATGCTATGTAGGGCACAACGAATTTATATTACAAGATGTTCTTCTTCTGTGAGACACATTTTTTTCATTATACAAACAGTCAAATTATGAAATAATTTACTTTTTACAACAAAGAATGCAAGCAGTATTAATTATTTTTTAAATGCCATTGGTATGGAGCTCTTTAATTAAAATATTTGTATGATGAATGAATTGATTAATGTACTATATGTTCAATCTTTTTTACAACTCAATGATTATTTTGAGATGTATGGGGCATTTAAAGGTCAAATGGCCTATACAGCCTCTGAAAAAAAGATATGATGGTAGTCTCCGCCAAATTGCACGCAGCCAAAATACACGATTCGTCATAATGCACGATTTTTCTTGTAACTGAATTATACAACAAATACCCCCTCAAAATGCAACAACGACTGGCTTGACTTCGCCAAAATGCAACATGTTTTTGTAAGTACGTCTTCAATTTATTGCATGTAGAGAGTCGATTCATGTGGGGGGGGGGGGGGGGGACCTCGATGGCATCTTTTTGTCTCGTCCCAGTAACAAAATCAGTCACGCACGTGTGTGTGTGTGTGGGGGGGGGGGGGGGCGAGATCTAGATATGTGTTGATTATGTGCACACATGCACACGGCAATGCCTATTCTTGGCTGTCTTAGCTCTCCGGCTCAGCCGTCGACGTTGGTTTGCCAGACTCTGATCGGCCCTCTCTTTGATCACGAGAAGAGGTTAGGCCTATAATTAGATCTTATCCTTAAACCCGAGCTGCACCGGCTAATATCTCAAATGTTTATAATTTTCTTCGTGGAGAGCAGCCACATAAGAAATTATTTATATGATTGTATTTTCAAAACGAGCGACCTGACATGGAGCGGACATCCGAGCAGAATTTGATTTTCTTTTAAAATCATAAATAATTTCCATTTGTACACATTGACTGATGATAAATCTGTGTGTACGTAATGTGTTTATGATGTGTGTTAGCTCTCTCTCTCTCTCTCTCTCTCTCTCTCTCTCTCTCTCTCTCTCTCTCTCTCTCTCTCTGAGTCTCCGTCTGTATAATTCTCCCCATCGCTTTCTCTCTCTTTGTCTCATTCTCCCTTCCTCTCCCTCTGTCTAGTGTCTGTCTGTTCATCTCTGCATCTGTCTGTCTGTAGCTGTCTGTCTGTCTATATGCCTGTCTCCTTTTCCTTTTTCTCAGTCTGTCTCTCTCCCTCTCTCACCACACCCCACCCCACCTCCCTCTCTGTCTCTCCAACACACACAGCATGCATGTGTTAGCTAACACCGGGTACCGATACTATGACTGTGTAGGACGGCCGTATGAGCCATGTCTGATTGTGTGGTAGGGATTTTCATATTACACGTATATCTAAGTGATAAATTTACGGACCAACACGTAGGACCAATTCTATTTAATTCATTTCACAAATGTCTTTATTGTTGGTAACATTATACATTGTCATAACAAATAGAGACATGCAGATATCACAAAGGGAAATAACTTAATAAATCCTTATGGGCTTTTCACCGACATTTCAATAGAAAATATTACATAAAATGCTAACTAAGATGGGATTAAGAATCTAGTTTGTAAAAATCTACAGTTAACAAAGAAATATGATACATACGTATATGGAACAAATGACACACTGACGATCTTTACCATTCCACATCGAAATAAGATTTTTAAATTGATTAAAATTTGTTTCATATCTTAAATGTTCAGGTAATTTGTTCCACAGAACTGCAGCAGCATATTTAAATGATTGTTGTCCGAAAGCAGTGGTTCTAGGTTTAGGAATATTGACTACATTTGTATATCTGAAATTATACATCCTATCTTTAAATAATATCAAATCCTGGAGACAGAATGGTGATAACTTGCGCAAAATTTTGAAAGTTGTAATGGCCATAGCTCACAAAAGTTAAAGTTAGAAAGAATAAACGTATGAAATTATAGCTAGCTTCTTTAGTTTTGAGAGATATCTACCGATTCTCTTCAACACATTGATTTGTTGAGGGGTCTTGCCACAAATTATCTTTATGTGGGCATCAAACTGATAATCCATCTCTATCACTAACAGTTTGTTCACAAGATATAAAGACTGAGTCAATTTGAAAAATGGGTTTCTTGGAAAATGTTCGTTTGCCTAGAAACATTTTTTTCTGGGTTTGCTTGCATACGGTTCATGTGGAACCAGTCTATTAGTACGCTGTTTTCCTGTTCCAAAATATCCACACACTTACGTACGCTATGCTATATCACGTTTGTAGCCGAGTCAAATGTATGTCACATGTAAGTAGGATATATGACAATCACGTATGATCGTGTCTCAAGGCCCTTAGACGTAGGGTATAGACCTAGATCTACAGTGTAATGAGTTATGTAAAGGTCATTCAATGCCATCACGGCCTATATATCCGGAGTTTATCCCGGTTTCTATAGCGTGAAACGGAACAGGTGATAATTATAATCAACTCCTGGACAGGACGTTAATCTGACGCAGATTTTTACTCCCAAGCTAGTGCACCTGAGTCGAGTGGAGAAAATGCGTGTCTTTGCTAAGGAACACAACGTCGGGGGGCCTGACGTTGCCTAACCACTATGCCACCGACGCCACAAGTTCTGTCGTACTCACAAATTCTGTGGTCGTACTTGACACAAATATTCGAGATATTAATTTTCCGCACCCTCCAAAAAGAAACGAGTGTCGAGTCAAACGAGTCACGCTGCGCCGATTATAGCACTCTTCTACTTCTTTCTTCTACCATACCGCCAGCCTGTCACCCAGTGGATGGTGGTTTATGAATTTGTTTAGATCCAACTTTTTGAGATTAGATCTAAGCTAGATTTAGATTCTAGATCTAGAGAATCTAGATCAAGGTGAACTCGGAAAATCTTGATCTTATCTAGATATCTATTTGAAGTTTACTAACAGTTTGAAAATGTCTGTCGTCGAAGCGTTGAAGAAGACGCCGAAGGGACAGTTGCCATACGAAAGACGCCTAATTCCCAGCAAATTAAACGTGAGTTCAGCATTATCCATCTAGATCTAGATTTTTCTAGATCTATTCTAGATCTAGATGATCTAGATGTAGATTCAAGATTATATTTAGTCCAATTAATTCAACTTTATTAACTCTAATTTTGAAAATTGATCTTCTAAGACTTCCCTTCCTATGATTTTAGCTAGAGAGGCTAGATCTAGAATCTAGTAGATTTACAGATAATCTGGAATCTAACACCAATACAATGGTTTCACAAAAATGGGACCCAATGATGACTTGAATTCTTCAATTAATATTTCTCAAAGTCTAATTGATGAATCTTCTTAACATTTGGTCCATGCATAGCTTTTGACGTCACAGATATAAAAAAAACATAATATTGCGAAATTTGCTTTCAATTTGTTTTGTGAATATTTTTTGAGTGTGAATGTCAGCAATTGAAACTGCTGTCATTTCTCTCTTTTTAATAAGTCCTGTTTCACCTTAAGGTAGGTGAGGTCAACGGCCTTTTATTCTGTTTTTTAAATTCCATGTGAAGAGAATTGTTTAAGGGGCGTCCGGGTGAGCTGTAACAGCGTTTAGTAGAGTCTTGGGCTCATAATACCCATTTTCCAAATCCACTCCAGAATGCTACTTCAACATCAATTTTTAGAATCTGAAAGAGTCAAACATCAAAGTTGATTTTTTTAAAAATATAAAGCCTGACTAATTTGTTATTGGGTACACTGGTTTAATTCTATCTTTTTGCACCTTTAAAAAATCAAAATATTACAAAATTTATCAATAGTTAATTTTTAATTAATTTTTTTATTTAAAAACAGCTGAGATAAATTAAATCTTATTCTGTTTAAAGAATATGTCTGAAAAAGAATTTCATTGTTAGCCCAAAGCATCAAAATTCAACATGGTCGCCGTTACAATCAAGTGAATAATTTTTCCCAAAATTTTTACATTTTGTAATTTTCAAGCAACACATTGGCAGGAAAAAAATAGCCAAAAATGCATTTTCTCATAAAGAAAATTTGCGAGGAAATTTATAAATGCCTGAAAATCTAGCATATTCTATGGCCAATTTTAATATGGCTGTCATTCTGAAGAAAGTTGAATTTTCAAACCCGTTTTTTCTCAAAAGATGTGATTTCTAGCATACAACGTTTTTAAAATCTTAAAATCTCAGAAAGTATTCATGCCAGAGTGTTGAAATTTTGTACACAGCTAGACTAGTATTTGTTATTGGGAACTAGAGATTTTCACTGGTTTATTTTGATTTTCATATCTTTTGTGCACCTTTAAAATCAAAATATTACAAAATTTATCAATAGTTATTTTTTAATAAAATACTGATTTTTTTAAGCACATTTAAAAACAGCTGAGATAAATTAAATGTCTTACTCCTTATTTAAGGGTTTAAAGAATATGTCTGAAAGAATTTCATTGTTAGCCCATATACTTTTTGAGATTTTAAGATTTTAAAGCATCAAAATTCAACATGTTACAATGGCAAGTGAATAATTTTTCCCAAAAAACATTTACATAGTAACTTAGATGCAAGCAACACATTGGCAGGAAAAAAAATAGCCAAAAATGCATTAGGAAAAAAGTGAAAATTCAGTAGGACGCCCCCTTAAAGAAAATTTGTCTAAATTTTAAAAATCTTTGCAGTGATCACGTGAGGCAGGTTTCAGATTTGCGTTATTATGTAACAATTGTGGTCTACAAATGAACACACAGTAAGAGCTGAAAAAATAATTGAAAAATCTGTAGGCCCAGCGCCGTTTTATCCTGGAGTGAAAGAAAAAAGCCATTTATCCTGTAAAAACAAAAAAAATCATAGGTAACTCTAAATGAGAGTGAGATTATCATGAGACTACTAGCGGTCTGCGTGACCTTATGATCAGACAAAAACAATTGTTTTCGATCTGGGATCTAATAACAGTAATGGGCGATATCGGAGTTTAGGGTCCTAAATTATTTTTATCGGAGTTTGATCCTACATTTTAATTTGTCGGAGTTTGTCACACTTTGTCGACCCTGCTGATCCCATGGCCCATACACAAAGTATTGAAGCGTTTTGGTCTCATGCAAAGAAGATGATCAAGCGAATGCATGGCACATCTCGCAATCACTTCCTCAGTTACCTACGGGAGTTTGAATGGAGATGGAGAAACGACACATTTGCTTCATCTGGCGGAAACACATTTGGGAAAATTCTAAATGAAATTAAAGTGCAATACCCTATGTAACTTTTCTTGAACTTGAAGAAATAAATATTTTTTTGGAAAACAAAATATTTTTAAAGTTCTTAAAAAATCTTATTTTTAAGTTTAAATAAATCTTGGAAAAAATAAATAATTTAGGACCCTAAACTCCGAGATCGCCCAGTAATGTCGCGTCATTTTTTTCTCGTAGTTCATCTTACAAATGTAAGACTATTGAGAAATCATGAAATTTTTGTTTTTAAATTGTCTGGTCGGTTTTGCGGAATATTTTGTCTTTGGATGTCCCTTACGGCCATCCGCTGACGTCCGCACAAAAATTTAGACTGTTCAGGTTAGATTCGGTTGCATTAGCAAAACCTGTTTTGGCTTATCGTGAGTGAAACTTATGTAAATAGGCTTTCATGATTTATTACGTTCTAATAAATAAAGACGAGATTATTGGCAATACTGGGAGATTTAGAAGTCCATTACAATGATAGTGACTCTACGTCTCCACTATGTCTTCTTCGCATAACAATACATTATTACTAAAAACGCATTTAAACGAGAGAGAGAGAGAAAATAATACTAATAGCACAGGTTCAAGTAGAGTTCAAGATTTGTCAGCCACCGCTCCCTCCCGTCCCCTATTTCGCGAAGCAATTATCGATTGATAAAGACACAAGTTTGTGCTGGTCTAGTGGGGCGCTCTATGTGACTATAGATAGTCGGGGGGGGGACCATTGTCATCAAAAACACTTTCTTTTCGGTGAGGGTTTTGTTGCTGGTGCCTTTCTTTTCCCCCTCCCTCTCTCTCTATTGGCAAATATCGGCCTATACATATCGCATCCTCACTCATTATATAAGTCGTGAAGTTTACCGCACCGGTTTCAGCAGAGTGACACACACGATAAATCCGTAACACTTAATAAGGATAGTATAAAGGTGTACAATCACAGAATTTTACCAAAAACAGGACAAAAAAGAACGGTTTTCATCCATCCACACGATCCGGAACGCGTGAGTCATCTGATCAACGGTAAGGCACCGGCCGTGAACTCCACGCCCAGTGTCGGGAAACACAAACACAGACTTCACATCTTATTGAGAACTAGGGAAAAGTCAGGGAACTCTCCAAACCAGATGCCCAAGCGTTACGTCACTAAATAAACACCAGGGAAACCTCGGGCAACGGACCCGTGCAGTTCTGCGGAACATTTCGTCACTGGCATTGGACCTAGAATTTTCAGTTATGCCATATGGCAGGTTTCACAAAATTTCCCTTTTTGTCAAAATTTACATCTTATATTTCTTACAAGTGTTAGATCTATATACCATGTTAAAGCTAAGAAACCTGAAGATTCCAGATATATGACTTTAAGAGATAGCAAAGGACTGTGAGGCAAGTAAATTAGCTTTTAACCCATGTAGAGCTCGCGGTGTCACCGGAAGTCACCTTCTTACAGTGAGGGGCTATTGCGTGAAAAAACGAGCGTCGTGTACAACGGGTGAAGCTAGGATTTAGACTTAGTTTGAACAAGGAGTTTACGTTTACAGATGATAAAAGACCTATATAACATGCATTTTCTACAAGTTGAAATAATAAGGTATTCATATTGAGATGTTATTGCAACAAGAGAAACTTAAAGAAAGGACTAAATTATAGCAGCGATAGCTGTGTAGTCAACTAAGGCTTGCATGAAGTGTGTTGAATGGGAAAGCGTCACTTTGACGAATGATAACGAGGCTATCGGGAAAGCCACGAGCTTAAAATAATGTGTAATCTCATTGGTTGTTATTTAACTATGAACTCGAAGGTCAAACTATGTCATAAACCATGTAAAGAAAGTGGAAATTTCCATTCAAGAAGCCTAGGTGTCTGGTCCTAAATATAGGGCCTGCGCGCTTCCAGGACGGACGGCAACACGCTCTTTATTTAGGGCCAGCACTTTTCTTGGGTTATAAGTCATGTTTTTTAGTCAAGGGGCATAACTGTGAAAATTCTTGGTCCAATGCCAGTAACACAATGTTACGCGGCATTGTGCGGGTCTGTCGACCGAGGTTTCTCTGGCGTTTATTTAGTGACGCAGCTCTTGGGCATCTTGTTTGGAGAGTTCCCTGACTTTTCCCTAGTTCTCAATAATATAGAAGATGTGAAGTCTGTGTTTCCCTACACCTCGGGCATATAGTCCATGGCTGGTGCATTACCGTTGATCAGATGACTCACGTATTCCAGATCGTGTGGATGAATGAAAAGCGATGGTTTTTTGTCCCGTTTTTTGTTGTAAAATTCTGTGATTGTATGCCTTTATACTATCCTTATTACGAGTTACAGATTTATCGTGTATGTACCATTCTATTCTGCTAAAACCGATAAACTTCACGACTTATATGACGAGTGAGGATGCGATACTTATAGGGCGATATTTGCCAATAAAGAGAGGGAGGAAGAGAGAGAGGAAAAAGAAGGAAAGGTACCACAAAACCCTAACCGAAAAGAAAGCACTTTTGACAATGGGTTTTTTTCCTGTACGTACCTGTCCCATCATCACCCCCTTTCGACTATCCACAGTCACATAGAATGCCCCACTAGACTAGCGCAAACTTGTGTCTTTATCGATCGATAATTGCTTCACAGAATACAGGATGGGAGCGGTGGTTGACAAATCTTGACCTCTACTTGAACCTGTGCTTTAATATTATTTTCTCTCTCTCGTTTAAATGCGTTTTTAGAAATATTATATCATTGTGCGAAGAAGGCAATGTGCATAGGGAGACGTAGAGTCACTATCGTTGTGCTGGACTTCTAAATGTATTGCCAATTATCACGTCTTTATTTATTAGACCGTAATAAATCATGAAAGCCTATTGATTGCTGGACTTTACATAAGTTTCACTCTCGATAAGCCAAAGCAGGTTTTGCTAATGCAACCGAATCTAACCTGAACGGTCTCCTTTCTGATGGATGGTCATCGTCTACGTTTTGGTCCGTGCGGCAGGCGGATTTTCACAAGGAGACCGACAAAAAATATTTTGCAAAGCCAAACGGACAATTTAAAAACAAAAATTTTATGATTTCTTAATGGTTTTAGTCTTACACAAGATGAGCAACAAGAAAATAGCTTGATGTAATGTTACCGTTTTTAGATTCAGATCGGAACAAAATTTTTGTTGTCCGACTGTAAGGTCACGCAGGACCGTTACCTATGAATTTTTTTGTGTCTTTTACAGGATAAATGGCTGTAGGAATACATTTTCTTTCACTCATGATCGTAAAATGACGCTTCTGCATACTTTTCAGCTGTTCATTTGTCGTTCACTTGTACACCGTAATTGTTACATAATAACAAAAATATGATCCCTGCCACGCATGATCACTGCAAAAGATTTTTAAAAATCAGACCTGGCCAAATTTTCTTTGAACAATTCTCTTTCACATATATTGAAGAAAACAATAAAACGTCGTTGACCTCACTTACCATAAGTTGAAAAGGGACTTATTAAAAGAGAGAAATGCCAACGGTCTCAATTCATCCAAAAAATATTCACAAAACACACAAATTGAAAGCAAATTTCGCAATATTATGTTTTTTATATCTGCGATGTCAGAGCCATACATGGACCAAATGTTAAGAAGATTCATCAATTAGATTTTGAGAAAGATTCATTAAAGAGTTCAAGTTATCATTGGGTCCCATTTTTGTGAAACCTGCCATATATGCTTTTAGTCTAGATCTAGAGATCTAAATCTTAAGCTATTATATAACAAAAAAACATCAGTACGACTGGTCAGCTAGGCAGATCTATGTTTGATGTGCATAAATGAAAAGAGAGGAATAATCTGCCTCAAAGTTCTCTTTATTTCAATAATTATTCTGTTAATTTCAATAAAAGCTGTCCTTTCAATGAATAATTGTTGTTTGTTTCCATACAGTTTATAACTGGATTAAATACTGTTAATTGCTGTATAATAATAGATTTTACCCTTCTTAAAATCTCACAATCCCTAAAAGTAAAAGCTGGACCCTGCCCCATATCCAGATGGGCTTCTCAGCTAGTGATGATAATATTTTTTATAAAGATATTATATTATATTTTATGTGGCAGTCTGTCTGTCGTGGTCACAAAGTGTGTAAAAAATGGGAGGGGTGTTGGTCATATATCCCATTGCAATGCCAACCTTTCACTTTATCCAGTGAAAGTCCCTGGTTCTAAATTGTTGGAAATGCACAGCACTGTACATGTTTTGTACAACATGAATCATGCGCACGATCCAGCCAGGTGGCATGAGGGTCTGGTGTCTGTAACTGTTGCCTCTTGAATCGCTGCCCAAATCATTCTGGTAGCTCTAGGCATCAAGAGTCTCCGGTGATAAAACCTGATCTTACATTAAAAAAAGTAAAAAAAGAATGACACGGTTGTTGGAGAGAGGAAGTTTGCTGTGGCCTTAGTATTATGTTTCAACTGCATTTATTTCATTTAGCTGTAGGTTTATTGATTGCTATGTAAATGTTAACTAGCCATTAACACATTGCTCTTGTTTGTCGTTCTGCAGAATGATTTGGACAAATACTGTCGCCGCCACTGTCAGGTCCTCACAAGGAACGAGAATTCTCTCTGTTGAATCTCAGTTTTGGTTTGGATCCCTCCAGTTTCAATAACGATTCATTCTCTCCTTCTAGCGACCACAACAATTCTAGGAACAATCTCAACTGTTCTGGAAACAATGTCAACAATTCAAATGGCGGAAACCAGATGCCTTCCACACTGTACAAGAAGTCTCCAGTTGAGCGGAAGCTGATGATAACACAAGCATTGGCAGACTTGGACCTGGAAATTAGTACAGAAAATGAAAGGTTGGTAGATTTTATTTTTTTTTCCCAATCTGTGTAAACCTGGAATTCAGTCAAAACTTTGGATTTTTTTTCTTGTTTCAAAAGATATTATATAGATGGCAGTTAAACCTTAACTTCTCAGTAAGAAAGTGATATAAATCACCGTGCAAAAAATTCCAGAAAGGATGAAATGCTTGATTATCATTTCCATTATATTCAATTTTATGCGACTGGACAGAAAAATGTCCTGTTCTAGAATGACCCCACCCATGTGGTTTTGGATTTACATGGTTTGACATTTTCTTTCTATTATTTGACCTTTGTTACATATTTCTTAAACTCATTTCCAGTCTCTTTAGTTTCTCAGGTACTCTACCTACACTATATGCATAATTGTCAACCAGTACGTAAATACATATTTTGTATGTATTTTGGCTTTGAGTCCGTAATCTGTGTGGTCCTTGAAATGAATGGTTAACTGGGTGGGGTTTTTGTAACCCCTAAGTGAACGGCTGAGACAAAAATTGGGGTGAAAGTTCAAACACACCTCTATAAGTTCACAATAATACTGTCGCATTTCATTAGACATGTCAGCGATTCCCTTTCCATTTATCTTGAAGGAGTTAAGCCAAGTTAAATTATCAATGTTTTCTGGAATGTTACGGGTCGTCGTGTAAGTATGAATGAGTTTGTGCGGTCAGAGACTTTTACAATTTTAAAAGGTTGGTAGCTATTTATATATATAATATTACTCTGTGATTGAAAATTTTAAATGAATTTTTTTTGGGGTGGGGGGAGGTGGGGGTGTAAGGACAAAGTCATTAGAGGTAATTGAACATTTGTAAGAAAGGGGATGTAAATTGCGTAATTTCAATTGCCTTTAGAAGAAGAAGAAATTCTCTACCTTTCTATTTTATTCTTGTCCATGTCATTAGAAAAGCTGTCATATCAAAAGAGTGACCCTTCAACTCCATCATCATCATCATCATCTAAAGAGAACCGTCCTCAGAATGAATCGGCAGGTCCATGTCCAAAGTTCACACAGTATGGTCTCACTTCCTGTGCCATTTCCGATGAAGAAAATCGTGGACGCTGGTGACTAAGGTTGGTCTTCACTTTGACATATCAGTATTTATTTGTTTGTAGCTGTTCCTCTCTTTCTCTCTGTCTCTTTCTTTGTCTGTTTATTTCTCTTCTCTCTCTCTATCTGTTTGTCTCTGTGTCTGTCTGTCTCTCTCTCTCTCCATCTTTCTCTCTTCTCTCTCCCCCTCCCCCCTCTCTCTCTCTCTCTCTCTCTCTCTCTCTCTCTCTCTCCATCTTTCTCTCTTCTCTCTCCTGCCTCCTCTCCATTTTAAATAAGTATCATTCATCATCCTCCTGATTTAGCTGCAGGACGTATTTGATAATTGAGGTCAAAGATTGGACAAGTAGAGTCGAAAAAAAGAATGTATATATATAATTCTCAGTTTGAAGGAAAAAAACTACGCAAAATTTTTGTTACAAATTTTATTAGCTTATTTTGGTTTGACATTACATATAACATAACAAGAACTGGTGTTTTTCTGATATTCCACTTTTCAAAAAAAATTAAGTGCGCATCCCCTAACGAAATGACCAAAAGTGAAAATTGAAAAATCTAGAGGTTTTAGTAAAAAACAGTAGTTAATCCTAAGTTAAAAAAAAGAATTATGAATTCTTTGTTTTGTAAATGGAAATGTGTACAGGATACCATTTTTGGGGAGGGGGGGGGGAACAGAGTGGCTACGACAAGAATATATTACTGATACTTTGCAGAAATTGAGTTGAGGAATCGTACTGGTTTGAACCATTAGTGATGATTGGGAATCTTCTTTCACATTAGATGAAAAGTAGAAGGCTCAAGGGTGTTGAATTGGAGACAGCAACAAAGCACAGCTTATTTATCCTAGAATTGTTACCATTCCATGAATATTCCATATATACATAGCTGCTAACCAGCACATAAAAAACGAATTTAGTACTCTCTTTTTTTTTGCATTTAGTCTGTAAGTCTATTTGTCTTGAAAAGTATGTATTTGAGGTTTTCACTATGCTTTCCTTTTAAGAAACCCTTAATTACTGGCAGATTCTCAGAGTTCATAAAACTAAGATTTTCAGGCTAAGTTATCAATGATTTTGCCAATATCACATGCTGTCACACAAGTTAGAATTAGTTTGCGCAGTCAGTTTGTTTTTCGATTTGAAAAGGTTGGTAGCTATGTGATAAATGTGTATACAGATGGAAAATTAGCTACAAAACAGACACAGATTTAATCATAGATATATATATATATATATATATATATTTATAAAATTGAAAAGGTGTTAATTTGTTCTACTTCTAACCAATGCCTCATCATTTTATAAGGTTGTTCCCACGATTGTCTCTCTTATATAATTTCTTATTTTGTGTTTGTTTTTACTTTATAAGTTGAGTAACTCATTTGGTGTACTCTTATAATTGTGCAGTGTTTTTCTCATTGGATGTTACACTCAAATCTTCTTGTCTTGACTTTAGCAAGCGATGCATAAAAGATGGCGCCAGTTTGAAAACTTTGAGGACGGCATGAAGGTGTTAATGAAACAGAAGAAGGAAGACTTGTCCAAGAAAATCAAGGACCTGGTCAATCAAAGAGAGCCTGATTGAACAAAATCAGCAAGAGAGGTAAGAGTAAAACAAAACTTAAAAGTTAAGTTCCTTCAAGGCCATTACGGCCCATAGAGCCGGAGATTATCCTGGTTTCTATAGCGTGAAGCTGAACAGGTGATAATAATCACCTCCTCGATAGGATGTTAGTCTGACACAGGTTTTTACTTCCAGTCTAGTGCTTGTGCCCATTAAAACCTGGGTCAAGTGGGGGAAATGCGTGTTAAGTGTCTTTCCCAAAGATCACAGTATCGGGCCTAGTAATAAATTCTTGTTTCAGGTTTAAGGAAGAGAAGAAATAACAGGCTAGCTCTAGCACATAATCATTTTTACTAAAAAAAAGTAACCTTTATGAATACTATGTGGCAAACGGAAACAGTGAAACACCGCTATTTGTGCAAGTACTCTGCTTTGTTAACTATCCTTCCTTGTGGATTCTTGAATGTTGTGGGGTATACAAAAGCATTGATCTGTGAACAGGACTGTCTGCTGTAACTTGCTGACCTTGACTCTTGTCATGTTCTTTTTCCCATTTCAGCAAGGTCAAGGCACATGAGAGGCTGCAGAAGCTTAAAGAAGGCCATGAGGAACATCAAAAGGTTTGTAATGCTTAAAATGAATTGAAAACATGAGAGGTATAAGCATTGGTGGCGTTAACCTGACCAACATAAGATATGCAGATGATGCCGTGTTAATGGCATACACGCCAAATGATGTCCAACAAATATTGGATAAATTAGTAGACTTGAGTAGATTGCATGGCAGTTTGTAAACAAGATGATAACCTAATTTAACGAGAACAAACTAAAACAAGCAGCAAAATTTAAATACCTCGGCCCTATCATAACAAACAACTGCAAAGACACCACTGAAATAAGGCAAAGAATAGCAATAGCAAAACAAACATTGCATAATATTAAGGCTGTTGTCTCCAATTCAAAACTGAAAACAGACACAAAAATACAGACAGCGCAGACATATGTCTTTTCAACACTAGTACATGCATGTGAAACGTGGACTTTAGATGCACAATGTCGTAAACGTTTAGAAGCATTTAAAATGTGAATGTATAGAAGAATATTGAAAATCCCCTGGACAGCAAAAATAACAAACATAGAAGTTCTTGTGAAAATTGGAAAAGAAAGAGAACTTATGAAGAACATCAAGACAAGGCAAATGAGATTTTTTGGCCATGTGTGGAGACAAGATGGACTAGAAAAACTAGTAATATCTGGATTCATAGAGGGGACAAGAGCTCATGGCAGACAACACACCACATACGTAACGGCGTTAAGACAAAACACGTCCGATATCACCACCAACTCAGATTTTACAAGAAGCACTGAACACAGAACAACATGGAGAGGGATGGTCGGAAACGTGTTGAATAACGCAAGCCACAAATAATGATGATGATGAAAATGAATTTCTATGTTTTTGTCTGTTTCTAAATTTCCACTTTTATATGAGGGTTGGACTCGATTGGTGTTCACGAGCCACCTTCTCAGGATGCGTATTCTAGCGTGGGCTGGTAAATAATTATCTGAATTTTCCCCATGTGACAACCAATGTCTTGGTGTAATTGCCAGAAAAGTTTTGATAAATGCTCTTTCCATCTTCAACTGGCTAGAAATGTGACAGATTGAATGATGTGTATGGGGAAAAGGAGAGTAGTATTAGTACTAAAGTAGTAGCTTGTTTGGTACTTTGCTAATTCTGTAACCGACTGACCTGGACTCTTGTCATATTGTGTTAACTAACAAAATACTGATGTGGCACTGTTGAGGATGCCAGCTAAAAAATGATAAATATTTCAGTGAAAGTGATTTCACCAAGACGGAACCAATACAGCTGTTGAATTGGAGTGTTTATTTTTTTTTTTTTGGGGGGGGGGATTTTTATTTTTGTTTTAAAATAGTTCCGGGGGGGGGGGGTTGGCTTTTTCAAATATTTTATTTCTATCTTTTTTATCGTCCTTTTTTCTTTCTTTTTTTAAGGCTGGCAGTGTGTTTGTTTTGTCTGTTTTTGTTGTTATGAACATAAAAACTCACCATTTATTTTTTAATCTACACCAAAATTCAAGCACATTTTTTTATCATCTGTGTTAATCCTTTTTCTTTCGCCTCATCAAGGTATTGCTTTCTTTCCTTCTTTTTAACAGAAAATTGACACAAAACAACAGGAAATTGAACGTCAGAGAGAAAAACTAGAAGAGGAAGAGAAGAAACGGTAGGTTATTTAATTTTTTTGTTTCTGGGTTTTTTCAATTATTTGTTTCTATTGTGGAACATCATTGTTTATTTTTGTTGTGACTTGTCAACCCCCCTCCCTGATTTTTAAAATATTTATAGATTACAGTATTTGTTACTTTCAGGTAGGTTTGATTTTGTTTTTTGGTTTGGTTAAAAAAACAAACAAAAAAAGGGGGGGGTTATCACACTACCATATGGAGAGATTATTACCAGCAAGAAAGAAATTTCCTCGATTTGTCTCATTATAGCCATTTCTGTTTTTCTTTTTCCATTTTTTGCTCATTAGGCAAGAGCAGGAGCTGGCCAAACTCGGTCAGTTGCGATTACTTTTCAAAGATTTTGAGGACAACAGAAACATCTTTATGAAATTAAAGGAGGATTTTGAACTCAAAGAGAAGCTACCTGAAGTGATTGAGAAGTGCCAGGCTGCCATTGATGCGACTTACTCCACTCTGAGAGAACTGGTAAGTAGCAGGGAAGTGAAAAGTAAAGACACAAGGGCAGGCTGACTGTAAGTAAAGTTCCTTCATCGCCAATATGGCCCATGGGGCCACAACTTATCCCATTTTCTATGGCGTGAAACGGAACAGTTGAATAGTGATCACCTCCTGGACGGGACACTAGCCTGCCGCAGGTTTTCACTCCCAAGCAGGTGCTGGGACTTATTTGCACATGGGTTGTGTGGGTCAAATACATGTCAAGTGTCTTTGTCAAGTAATGCCACGTCAGACCTAGCATTGCCGGGATTTTTTCTTTGATGTCAGGGGTCCGTTTGTTACTGAATTAGTGAAAAGGTTTGGAGCTCAAACCGAGAAATAAGAGAATGATTTTATAATAAACATAAGAGGTCATTTATTGTTTGTTTTCACTCTTGATTTCTGGTTCTTGATAGCGTCACTAAATCTATTTTTAGTTCTTTTCTTTTAGTGGGGCCCTAGGTGGTCATTATGTGACGATGAGGGATCTGTTAATTGTATGGGGAAAAAAATGTTTTGTTTTGCTGGGTTTCATATTTGGATGGTTATAATCCTTTAGAATTAAAGGTATATAATGATAATAAGGATAATATAATTAATTTCTTTAGCATCCACTCCCCCGATCTTACAACAGCTCTAGGCGCATGATTTGGATCTCTGTATTCGTATTTCGTTTTTGTTTCTGTTCATTATTTTGACATAAATTTGACTCGCATTGATAAAGTAAGACTTCAGTTAGGTAAAGCATGTTTTGTTCTGCTGTCAATTTGAATGAAAACTGGAGGCAACCATGAAAAATGTTAAAAACTATGCTTTTCTTCCTGTTGAAACAGCTGGCTGACAGTGAAAGGAGACAGTCTGTCCCTGTGGATTACATAGCTAAGTTCCAGGCCCAGAAAGAGCACTGTGTACAGAAAGTCGAATTACTCAAACAGCAGATGGGTTAGTCAAAGATGTTTTTTCACTGTGGTTTTCTATGTAGGTTTTTTTTCCAAGTTTTGGTGGGTAATAATATTTCTTTACTTTTCTTTTGTATGTGGACTTATTATGTAATTTAATCTCATTGCATTTTATGCTCATTTTACAGTTGTTTAGAATGAGCTCTGACTTTTGTATAAAGGTTTCGACAGAAGACAATAAAGTGAATGTTTATTCATAATTTTCCTCGTTATGTTTCAAAGATTCACATTTGAACAGCGTCATGTAATCTTGTCTTTTATATAAACTTTTTGTCTTCTCTATCGTTTCATATTTCAGAGTTGCGTAGAGTGAAAGATCATGAGATAAAGGCAAAGGAGGCAGAGATGTGAAGCTGCGAAACAGGAAGAGATGAAGCTAAATGAAATGCCATCAAACAAGAAATAAATCTCTTTTTAGCATCTATTTAAAGGAGGACAGAGCAATATTTAGCATAAAAAGATTGAAGTCAATGCAATATTTAGAAACAGGAAGAGGCATAGTAGCCTACTTCAAGTGTTGTGATCTAGACATTGTCAATAAATGAAATGCCATCAAACAAGAAATAAATCTCTTTTTAGTCAATGCAATATTTTAGTAGCCTACTTCAAGTCTTGTGATAGACATTGGACATAGTTCTTAAGTGTTGTGATCTAGACATTGTCAATGCAATATTTAGCATAGTAGCCTACTTCAAGTGTTGTGATCTAGACATTGTCAATGCAATATTTAGCATAGTAGCCTACTTCAAGTCTTGTGATCTAGACATTGTCAATGCAATATTTAGCATAGTAGCCAAACAATATCAAAGCTGTCTTGTGATGATATAGACATTGTCAAGCTGCAATATTTTAGCTTGGAATAGGGTTTGATTGGTCCTACTTTGAGGAAAGTGATTTAGACATTTACACAGTGGATGCCTGATATTCAAGAACTACAGCACAAACAAAATGCCTTTTCAGTGAACGGGAAAATAACATGTTGACATGATGTAAATTTTTGTAGACTTGCTTTTTTTTTTGTTGGAATGCATGCATGCTGCATGGTTTTACTGCTTGATGAAAAAATTATGACATGCAAAATTTACTTAACATATATTCAAAGAGATAAGACAGCCAGGAATAGAATTCATGATCTGGTTAGTGCTGTTAGCAATGATTCAGTTTCACATGATGTAACACTAGTAACAAGACAATGTAACCATTTTATTGACATCCATATTGAAATTTGATTTCCATACAAGTAGAAGCTTTACTAGATAGGATGTTCAGATGTAGCCAAAAATTATGACATGCATCTTGTACTGACATTATTTTTTATTGTTATAAGAAGCCAACACACATCAAACCTATGGCTGTTAGAAAATGATTCAGTTTCAACCTGGATTTAATTCTATTCAACGTTAATTAACTTGTTGGTATCATTTAATTTGGTTCATTTATTGAAAATTCTTAATTGTTTTATTTTCCTCTCACAGGAGAAAAAGAAAGCTGAGAAAGAACTAGACTTCAGCAGTAAGTATATTGCATTACTCAATGATTTGTTGTGTCAACATTATGAGAAATGGCACACAGAGCCCATTTGAAAAGCAATTTTAAAAAACATATTGAGGTGAAGCAGACAGTTTGTGAAGAAAGGAGAAGATTAATGATATTGTTGTTTACTTGGTTTTTGTTTTTATGTCATCTCTTTGTTGCCCCTGATATGAACTTTGAGAAGACACCTTTTTTATCTTGCTTAAACCAGTCATTTTTTTATAATTTCTTGAGGAATTTAGTCAGAACCTATCTGCCAACTAGTATGTCAATAACATATTTAGTATGTTTTATTTGACTTGAGTCTGTAAGTCTGTATTTACTTTGAAAAAGACATATATATGAGGGCCAGCTGTATTTCAAAAAAAAAAAAAGAAACCCTAGGTTAACGGCAGAGACTCAGAGATGTTGTGACGAAAGTCAGGAGATGCAATTCTGACTTCGCAAAACTATCGTTGCACTGCCAGAAAGGCCAGTGATTGACAATTTTTAAAAAAAAAAGTTAGCTTTAAAAGGTTAAATTATCAATGTTTTCTGGAATTACGGGCCATTGTGCAAGTTAAAATTAGTTTTGAGCGGTCCCGGTTTGTTTTTCAATTGGAAAAATTTGGCAGCTATGCGTTCATATCAGAAATTCTTACAACACTAAACTACTAAACTGCTTTTCAGAAGAAAAAATCCTTCTTACATCATTAGTCTTAAAATAAGTTACTGTAAATATATCTAGAATCTTAGCGAAGTAGCAATGATAGCATGCCAATTTGTTTTTTTTCTTGTGGGTGTATAGTTTAGAGTGTGCCAATGATAGTTTTTAGTACAATCTCATGGTTAAATCTAAACGAGTTCTTCAATACATGTCTACTGTTTCTGTTTTAACAAAAAATTTGCGATGAAAGTGACATAGCTAAGATCAGGAGAATCTTTTACTTCACGGTTTCCTCTGTCCTGATATTTATCCAAATTTGGATTTGATTCGGGTGATGAAACATATTTTCATGTTGTTTATAATTATTCTTTCGTTAGCAATAAATTGTATTCACATGTTTTATTTTCGTGTCCTTATTTCCAGTTCAGTCCATGGCCTTTGTGTTGAAAGAGAAAGAAGCAAAGCAAAAAATTCTCTCAGATGTCACCCCAGTAGTTCAGGCATTGGTAGCAAATGTTCAGGTGAGTTGTATAACATGTATGAAAGGGAGTGCAATGTCAGTGCTCAAATTTTGACTGTTTCACCTTTTTTGTTTTTGTTTAAAAAAAAAATTCACTATATTTTCCGGGGACTCGGTAGTCCAGAGGCAAAGTGTCGGCCTCTCAACCAAAAGATAGTGAAGGGATGCCCTTTTTCCGTATCTAGACGGAAATCGTACATTTCTTCGAAATTCTCCGTATGTCCCATACATTTCGAAATTCTCCGTATGTTGATCTATTTCCATCCGAAAGTCGAAAAAATTTATTCGGAACTTTTATCACGGGCGATCATTTTATACCGTCACCGACCCATCCGGTTCCCAAGCCTATAAGAACTATTTGACCGGATATTCATACTTTTCCCGGTCTCTTCTCTTCCGCCCATCACTGGTTTGAATTTTCATTGTTCATTAAACGACTCGCCATTCACCATTTCACTACGACTCCGAGATGTCTTGTTTGATTTGTGATTTGACCCAGTTTAGTATCTTATGGGGTGAGCTGCGAAAACTTTAAAAAAATGTATTATACAACCCTTGTACTAGTTTAGTACATGTAATATATATATATATATATATATATATATATATATATATATATATATATATATATATATATATATATATATATATATATATAATGATGAGGATGATGATGATCATATATCCATCTACTGCAGGATGCGTGTAGCTCCTGGAAGATGCCTTTTAGTTGGTTCTGTTCCCTACTCTCCTTTGCCAAGTTGCACCCGTGTGCTTTCTTATCTATGTCAACATTCCTGGGTTTCTGTGTCCATGTCTTGGCTGTCATTTTGTGCATTTTGTTCTCTCGATCAAGTCTTCTAAAGTCTTTAAGGTAATAACAAGCTTAATGAAATGGATCCCAAAAATGACCAGAAAGACCAAATGTACAAGTAAGAAATAGGAAAGAAGAGAAACTTCTTCCATATTGGTTACTGCGTGGCTCACGCGAGGTTTCCTGCTGATCCATGACGGCCCGCCTTTCCTTCACTCCTGTAATTCATGAGCATTGCCTTTTCACCCTTTACCAGGGTATAGGCCACGAACAACAGACTTCCATTTATTTCTATCTTGGGAAGTCTTTGGTACGTCCCTCGACAAAAAAAACCCTCTTTTCAAGTCATCCTCCACTAGCCTTCTCCAGGTTAATTGTGCCCTATCCCTAATCCTCTGCCCCTGTGGATTCCTCTGAAGGTTATGTCTTGTAGCACTTCTCTGCGGATGTGTCCTATCCATCTCCATCTCTGCTGTCCTTTTTCTTCTGCTTTTGGTTTCTGCGTTGTTTTCCCCCAGAGTGTTTCATTTTGAATTTTATCGGACCACTGAATCCATAGTATTTTCCTAAGGCAAATGTGGACAAAGCTCTGAAGTTTTCTACTCCAGGTCTTAGAGGGGCGCTAGGTCTCACACCCATATAACAATACCGATTTAACATTGGAGTTCAAAAGTCTAATCCTTTGTTTTAGTGGTAATGTCCTTCCAGCTCTTGTTTAAGTTTCTGAATGCTGTTCTTGATTTTCCTATTCTTGTCTTGATATCTGATGTGGTTCCCCTACATTATCTACTATACTGCCAAGACAGGTAACGTCGTCTACTACATCCAGAGGTTTACTGTCCACGGTGATTGGTTCAGAGCATGTTACGCCGTCTCCATATTGGTTACTCGTGGCTCACGCAAGGTTTCCTGCTGATCTATGACGGCCCTCCTTTCCTTCACTCCTGTGATTCCTTTTTTCTATAAAACATGTCTTATAGAGTGCTCTGATCTGGTTGATATACGATGAAAACATTATTCCAAAAGAAATATTTACAAACTCTTTCAAGAGACTGATCCGAAAACTATTTTGGGATATTTACAAGAAATTGTGAACTTTATCACCAAGTCTAGAATGATAAAGATTAATACATTTTTAACACATTGACTATAATTTTATAATACATCTGTTTACAAATATTGATGAAAGTTTTTGATTTTTTAACCGTGTAGTGTAAGCGGCAGGCTTCCCGAAATGGGCGGAAACATTTCAATAATATTGGTTTTACAGGTTTATGCTGTATATCATGGCAACATTGAATTTAAGGTTTCTTGTTCTAACAAGGCACAGGCAACAGTATACATGATCTTCATTCACTGTACAATACATATTCCTCACAGATGAAAAAGTATCGTTTTGACTTGCAACGTGGTGTGAACACGCCCATCAACGCCATATCGGCGGTGAGCGGATCTCATCTTCGTGACAAGTTCGGAGGCCTTCTCAATTTGCTGAAGGGCCATCAAGTTCAAGTCGCAGGAAGGCAGGTGTCGGCCGGCCAGTTGCCCGAAGGCATAACTTTCTGTCAGCATTTGATCGCTAAAATGCTTGTGGTGAGTCTTATTTACCTTTTTGATTGCATGCCTGAATGACCGTAGAGTGATTGCCTGGCTGAGTGGCCTTAGAGTGATTGCCTGGCTGAGTGGCCTTAGAGTGATTGCCTGGCTGAGTGGCCTTAGAGTGGTTACTTGGTTGAATAAATTTAGAGTGATTGCTTGGTTGAATAACTTTAGAGTGATTGCTTGGTTGATGACCTTGGATTGATTGCTTGGTTGAATGACCTTGGAGTGATTACTTGTCTGAGTGGCCTCAGAGTGATTGCTTGGTTGAATGACTTTAAATTTAGAGTGATTTCTTGGTTGAATAACTTTAAAGTGATTGCTTAGTTGAATGACTGTAAATTTAGAGTGATTTCTTGGTTGAATAACTTTAAAGTGATTGCTTGGTTGAATGACTTTAAATTTAGAGTGATTTCTTGGTTGAATAACTTTAAAATGATTGCTTGGTTGAATGACCTTAGAGTGATTGCTTGGGTGTGTGGCCTAAGAGTGATTGCCTGACTAAATGGCCTCAGAGTGATTGCTTAGTTGAATGACCGTAGATTTAGCTTAAATTTAGAGCTTAACTCATTCCCTACTTGATTTCTTGAGTCACGGCTGGACACGCCCATTTTACAGATTTTTGTTTTATCCACCCTGCTCTCAAACATTCATCCTTCTTGCTTTCCATGACTTCCAACATACACATATTATATATGAAATTGAAGGTAATGAAATGGCGAATTACACAAAAATGTGTTTGAGATGATTTGGGGTATTGGAAAAAAGAAAATAACAGGTAAACTATAAATCTCATAAAAATGGAGCAATTTACATATATTTTGTTTTCACTTACTTGAGTTATATCTCACCTAATCCTTCTTCTATGGCAATAGAAATTTTTGAACAGGTGCACAATCCATTTAGAAATGTTTTGTGAAAGTTTGATTGTTTTACTATTGTCCAAAAGAAAGTTATGCCCAAAAACCTAAATGTCCCTCTCGGCCGAATAAAATGAACGAATTTATCCACTCTCCTTTCCATGACTTCCACCATACACAAATTATATATGAAATTGAAGGTAATGAAACGGCGAATTACATAAAAATGTGTTTGAGATGATTTGGGGTATTGGAAAAAAGAAAAAGAGAGGTAAATTAAAAATCACATAAAAATGAAACAATTTATATATATTTTTTTCCACTTACTTGAGTTATATCTCAGCTAATTCTACTTCTATGGCAATGAAATTTTGTGTACAGGTGCATAATCCAATTAAAAATGTTTTGTGAAAGTTTGCTTATTTTACTATGGTCCAAAAGAAAGTTATGCACAAAAACCTAAATCGGCCGAATAAAACGAACAAACTGAAAAGCCGATATCCACTCTCCTCCTTCCTTTCTCGTCTATTACTGCAGATTTAGTCTGGTGTGACAGCCTGAAACAGTCTTTCTTGCACAGATGTGGTCTGCCTGTGCACACATTTGTAGTTCTTTTCCTCTTTTCAGGTCTGCTGCAAACTCTACAGTTGCGGTCTTTATCAGCTGACTCCATGAAATGGGAGGACGGAGCAATCCTTTCCGCATTGTTGACTGGGGGTGGTCGGCTGGGAATTATCATACCAGCAGCTGCCGCATCAGTCAGTTGGATAATGAGATTATCCTTGAACTGACTGAGTGACAGCCGATGGTAGCTTTCATCTCGTGGTCGTGTCAGATCAAAAAGAATGCTGGCATTGATGTGGGCCAGTTCAAGGAGCCAGAAGAAAATTTTCTTCCACCACTTGTAAGATTTGCGCTTATGAGCACCGTAGTAGGTGACTTGTTGGTCAGCACGATCACACCCATTCATATTTTGGTTGTACTGTTGAATTGGTGTGGGCTTGTCAACAATGTGGCCTCTTTTTCGTCTCACTGGTGTTAGCGACCTCACCACATTGACAAGCGAACAAAATTTTTTTGCCTTTTGTCACGAAAAGCCACAACGAGGTACTTACATCCTTCATCACTATACCACGTCATTTTGTTTTGCTCCAGCTTGAGCGTTTTTAATTGCTTGCAAATATTTCCGTCGCACATCGATGGTTCCAGTGTAGTGGTGACGGTTGTGGGACAGAAATTCCAGCAAAGGCACCGACGTATAGAAACGATCACCGAAAACATGATGGCCCTTGTCCAATGGTGACAGTAGCTTTGCAAATACTTTGACAGCTTGGGCAGATGTTGGGTCAATGTCTGGGTGATATGATGTATTAGCACCATAATAGGTGAACACATTGTAGACATACCCAGTAGCACTGTCGCAGAGGCCGAAGGTCTTGATGTGATATTTGGACGGCTTTGACGCATTGAATTGCTTGTGTCGCCACCGTCCCTTATACCCGATGATCATCTCATCAATGGACATTTCTTTGTCAGGGTAGAAAGCATTTTGAAATCTAACCATCAATGATTCCAGAAATGGCTCGATCTTCTTCTGCTGCAATGAATCCTTCCCACCCGCATGGAGCATCGTGTGATACAACATTTCAAATCGTTGCCGAGTCATCATCTGTCCATACCAGGGTGTGTATTTGTGTTTTCTCTTTGTTGCCCAGTAGTCCTTTATACTCGGTCTTGGATCGAGACCCATGGCAATCAGGATGGCAAAAATGTCAGCAAATCTGGTCGTGAAACGGGCTCCATCCGATTATAAATTGAATGCTGACGATGGGGAGTGTTTAGCATTTTCCGTTTCTCGCCATAGGCGTTGATGTTGGTGAGAAGACTGTCCAAAATATCAGGAGTTAGCAGAGAAAATAAACAATCTAATTCAGACGAATTTGCGGTGCACAGTTCTTTGTTGACGCCATGAGATTGAGCACGAACGAAGCGAAAATTCATCTGCGTGTTCCCAGTTGTCACCTCCTTCCATGTCAAATTTTCACCCGCCTCTCTAATACCAGATCTATCTACTATCCTTGGGGCTGGGGTATCACTACTATCACCATTGACAGTATTGTCTAACTCTAGATCTACAGTGCTAGCAGCAGAGGAACCATTTCTTTTCTGCAATGGTGCAGTAGATCTAGACGTTGAGGATCTAATTTCTTGAACCTCTTCCTCACTATCACTCGATGCAGATGAAGAATGATACTGATAGTCATCACAACTGGATTGACCATCATCTGACTCACTATCTGATAGAATTGAGGGCAAATCCTCATCCATTTCTATCATTTGAAGTGCCCTTTCAGTGCACAGACGTTTACGTGGGCGTGGCTGCGAGGGTGTGGAATCCATCGTGAAGTAAACAAAGAGATTGCGCTTGAAATTCAACAAAAATCGTCACTAAAAGTCAGAAAACTTGATCAAATTTCGTGAAAAAAGACGCTGTCTATGACCCGGAAGTAGTTATAGGTCAATTTATAATAAAATATGGATAAGGGGATTGGAAAAGAAAGTAGATTTATCGAGCCGAAGTCCACACGATATCGGCTAAATCACAAGTGACATGGCCTTAACTGCTTAAATTAGACAAATTGTACATTAAGGATGGAAACGGATCCATATGTCACATCTTTATGGAGATGAAGCGTTTCATAGTTGTAAGGGTGGAAAATCGATTTTTCCTCAAATATAGGTTAGAAAAGGGCTGGAATACAAGAGAACAATTGATGTGAACCCTCATACTCACACAACAGTAATGCAGAAAATAAGTCAACGACCTGGAACCCGTTTCTCTACAAAATGATGGAATTCGAACCACTGCAATATCTCGACAACCATTCAAGCTATCTTGAAAATTTAAAAAGCATAACTACCAGGACGTTGTGCTCTATCTGTGTTCGGAATACGTTAAAAGTACACATCTCTAAATAATGACAATTTTCCCACAGACACCTATATTTGGACTGCATTTTAAATTATTTGTTAATCCTTGTATTAGTTGTATATAGAAAGAGCCACAGTAGAGTGAAGTCAAAGGAAATATGACAATAAGTGACAACTCAATAATAGAACAAACACGTGATGTTTCAGGTATAACCTTCATCAGACAACAAACGAGAAATATCTAAGATCTAGATCTAAGCACTTCCTCAGGCATCACACAATGTGATGTCAGAAGAAAAACAGAAAGGAAGGAAGAAAGAAAGAAAAAGACAGTGATGATAAGAAACGTAAGTAGAAGGGGATGTGAAGAATATGTAGGAGCGGGAATGGAAAGGTGAGAAGGAGATAGAGAGAAGAAGAGAGAGAGAGAGAGAAAAAAAGAAGAAAAAAGCAAGGAGAGAGATGTGTGAGTATGAGAAAAACCCGAATGAAAAAAGAGGATAACTATAAGACTAGATCTATATCTCACTTGGTCTAGAAAGAAGAAATGATAGAGAATGACTGAAAGGAAATATCAATCAAGGCAAAAATTTACACTAAAGGTGCAGAAATGTATACAAATTACAAATGTATCGATGCAATAAGGAGATAGAGTAAATGACTTATCTGAAATGCCAATTAGCACTAGCTGATATGCTTTCGGAGCTTTCTTAAATCCAATTTCTTCCTTTATTTCTGGCAAACTGTAAATCAGGTGGATGTAGAGTGAATTTGATGATATTACTATCTCATAAACAGGCATGCGATTACACAATGTAAAACATATTTCTATATCTATGGGGATTGTGTAATGTCTGAGGTAGTGCTTAGATCTAGATCTAGATTCTAGATATTTCTCGTTTGTTGTCTGGCGAAGGGTTATACCCGAAACATCACTTGTTTGTTCTATCTTTATTAGGGAGTTGTCACATATTGTCATATTTCGTGCTTGTATATATAATGCTATACAAAAGAAAAAAAAGTCATGAAATAAATCATTTAGATTTCATAGGCTATGATCATAGATACTAATTTTCCAAGCAATATATCTTTCAATAGTTTGTATGTTTATTCTGACTGGAAGAAGTTTTTTTACATGTTTATTCATGTTTAAAAGTGAAGGAAAGTTTCTTCTAGGTCCTTACATTCCCATAGAGCCGAAGCGTTTCCTGGTTTGTATAGGGTGAGCGGAACAGGTGATAATTATCATCTTCTTGACAGGCCGCTAGTCTGTCGCAAATTTTTTATTCCCAAGCTGTTGCTGGTACCCAATTGCACCTGGGCAGAGTGAAGAAAATGCGTGTTGTTATGTGTCTTCTCCAAGGAACACTACGTCAAACCTAGCATTGCTAGGTTTTGAACCTAGGATCTCATGATCCCAAGTCTGGTAGCCTAACCACTGTGTCACCGATATTCCTAATTAATTCATATGTATATTTACGTTCGATTCTTACATTAATTTGCAGAAAAAAGGAGGAGCAGGTCACATCTAACCACGAATCGGCCTTCGCCATTGCAGCGGTTGCTGTGGGCTTATGGGTAGAATTCCCCGTTGTCGGAGACTTGTTCCTGGCGCACCTTCAGACTGTTTGTCCCTATGTCTTGCCATTTTACAGTCTACGCCAAGAGGGACAATCCACTCCAGAGTACTACAGGTGAGATTTTTGCAAATTTGTTTTTTTGGGTGTTTTTACACTTTATTTGACCCACATCCACAACTAAGGTGAACCCTGGGTTTTAGGCAGGCTTTTACCATTTCCCCCAGACGGCCCTGTAAATGACCAAGGGATCTTTAATTTGCACAGTGTTGTGATTGACACACAGGATTTCCTTTTTGTCGTCTATTTTCAATGGAGCTAGGTGTCGATACACCTACCTAAACTGGGGGGGGGGGGGGGGGTGTTCTCTCTCGAGAATAAATGTGAGAGAACTTTTTCAACTTGTCGGGCATGAACCCATGGCCTTTTTGGTTGAGAGGCAGACGCTTTGCATCTGGACCACCAAGTCCCCTACAGTTCAGGAATTGATGTATGAGTTTATGTCATAATGGGAAGAGCAAGGTAAAGGTTTGTATAATATTTTACTGACGGCTCAATTTGTCCAGCAACTAACCTTTTTTAGTCTTGAAAAATGAAACCATAGGGAAAACACCCCCCCCTCCCAAAAAAATCCCTGGAAAATAAGCAAATAGGCCTACATATACATAGGAAGATGAATCAATTTTTAAAAACAGCGTTTGAACATGAAATGAACATTTATAAAGATTTTCAAGTTTAAGGCTGGTCAGCTGTTTGATAAATAAGCACAGCGCAGACCTACTGTTGATATTATTGATCTGTGATCTGTGTTTATCAATGGAACATTACTCTTAAATAATTGAAATGGTGTAAAGATAAATTGGTTGGTTATATATAACCAATATTGTTTAAAACCAATTTCTTCCTTTATTTCTGGCAAACTGTAAATCAGGTGGATGTAGAGTGAATTTGATTATATTACTATCTCATAAACGGGCATGTGATTACACAATGTAAAACATATTTCTATATCTATTGGGATTGACATTGAAAGTTTGGGAGGGGGGGGGGGATCAAATGACAGTCAAATGGTACACAGTTTTCTCCAGAGTTCAAACGTTACATATTTTCTCCGGGTTCAAATGTTACATATTTTCTCTCACGTTAAAATGTTACAAACAGCCTGGTTCAAGCATAACTACAGATTCACAAAGACGTAATACTATTGGTATCATATTTTCTTAAATTTTTATACGTTTTTTTAGTGACACTTTTTCTTTTTCTCTCTCTTTCTTTCTTTCTTTAGATCAATGGGCTACAAAATTGATGAGGACGGATCGGTCGAGGAGCAGGACAAATTTCTTCATCGTATGTCTGGCTGTATGCGACTTTACTGCGCTTGTTTGGTGGCCACGCTCCCAAGGGACAGCACCCCCACGGAGTGGAGCACGCTTGGATGTGGCTGTGTCGGACGTTGAACATGGAGCCACAACCTGACATCACTGCTGCTATGATATTCGACGTGCTCTCCGTCACTGGATACCTTCTATTCAGCGAATACAAAATTCAGTTTGTGAAACTTCTTCACTTGGTATACAAAGTGTATCTTCCCAAGATGAAGAGTGTATCTATCACCAATTCAATAGTTGGACGGTTAGAGATTTTCCTGGAAAATTCCCTGCAAAACAATGCGAGGGTGGAGCCTCCCAAAGGCCTCTTATCTCCCAATTTTTGGTTTTCTTGATGTATGTGCGAATAGAAAATTTTATTTATTGGAAATTTCAAATCAGATATGAATGTGATTTTACCCATTTGCTAAAACTTGATCAATAAAAAATAAATAAAATCTTGAGAGAAAACGTCCCCAACCCAAACTGTTTTTCTTTGGTTTTTAAGTATTATATTAAATGAATGATTTACGATGGCAATATGATCATGATGTGGATATGGAGAGAGTGCCAATTAAGAGTTTTTTCGATTCAGTGGTCCAAATCACCTGGCCTCTTGGTCAGCTCCTGGCATAGAGAAGACTGACGAATGTTGCCTAAATCGTGCTTTTCAAACCCCGGATTAACTCTCTCTTCCCAATGTATTTGAGAACCATTACAGAAAGCTACATAAAGTGCAGCACAGTCATTTCAATTTTTTCAGATCTGGTCAATTAGTTTGAGAAAGTCATAAATTGGAGGTTTACAGGTTGTCGGTCCTAATTCATAAATTTAGAGACTACAAAACAAAAGGATATCGTACTGATGCGTGTTACACATCCCATCACGTGCTCATACCAGTCCAGTCATGTCAGCATAGATCTAGATTTAAGTTTATTCACCCATTGCTTGTCTGTTCAGTATATACAGCATTAGTCAAAAGGAAGCGATTCATTTAAACTAAACTCAAACAGCATCATGTACTATGAAACGGGCTATGAGCGAAACCGAGATTAACGAGCGCGTAGTTTTCATTGGCAGTGTTTAAACAGCACGTAACCGCACTAAACAGCAAAGTGCTTTTTTGAGAGAATAGGCCTTTTGCAAGGGATAAAACTAAATTCTAAAACAACAAAGTACAAAGAGTAAACACCCCCTCTCTCGGACACACACACACACACCTTTTCCACATCCCTGTTGCCGTGTTACCGCTAAAGAACGCTGCCATGTCCATGTATAGTCAAGAGGGCTAAGTGGCTATTCTATCTCGTACTTCCTAACCTTTCTCCTGCGTAAAAAGTCTAAAATTTAAGCATTTATTATTTATACAAATTTCTTTACTTTTTTATAGGAGTTTGGTAATTTGAGATTTTCTTATTGGGGTTCAAGAAAGGCGTGTTGCTAGTACAAAGTAAATAGAGGAAATAAAAACATATAGAAGAGTTTATTAAGATAGCCGTAATTCAAGTTTTTTGGTTAGAGATTCGCATGCTGCACTGTCACCTCCAGATAATCCAGATGTCTCGATAATCCGAGAGAGAGAGAGAGAGAGAGAGTGTTAACTGTCTTTCTCCAAGTAATACAACGCCGGACCTAGTTTTACTAGGATTCGAACCTGGGATCTCATGGTCCCATCAAGAAGCCTAACAACTCAACCACCGACTCCACAGATACTATTACAGGATGCTCAAACCGGAGAAGCTTCACTTTCTTAGTTCAATCTCCAAATTTAATACCAAGAGCACGGAACAGCGCTAAAGTAATACATGTACTAGTACTAATACAGTGGTAGGCCTAATAATAACAGGCAACCTTGAAAGAACAAATCAATATTATTAATCTTATTCATGTAAATCTAGTACTAGTGGAAGGCCTAATAATAACAGAACAAATCAATATTATTAATCTTATTCATGGCCTAGTACTAATATAGTGGAAGGCCTAATAATAACAGGCAACCTTGAAAGAACAAATCAATATTATTAATCTTATTCATGTAAATCTAGTACTAGTACTAATACAGTGGAAGGCCTAATAATAACAGGCAACCTTGAAAGAACAAATCAATATTATTAATCTTATTCATGTAGATCTAGTATTACTACTAGTAGTAGTAATAGACAGACATATACTGTAATTCTCAGAAAAGCGCATTGAGGGCCGGACAGAGAGAGCTCTGGCCAGTGATGAACAGCATTGTTGTACTCTGACGCCCGTAAAATGCTCCAGGCTTCATTACAGTGAGTTCTGAGGGCTTTTGCTGATTCAATCACAATGTGTTCCTTTGATTTTGATCGGTGATTCGATAATCCGGACAAATTTGCTCGAACGGAGGTGTTCGGATTATCGAGACGCGACTGAATATCATTACAACAAATGACTATTCAAGGCCTAGATAAGTAAATTAACACAATGTGCTATCATTATCATTGATCACCAGGGGCCCATAAATGTACCAATGTGGACCAATTAATCCAAACCCACAGCACGAGGGATGTCATTATCACACATTGTGCTCCTCTCTCTTTCCATGCGTGTTTGCTGGGTCTGAAAAACTTGCTTCTAATTGGTTGAAATAAAAAGAGAATAAGGGGAGTTTTCAAGTGATACGGTATTCCCACCAAACTGCACGGCAGTCGAATGCATGATTAATCATATTCTTAATGCATGTTGTTTATCATATTCTTAATGCATGTTGTTTATCATGTAAAAGAATGTTACAGCGCTAATTACCCCTTCAAAATACAACCGGCTGGCTTGACTTCTCCACAGCGCAACAGGTTTTTGTAAATCTGTTTATTCAATTCTTGTGAATTATAAACTTGATAACGTCTTCTTGCCTCGTCTCGCACACATACACACCACAATTAATACAACTAGTCTTGGCTGTCTCAGCTCTGGTCACTCTTTCCTACCCTTTCCCTTCCCGACTCAGTAGATCTGCCAGACAGACAGCCGATTGGCTCTCTCTTTGATCGCGTGGACAAAATCTGAGATAACACTTTTACTGAAGGAGATCGTATTTTGTAAGACACCCATGTCAACCAATAAAATATCATTCCTAGTTGCCGAATGCCCTTGGTGTAGTCTTGAGTGATACTAGTGATAGAAGAATGTAACACTACAGATCTATGAACAGATGATAGGCCTTTTGAGTCTTGTCCTCAAACCAACGAACAAGAAACAAAACCCAAATAATAACAAACAACTAACAAAACAAAAGAGTTTATTTTCAAACAAGGATAGCAATGTAAATAATGGGTTGTGGCTCTTGACTCCGTCAAAATGCACCTTCGCCAAAAGGCATGTCTTTTTTGTCACCCGTGGTCCGTGTATTTTGGTGGAGACTACTGAAATAGTGACACATGTTAGTTTTTGTTACTAATTTCTGATTTTCTCCATGAAATTTTGTTGAAAAGGTCTTTAACTTTAAAGTTTTTAATCGCCTAGGAAATAATTTGCTGTTCATTGCTCCTCCTTAAGTTAAAGAGGCCCTGGTTTGCAAGGCAAATTCATATTGGTAGTAGTAATAAGCCGGCAGTGGACAGGTAAGCACTTGTACGGTGAGTAGATGATTACCGCCTTCCAGGCGGGTCTTGGCCGACCAAAGGCTAAGGGAGTTAACCCTGACAGAAAACAACCTGCTGCCTTGCAGGCCGGTCTTGGTTGACCAAAGACCAAGGAGTTGACCCTGACAGAAAATAACGACCTTCTGCCTTGCAGGCTGATTTAAATGATTAAAGGCTAAGGGAGTTAACCCTGACAAAAATAACAAGGCGTGGTAGGGGCCTCAAGGTGACAGCTCCACCATCTACCTAAGAACAATGAGGTAATCCCCTGCTTATCCAAAATCAAACAGATTCAGAGAAATAAATATAATACAACTGGCTTGACCTGTACGGGTAGATGATCCCGCCTTCCACGAGTCTCCTGCTGCCTTGCAGGCAGGTCTTGGCTGACCAAAGACTAAGAGAGTTAACCCTGAAAGAAAACAACCTGCTGCCTTTCAAGCCGGTCTTGACTGACCAAAGGCTAAGGGAGTTAACCCTGACAGAAAATAACAACCTGCTGCCTTGCAGGCTGGTCTTGAATGACTAAAGGCTAAGAGAGTTAACCCTGACAGAAAATAACAAGGCCTGGACAGAGAAAGATGGATGTCCTTCTTTGCTGCCTTACGTGCAAACAGGCATACTGGGCAGTAAGTAAGTAAATAAGTAGGTCAGTCAGTACATTTCCAGCTACTCTCACTGCACATGTTGGTTTATTGTAAAAACTTTTAATGGCTTCTATTAAATTTTGCTCTACATTGTGTTCTTTTAAGGAATGCCATACGCGCCCCTCCTCACAGCGTCAAATGCCTTTTCTAAGTCAATAAAACACAGGTGCAAGTCAATGTTTCTCTCAAAGAAATTTTCTATTATTTGTCTAATTGTAAATATGTGATCTTATTCACTTCTTCCTGATCTAAATCTACTCTGGTGTTCTTCAATCTGATCCTCTATTCTTTTCCTTAGTCTCATTTCCAGAATCCTGGCATTGGCATACATTTTTCCTGGTACGCTAAGTAGTGATATCCCTCTATAGTTTGAACATTCCATAGTTGATCCTTTCTTGTGTGTTGGTACTACCGTTCCCTTATTCCAATTCCAGTCGTCTGGCATCTGTTTGGACTTCCATGCTTGTTGACATATTGCATGTAGTAGTTTGTCTGCCTCTATCCCTTGGTTTTTAGTCATTTCTGGATAAATTTGATCTGCTCCTGGGGCTTTTCCTAATTTCACTTTTCTTATATAGTTGTTTGAAGTTCTTCCATTGAGATATATACATCTTCAGCTGTCTCATCTGAATTACTTGTTACTCTTACTAATTGATCTTTACTGCTTGTTTCATTATTATGTTCTGGAGGGATTATGTAATTGTTGAAAATGCTTTCTTCACGTTTCCATGATTTCGCTATCTCCTTTCATTATTTCTCCTTTGGTGTTCATTGAACATGCTTTGGTCTTTCTCATGCTCTTTATTACTCCCCAGAACAGCTTTTGATTTCCTTGATAGCTTTCTTGAAGTCTTTGTCCAAACTCTTCCCACTCTTCCTGTTTTGCTTTCCTAATTTCCTCTTTGGTGATAGTTCTTTTACTCACGTAATCTATCCTATCCTCTGGTCTCTTTGTTTGCAAGTATTTCTTCCAGGCATCTTTCTTTTCTTTGATCTTAGTCTTGACATTCTCATTCCACCATGCTGTTCTTTTCCTATCTCCTTTAATTTGTTTCCTACCACATACCCCTTCAGTACAACTGAGGAGTGTTTCTTTATATATTTGCCTCTTTTCTTCTATTGTGCTTTCCTTCAGATCCATCTGTCTTTCACTGATAGATCTTTTTATCCTGGACTGGTATATCTGTTGTACTATTGGTTTATTTAGTTCTTTTATTTTGAGTTTAGTAGCTTTCTTCTCTTTCCTTTTCTGTTTGTTTTCTTCAGTTAATAATATCATTTTGGCTATCGCTAGGTGATGATCACTAAATATTTCAGCTCCTCTGCTTACTCTAGCATCCATTGTACTGTAAAAAAAGGGAGTTGCTAACTATTACGTAGTCTATGATTTACTTTTCACACCTGTCTTCATTTAGTCTTGTGTATTTGTGGATATCTTTATGAGGAAAATATGTGTTAGCTATTTTCATGTTATTCTTTAGGCAAAAATCTATTAGTCTCTCTCCATTTGGAGAAGTGTTGTCTTTCCTTCTTTACCTATTACTCCTCCTGACATTTCTATATTGTTGCGTACTCTAGCGTTTAAATCTCCTAAAACCGTTAATTCCTGTTTGGGTTTGAGACTCTCTGCAGCCCTTTGTAAATCGTTTTCGAAGATATCTTTTTTCTTCTTTGGTGGCATCTTCGTTTGGTCCATAAGCTATTAATAATTTAATTTCTCTTCCTTTTGGTTTAATATTTACCTCTAATAACCGTGGGCTTACAAATTTCCAACTTTCTAGTAGCATTTCTTGCCTTTTTATGCATTAGGAGGCCTTCTCCTGCTCTAGCTCTATCTTTGACATCTACTCCTGAGAAGATTAAAGTATGATTTGGTCCTACATTTTCTATTCCTTGTCTTTTTCTTTCTTTCTTTAATAGCCAAAATATCTACTTTGAATTTTTCCAATTCTTCAGCTAACTCTAACTCCTTTCCATTAATTGCCCTAACATTCCATGTTCCAAAAAATCACAGTCCGTGTTCTTTTCCAGAGTCGTCTTCGAAAGTTCAAGGCGGGTATATCATTATCATTGTTGTATATATTACTTTGAATCAGGTTGTTTTGGATAAGCAGGGGATTAGCCCACTGTGCCCTAGGTAGATGGTGGGGCTGCCACCTTGAGGACCCCTACCAGGCCTTATTTTTTGTTAGGGTTAATTCCCTTAGCCTTTAGTCATTCAAGACAAGCATGCAAGGCAGCAGGTTATTTTCTGTCAGGGTTAACTCCCTTAGCCTTTGGTCAGTCAAGACCGGCCTGAAAGGCAGCAGGTTGTTTTCTTTCAGGGTTAACTCCCTTAGTCTTTGGTCAGCCAAGACCCGCCTGCAAGGCAGCAGGAGATTCGTGGAGGGCGGGATCATCTACTCCCCGTACAGGTGCTTACCTGTCCACTGCCCGGGCTCTTTTACCACAATCTTCTTTTCTCAACGACGAACTGCACAATAGGTTACTGGGTGCAAGGTGACATCAAGTACCGATGCAGTACTTAGGTTAGGTGGACTTTTCATTGCATATCTAATGACCGGAAGTGAAGGAATGAGTAACAATAACAATAAATAGTTTCGTGGACCGCAGTTAAAACAATCTTATTTCCCCCAATCTATTAAAATACTGATTTGACCCAAGAATGTATTTGCTAAAAACCTAAAGCAGGCTATTTGAAATCTATCTGTGAAATATGGCTTTTGTGGGTGCAGTAGTTCCTGAGATTAGAGCGGTCAAAGTTTGAGATGTACAGCTTTATATAAAGAGATTATAGAGCTCCATATCAATGGCATTATTAAACGAATTAATCTAGAGTAAAAATGCCCGACCACTAGCCATGTCGGACCACTTTCCAGAATTTCCCTAATGGGGTATATGCAAAGGCGATAGCGGTCACGTGACGTGCATGGAAGAAGATGTCGATTTTGTTCTACGTTGATATTATTCTTTCGCTCTGAGTGAGTTCCTTCGATAAATGTTGTTAAGGCATTGTGCTGCTTTTAAATGTTTAAGTTTAAACTCATCTGACCTGGAGGAGTGTAATAAAACCTGCGATTTTGAAAGTGGGTTGCATGTGTCAAGAGACTGAGACTAGATCTAGATTTCGAGTACACGAAGTACGGTGTTTTATGTTCTCTGCCCCTTGATGAAGGTGCCCTCCAGTATCAAAACGTTAGTGGTAGTGGTAGGTCGATTTGGTGCGTTTTGTTTCATTGCAGGTTGAAGGAAACTAGATCTAAATCTCGTAGTTCTGATTTGTAATCATAAAATAACATGACCTATTATCGTATTAGTAGTATTAGATCTAATCTCTCATTTGGAACTTCCCTAGCTCATCAGAATGTTCACCTAAGGTCATGACCATATTGCCCGCACCATACCCGGGTCAAGGTCTACGGAACTTAAAGGGGTGGGGGGTGCAGCTCTGCCACAAAGACAAGGCTGTGGTAAGATAGCTTTGTATCCTACTAGTACTACATGTACTACCACCACTACATACTGTGTCACTACATGTACTGTGATGGGTAAAAGTGTCCACGTGAACGACACTAACACATTTCCCCTCATTCTTATCTTTGGTGCTAAAAGTACAACTTACAGTTACATGTTATAATGGGTAATACATGTACAAATTATATATACAGATACAACAATGGGGCAAGGTCTATTTGGGTGACAGGTCAAGCCTGGTGGACCCATTTCCAACAGATTCTTCATATTAATTGTACCCCTCATAAAAGGTTTTTTATTGTGTTCTTTCTTCTTCAATGTGAGATGTTGAAACTAAGATGAGCGCATTACTGAATCCATCCATGGGAACCGCTTTCTTCATCATTTAAAACATCCACTACTTTTCTCTCCTCTCTCTGTCTACCTTTCAATTTCAAATCTGTCACACAATATTCTTTTATCGGGGATGCGAGCTGTGGGTGATCAAACAATCAAAGTTAATAATAATAATAACAACAACAACAACAACAACAATAATAATAATAATAATAATAACAAAACAACAACAATAATAATAAAAGAATAAGATTAAGACCTTATGATGAGAATAAAAGAATTGCACGAATGTTCCTAGTAGTAATCCTAGCGCACATGAAATGAAAGTTAGAAGACTTTATAATTGAGGAGAGAAACAAATACACAAGCACATTATGCACTACTGACACCACTGTCTAGATGAACTAGATTTAGATCTAGACTAATAGTTATACTAATACTAAGTGATTTAGGCCAGGCCTTGTTTGGCACGATGAACTGAGCGATGTGTGTGTCTTCACCACTTTGAATGACGTAATCAGTTGATGTGTCCGTTTTTTCTATTCAATTTTATAGGCACCTCTGTCGTAATTTGCTTGATTGAGCCTTTTCCCCCTGAATCCATATTGCTTTAGGTTTAGTAGAAGTGTAAAGGCTTAAGCTACGAAAGGAGATTCTTGGCATCTGATATGATGACGAGCGACTGGTTGAGTTTTGTCGATTGTCTTGGGAATCTTTAATGTGTAACTATTTGAAGTTTTTGTACATGTATGACGATCGTCAAAACAATAAATTTCTCGTCCAGTACCCACGGCGACATCGGCAGTCAAAAAGTGCCATTGCTGTTCATTCAGTACTGCCATGATGGGTGTGGTTAGTGCGTAAAGTGTGTGCATTCACTGTTCAACTGTTCCAATCCAAGTATCGACTAAGCACGGACGAGGTAGACTTGGACCAATATATAATAGCATTCATAGTCGATGTATAATAAAAGTCGATATTGTTAATGTAACACAAACGTGGTGGATTTCGAAAACCGCGTGGAATTAGTCATGATCGATACAGAACATGCCGTCTAAATAGTAGTATTCACCCGATTAAGCTATTGTTTTCTACTATTTGGGCGACTTGACTGTACTGTCACCTAAATAGACACACTTCCCATACAATAACTCAAATAAATGATTGGTCGCTTACACCTGTGATCTTCAAAGAAACCCGGTATAAAATCCAGCTCCGTTGGCTGGTGGAAGTGGAAGATAATTAGTTGGTTTTTTTCTCCGTTTGCGGCATGTCTTCATATTCGCGTTGTGTAACAAATAACATTGCAAGCATGTACATGTACATTGTGTTATTTACACAGCATCTGTGGAACAAAGGCAACGTGTAGTTTTGTAAGGAACTATTTACAATGACAACGTTTTGGCTGTTTCATTAAAATTAAGACCGTCCACCATAAGGAATGACATGAGGGTGAAGTAAGGAGGAAACACCTGTAAAAGGGATTCAAAGACAGTTTGAAGAACAAACTTCTCAAGGGTCCATACTGAGAGTAATTAATAACTGAAGCATCATAATCACACATTTTGATCATTTTTAAGGTCCCCCCTCCCCCTCCCACAACAAAGAACATTAGATACACAAAAAATAAAAACAAAGATGAGTCAAAATAAAGACTTAAAATCTTGGACAGGTAGATGTATTGTAATTGTATGTAGTTTATTTTGTCTCTGCTGTTAAAACATTCATAAAACACTTTATTGGTATAAGAGATTTATGTATTATAAAACATCAAAGATTTAAATGCAGGTACATAACTGAAAAAAATAATTTGGTTGTGGCGAAAAGTCCACTGCCTCTATCACCATGACTGAGGCCAGTCCCTTCGAGGTATAAGTTAGCGATGCTTGCAAGAGTGCTAGAGTGGCTCAGTGAAGATGTGACCAACCACCGTCCTGTCCTCTCACCTGTGTGCTACTGCTAGATGTGCTAAGTGAGTATTGTCAATATTAATGTTTGAATTTGTGCGCCGTTTTTCGGGATACGACTGGAGCTTGTATCTGGCACTGATGAGATTGTAATAACATTTTGTATCAGACTCTATCTGGCACTGATGAGATTGTAATAACATTTTGTATTTCTGGCACTGATGAGATTGACATTTTGTATCAGACTCTATCTGGCACTGATGAGATTGTAATAACATTTGTATCAGACTCTGTCTGGACTGATGAATTCTAATCATTTTGTATCAGACTCATCTGGATGATGAGATTGTAATAACATTTTGTATCAGACTCTATCTGGCACTGATGAGATTGTAATAACATTTTGTATCAGACTCTATCTGGCACTGATGAGATTGTAATAATTTTGTATCAGACTCTGTCTGGCACTGATGAGATTGTAATAACATTTTGTATCAGACTCTATCTGGCACTGATGAGATTGTAATAACATTTTGTATCAGACTCTATCTGGCACTGATGAGATTGTAATAACATTTTGTATCAGACTCTATCTGGCACTGATGAGAGATAACATTAATTTTGTATCAGACTCAATCTTAACAAGATCATAACAAACATACATAATAAAAACATATATTTTAGTTGATTAAAAAATGATCGACATCATATAACGTTATACTTTTTAAAACAATAACAACGACAACAACAACAACAAAAGTTCTGATTTGCGTAAACTTTTAAGTTTAAGCATTTTACGTCACTGTGATTGCACGAGAAAATCGTGAGTCGTAACCCAGAGTTTCACTAGTGTCTCCCAATAACAGGCAAGTTCAGTGTTTTCAGTTTTCACACTGAGTTTGAGGAAGTCACCTCGTCACTGCCCTATATGTTTAGGTCAAAATCTAATTTAGATTAATAATAATAATAATAAAAAAGATCAACTGGGTCCTTGGCAATGGCGGCCGCAATTTGTTGCTTTAAAACAACTGCTGTACGATCTTCTTATATTTATAAATTTCATAATGTCGTTGGAAATATTAACATAGCCCCGGGCTACTGGTAATCAGTGTACTTGTTGGCCCTGCCGTAGGCCTTGTCCACTGGGTACTTCTTGGCATTGGCGGCCATCTTAGACAGGACAGCGGCCGGCAGGTCAATGCGACACCGCACCGCAAGGTCAAGGAGGTAGATCAGAACATCGCTCATCTCTTGGCCCACGTGCTCTCGCTCCTTTTCACTTAACTCTGCCAATATAAAAAACACAGATAAATAAATAGATAAGATGTTTTATTATCATAAACAATTTTTTTATTTGATTTTATCCACATTCAAAGCTAATGTAATCTTGAGGATTGTTCGTATCAATTTGAATTGGGAAGGGCTATTTGGGTCGTGTGGTCCAAATAAACCCATTAACTATTTAGGCCATATAACTATAAGGTTGAAAAAATATGGATCTATCACAATCCCTAACTAACACAACACCCCCCCCCTACTCTCGATACCTTTATCCTATCCCTAACCATGCTGTCACTTTCAATAGTGTGAAGCTCTTCCCAGAAATTAAAAACTTGCTTTCACAAAAGGGGGACTCGGTAGTCCAGAGGCAAGGTGTCGGCCTCTTAACCAAAAAGGTAGTAGGTTCGAGCCCCGCCGACAGTTGACAAATTTTCTCATTTTTTTCGAGTTAAAATTTACACCCCCCCGGTCCAGGTAGGTGGATCGACATCTAGTCCCATCCGAGACGGATGATACAAAGGAGGTCCCGTGTGCAGATCACAACACTCTGTGCACGTTAAAGATCTCTTGACTGTTTACAGGGCAGTCCGGGCAATATCAAAGATCCTACCAAAAACCCCGAGATCACCTTGTAGTTGTGGATGTGAGTAAATCAAATCAAATCAAATCAAATCAAATCAAAGCTTTCGCAAAAATGACCATTGCAAAGTCTATCGTGTCGACGATGATTTCTTTGTGTGACGTAGCCACTTTGAATGAATTTGAGTTTATCGGAGATTAAGCAGCTCTCTTGTTGGCTGAAAATATCCGCATGGCATAAATAGCGGATGGGGTTTAATTTTTAATGTTGCCCACATTATCATGTAGTGTAAACAGCCATGGCATCTTCAACTGGCAATGGCACAAATAGCGGATGGGGTTTAATTTTTAATGTTGCCCACATTACCATGTAGTGTAAACAGCCATGGTATCTTCAACTGGCAATTGCATAAATAGTGGATGGGGTTTAATTTTAACGTTGCCCACATTACCATGTAGTGTAAACAGCTAAGGTATCTTCAACTGGCAATGGCATAGTGGAAAGTTTAATTTTTATGCCCACATTACCTTTTTAAACAGCCAGGTATCTTCAACTGGCAAGACCAGCTGTCGATGGTTAGGGCCTTTTTAAGCCATCCGGACCAACAGGGATGGCTTTTAACCGCAGTGAAAAAAAAGACTTTAGTTCCTTCAAGACTCTTACAGTCTATAGAGCCAGAGTTTATCTCGGTTTCTATAGCGTGAAGTGGTCAATAATCACCTCATTGATACGATGCTAGTCTGTCGCAGGTTTTTACCCCCTCCCCAGCTGTTGCGAACCGAAGACCTTCTGGCTGTAAACCACCACGCCCTCCATCAAATAGATGAATAGATGAAAATAAAGTGAAAGAAGTTTTTCTTCTTCTTCTTCAGTGTTCAGGCAATTCACCTCAACACAGTCAGAGATATTCATTTTGTTATAACATGACTACTTGTAATAATATTATTATGTATGTAAATTGTAATTTATTCATTTTGATTTCATTGAAATGTATAGGCCTACCCGTCCACAATAGGTATAAGTGTGATGGTCTCCAAGTGAATTGAGGGGACGCAGCAAGATGAAAGAGAAGAGAAGAAAAGTGAAAGGAGAGAAATGAAGCCTACTACTACTACTACTACTACTACTACTAGCACAGCAAAGCCCGCCAACCACCTGGAGCTAGACAACGATCACAGTCAAGATTTTTTAGCACAATTTGTTTGTTTCGCTGAAATATATCACTGTCTTTTAAATATTTAAAAAAATTGTTTTGTTGATTTAATTTTACCCACATCCACAACTAAAGTGAGGGTTTTAGTAGGAATTTGTTAATTTTGCCCGGACTGCCCTGTAAAAAGCTACGGGATCTTTAACGCGCATAGTCCTGTGATCTGCACACGGGGCCTCCTTTTAATCGTCAATCTCCGATAAGACTAGGTGTCGATCGACCTACCTGGGCCAGGAATAAAGGTAAGCTTTAATAGAGAGAAAAAAATATATGGTGAAAATTGTTCAACCGTGGGCGGAGTTTGAACCCACTACCTTTTGGTTGAGAGGCCGCCACCCTGTATCTGGACTACCAAATCTCCGTTTACCACCGTCCACCATACGCGGTGATCTAAGGATGAAATGACAGTGAGCATCAAGATGAAACACAAGTGAAAGAGTGAACGGAAAGAAGTTGGGCCTACCCACTACCAGTCAGCATTCCTCGCCAACCACTTCCTACATCTAGCAACGATCACACTCACAGTCGATACTTCTAAACTAAAAGTAAAAGGGATTGCATTAGTGTTTATCCCCCCCCTCCCTCTTCTTTATCTCTATGGTACAATTACAATGTTCGCATCAGTGTCTCATGATAGGAAATAGTTAGTAGTATGTAGTAGACGCCTCCTAGTGATATGGTTATCTTATACATATATGTAATAAGAGCATCGCCATTTTGTACTGAACTATAAACTAGTTTTAGGTTGGGACAAATTACAGTTACTACATGATAATACATCACTGACGTACCCTTTATCTAACCTTTGCGCAGTCCCTGAATTGGAACTATGTCATTGTCAGTATGTCACAAGTGTGTGTGTGTGTGTGTGTGTGTGTGTGTGTGAGAGAGAGAGAGAGAGAGAGAGAGAGAGAGAGAGAGAGAGAGAGAGAGAGAGAGAGAGAGAGAGAGAGAGAGAGAGAGAGAGAGAGAGAGAGAGAGAGAGAGAGAGAGAGAGAGAGAGAGAGAGAGAGAGAGAGAGAGAGAGAGAGAGAGAGAGAGAGAGAGAGAGAGAGAGAGAGAGAGAGAGAAAGAGAGAGAGAGAGAGAGAGAGAGAGAGAGAGAAGAGAGAGAGAGAGAAAGAGAGAGCACTCTGCCCCGTTACCACAAAATGGAGGCAGACAGGAAAGCAGTTTTTTAAACATTTTTTTTTTACCAATCTCCTAACCCCCCCCCCCCTCCCCAAACCCACTGTAATCTTTCTTTTGTTTGTTTAATCAGTTCTCATTTTTCTACCTTACGGTGTTTGGATTTGGATATCCGAAATGATCTTTCTCCTGTCTATCCTGTCCTGACATTTCCTGTTTTCTTCTGTGAAGGTTAAATGTCTTCGCTTCAGTGCCTCTTTTATATCTTCGTGCCACTTTCTTCGAGGTCTACCTTTTGGTCTTTTACCTTGGGTTTTAGCATTGTATACTGATCTAGTTATTCTCTTTTCATTTACTCTGGTCACATGCCCAAAACCATCTGAGTTGATTTATTTCTATCTTAGTTTTAATGCCAAACCTATTCGGTTTGATCTCTTATTGTTGTGTTTCTGATTTTGTCTCGTTTTTTTTTAGTTTTCCTACTACTTGTCTTAGATATTTCATTTCGGCTGTCCGTACTCTACTGTATTGCCTACTGTCTAAGGTCCAGGTTTCACTGTTATAGAGAGAGAAGGGCAATAAACTGTGGTTTAAGATTTTGGTTTTTTGTTAACAATTCTTGTTAACCTACAAATATTTTCTAGATTGTTATATAACATTGTCATCGCTGAAATCATGATGTTGTTTTAACAAGGAACTATTGCCTCAGATATTTTGGATACTATTGCCTCGGATTTTGTCAGATACTATTGCCTCGGATACTATTGCCTCAGATACTATTGCCTCAGATACTATTGCCTCAGATACTATTTCTCGGATACTATTGCCTCAGATACTATTGCCTCGGATACTATTGCCTCAGATACTATTGCCTCAGATACTATTGCCTCAGATACTATTGCCTCAGATACTATTGCCTCGGATACTATTGCCTCGGATACTATTGCCTCAGATACTATTGCCTCGGATACTATTGCCTCGGATACTATTGCCTCGGATACTATTGCCTCAGCAACTCTGGTAAAAAGATATACACATCGTGCTTCCACTGTTGCATCTTCGTCTGACTGTTTGCTTGATTCGTTGAAATTACCCCGTCCGCCATCGTGACCTCAAGATTTGTTTCTTTGAAATTTATCCCGCCCACCGTCTGTGGTGACCATTCTCAAATTACATCAAGAGGAAACACAAAGGTGACCGATAAGTGAAAGATGGCAAGGGAAGAAGTAGGACTTCCAATAACGTCCTCCTGTTGCCCTCGTGACCGCTGGGCGAATAAAAGATGAAACAGCAAGATGAAAGACACGGTTGTTGTTTCTTATTGGAAATTTACCCCATCCACCGTAAACAGGGTTCTGATGAAAAAAGAGAAAACAGTAAGACGAAAGTGGAAGGGTAGGCGAAAGAGTGACAGGAAAGAAGCAGGCCCACCAGCAACCCCCCCTCCCCTGCCCACCTCTGAATGACCACAACACATCTTTTTTTTCCCCTCCCTTACCTTCCAAATGTCAATAGCATTAGATTTTAGAACAACAACTGACTAGCTATAGTTGATAATACGCTCAAACATCGCTACACTGCCCCTGTTAATGTTATACCGCCATTATGGCTTACCACTTACCGCCAGCTGCTGCTCTTCACCGTTGTGTGGATCAGACAGAGTGACAGGAAATAAGTTAGACCCCACCAACTGCCCACGAGACATGGGGAAGGTGAAACGAGACATATAGTACATGTACCTACCACCAGTTGCCCATGCCAACCGAGTACGGTACCCCACGTTAGAGGTTCGAGGTTCGAGACACGTCAAATTACGTAGGTTGATAGAGATAAGTATAGCATGACGACAGTACACTACACGTAGGTTGATAGAGATAAGTATAGCATGACGACAGTACACTATATGTAGGTTGATAGAGATAAGTATAGCATGACGACAGTACACTATATGTAGGTTGATAGAGATAAGTATAGCATGACGACAGTACACTATATATAGGTTGATAGAGATAAGTATAGCATGACGACAGTACACTATATATAGGTTGATAGAGATAAGTATAGCATGACGACAGTACACTGCACGTAGGTTGATAGAGATAAGTATAGAATGACGACAGTACACTACACGTAGTTTGATAGAGATAAGTATAGCATGACGACAGTTCACTATATGTAGGTTGATAAAGATAAGTATAGCATGACGACAGTTCACTATATGTAGGCAGACATTAAGAAAAAAAGGGAAAAAAAAAGCCATTAAAACTAAGCTAAAAATAAATCAACGCAAACGGTTTTTGGGCATGCGACCAGAAGACATGAAAAAGAGAATAGTGGCGTGTGGTTAGGACCAGAAGACATGAAAAGAGAATAGTGGCGTGTGGTTAGGACCAGAAGAAAAGAAAAGAGAATAGTGGCGTGTGGTTAGGACCAGAAGACATGAAAAGAGAATAGTGGCGTGTGGTTAGGACCAGAAGAAAAGAAAAGAGAATAGTGGCGTGTGTTTAGGACCAGAAGACATGAAAAGAGAATATGGCGTGTGGTTAGGACCAGAAGAAAAGAAAAGAGAATAGTGGCGTGTGGTTAGGACCAGAAGACATGAAAAGAGAATAGTGGCGTGTGGTTAGGACCAGAAGAAAGGAAAAGAGAATAGTGGAGTGTGGTTAGGACCAGAAGACATGAAAAGAGAATAGTGGCGTGTGGTTAGACCAGAAGACATGAAAAGAGAATAGTGGCGTGTGGTTAGGACCAGAAGACATGAAAAGAGAATAGTGGCGCGTGGTTAGGACCAGAAGACATGAAAAGAGAATAGTGGCGTGTGGTTAGGACCAGAAGAAATGAAAAGAGAATAGTGGCGTGTGGTTAGGACCAGAAGAAAGGAAAAGAGAATAGTGGCGTGTGGTTAGGACCAGAAGAAAGGAAAAGAGAATAGTGGCGTGTGGTCAACAGGAGTGCACATATTCAATTCACATGGCAGACACTCGGGTTGGTTGAGGGCATTCGTTTGAGCCTCACATCATTGTGACAGATACGTGGATAAGTGACAGCATGTTCTCCTGCACTCCAACTACAACTGGGTTAAAAAACACAATTGATTTGATTTACCCATATTCAGTCATTCACAACTAAGATTAAGATGACCTCGGGGCTTTTGGTAGGGTTTTTAACTTTGCCCGGACAGCCCTGTAATCAGTCAAGGGATCTATGTTGTGCACAGTCTTGTGATCTACACACGGGACTTCCTTTTTACCATCCGTCTCCAATGGGACTAGGCGTAGATCCACCTACATGGACCAGGGAGTAGGTTCTTCTACTCGACAAAAAAAACCCCCTCGAGAAAGCTTTCTTTTCAATCTGCTAGGGCTTGAACCCACGGCCTTTTGGTTGAGAGGCCTACATCTTGCATTTGGACTACCGAGTCCCCTACATTCGAGGTTCGAGATACGCAAAATACAGGTTGATAGGGATGATAACCTAATATAGAATGACGATAGTGACTTGATAACTTATAATTATAAACATGGTTTGTGGTTTTTCGGCGGGCGAGTAGTATTACTATTATTCACCTATTATTATTATTCACCTGACTCTCGGGTTGGTTGAGGGTCAAGTTTTTGAGTTCAAAGTTTCGTGAGGTCCTTGTGACCTAGTGTAAGACACGTGGTACCACGTGTATCCCCAACCACTCTAGTAAAGTAAGCCATGTTCCTTCAAGACCCTTACGGCCTATAGAGCCGGAGCTTGTCCTGGTTTCTATAGCGTGAAGCGGAACAGATCCATGCACCCACAGGTAGAATGGGAGCTGATAAAGAAGAAAGAAAGAAAGAAAGAAGCGGAACAGGTGACAATAATCACCTCCTGGCCAGGACGCAAGTCTGACGCAGGTTTTTTACCACAAAGCTAGTGCTTGTACCCATTTTCATCTGGGTAGAGTGGGGAAAATGCGTGTTTCGTGTCTTTCCCAGGGAACACAACGTCGGACCTGGCTTAGCTAGAATTCGAACTCGGGACATCATGATCCCCAGTCCGGCAGCCTAACCGCTCGGCCACCGACGCCACTACCCACCACCGCCAGTCTAACCGGGTAAAGATACATGTAATACCAATTTGATTTGATTTACCTACATCCTTGAACTAAGACGTGTTTTCGGAAGTTTTAGTATGATTTTTAGTTTTGGCATGATCTTTAATTTTGGTATGATTTTTAGTTTTGGTAAGATTGTTAGTTTTAGTATGATTTTTAGTCTTGGTATGATTTTCAGTTTTGGTATGATTTTTAGTCTTGGCATGATTTTTATTCTTGGTGTGATTTTTAGTCTTGGTGTGATTTTTAGTTTTGGTATGATTTTTAGTCTTGGTATGATTTTTAGTCTTGGTATGATTTTTAGTTTTGGTATGATTTTTAGTTTTGGTATGATTTTTAGTCTTGATATGATTTTTAGTGTTGGTGTGATTTTTAGTGTTGGTGTGATTTTTAGTTTTGGTGTGATTTTTAGTTTTGGTATGATTTTTAGTCTTGGTATTATTTTTAGTCTTGGTATGACTTTTAGTTTTGGTATGACTTTTAGTCTTGATATGCTTTTTAGTCTTGGTATGATTTTTAGTCTTGGTATGATTTTTAGTTTTGGCATGATTTTTAGTTTTGGTATGATTTTTAGTATTGGTATGATTTTTAGTCTTGGTAAGATTTTTAGTTTTGGTATGATTTTTAGTTTTGGTATGATTTTTAGTCTTGGTATGATTTTTTAGTCTTGGTGTGATTTTTAGTTTTGGTATGATTTTTAGTCTTGGTATGATTTTTAGTCTTGGTATGATTTTTAGTCTTGGTATGATTTTTAGTTTTGATAGGATTTTTAGTTTTGGTAGGAATCAGCCAGAGAATCCAAAAGGCAAGTGCAACTTCTAGGAAAGGCATTTGTAGGTAAGCAAAAATTATCAACAAAAACCAAAATGGCAGTATACAATACAATTTATTGTCCTACTCTCCTCTCTGGCATGGCAGTGAAACCTTGACCTTAAACAGTAGAGAATACAGTAGAGTACAGGCAGCTGAAATGAAATATCTAAGAAGAGTGGTAGGGAAAACTAAAAGAGATAAAATCAGAAACACAACAATAAGAGATCAAACCAAAGCAGATGGCATAAAAACTAAGATAGAAATAAATCATTTGAGATGGTTTGGGCATGTAAACAGAATGAAAGACAATAGAATATCTAAATCAGTATACAGTGCTAAAGCCTAAGGTAAAAGACCTAAAGGCATACCTCGGAGAAAGTGGGAAGAATATATAAAAGGGGCACTGAAGAATAAAAATAATAATTTTTGAAGCAAACAAAAAATGCCACGACAAGGCATCCTGGAGAAAGATCATCTCGGACATCTGAACCCATACACCGAAAGGTAGCATGGGAACTGATAAAGAAAGAAAGAAAGACTAATCTTCCAAAGTTTACAATTGAATTTTGATGAAATTTGGCATAAACATGTCAAGGCAGCATATTAAGCCAGAACCCTGATTTATTTTCGGGTTTTTGTGTGACCATATTGTTTTTCTTTAAAAAAGGCATATTTTTATTATCTCAATAGTATTTTTACCGCCATAGGTCACCTAAATGTCAGTAAATTGCAAAAGCAACATACATTTTGTATTTATCTTGTCAAGACGTTTAATTTGATACTAAACACAGCAATATTTGAGCTATTTTAAAGATTACCTTGACAATGACCTTGACCTTTAGAAATTTTAAAACGTTAATAAAATGATAACTATTCGGTCAATTTTTAAAATAAAAGCATTTTGTGTTTCATTTGACTATCTCTTTGATTCTGTACAAACACAAATAATTTTTTTACGAATATGAAAAATATATATTTTTTTACCTTTATTTCCTTTAAATTACATATTCCCCATGGTGGATTTTGGTTGAATTGTTTTTGATATACTAAATACCCCAAAGAACAAGTTAACACAAAAATTTGGTTGTTATCTCTCATGTCCGGGTTCACGACATTTTCATGTCGATTTTTACTGGCCTATAAATCTAGATCTAGACTCTACTAGACTAAGATTGTGATAGAGTGACGCAGGGTGAATTTTAACAACACGCTGACACATACACCCATAATTCCTCTTAAAAATAACACATAGCCACGTTTAATTACATGTAACGTGTAGTAAAAAACAAAAACAAATTGTGGGTACCCAATATTGAATACACATTGAATCTCTAGACTTTTGGAAATGTATCTTTTGCAAATAAATCATGGAATTTGAAGACACCAAGGTCATCAATATTTGAGTCTTTTATACATGGTTCATTTTGCGCTTGAAATGTTTTCTCATGTCCTTTAAAATGGGTAAATAAGAGGGAAAATATGAGGCGTGCAGCTTCTTTTGCAAATAAATGAGTATAATAATAATAATATATCTGTGAGTGAGATGTTAACAGTGACACAAAACGTGTCCCATCTCATCAACTGACCACCACCTGGCATGCACACAGTGGCGTAGCTAAGTGTAGGCTATAAAGGCTCAAGCCAACCTTTTAAATGATTACAAGCCATATAAAACAGTTATTTTTTTCAAATCATTATTATGATTTTCATCATCGTTTATCCGAAAACATTGCACTAAGCGTTGGTCTAGCTCTGCACTTGTATGCTAAATAGCCAATCAGTAGAGACCACTCTAAGCACCACCAAACTATTAGCCAATCAAATTAAAGGAGGGCTATGCCTATAATGCGCAACGTCTTTCCCCCACAGATCTTCCCATAATGAAATCCTTGTGGCATCGTTCTACATTGTATAACAGTGGAGAGAAGGTCATCATCGATACTATCGCTAAAAGTGCTGGTATTGTATTGAGGCTGAAGCGCCTCCAGCCAAGGCCGTCTATATATAGACGTCTGTATAGACGGCCTTGCTCCAGCCCAAAATGCTTTTCAAATGGGTGATGGCAGTGATGGCCATGATAGGTACCCTTGTGTAATCAACGCTTTTCATCGTGGTATCGTGCTTGCCGGATTTAGACCGATACGCACATGAAATGAGCGAGAGGTTTCCAAGGCTGGCTCAGTGGCCTAGATCTAGATCTAGTAACGCCTGGCCTCGACTTAACGAAGGCAACAATAGAACATAACAAGTTGGGCCAACTCTTCGCAAGCGAGACAGTAGAAAAGAAAATCTTATTACCAAACAGAAGAATAACAAAGATGTTTCGGCCTTTCTCTCACGATACATTATGATGTAGTCTATAAATCTGTATTATCGTTGTTGTGTCGCGTGTAGATCTATGCATGTGTGCTAATTTCACGTATCCTTCCCTTTCTCTCATTAGACTTTATTTGAGTTTTAAGAATAGGCCGAGCTACATTTTGTTGTGATTTCTTTCTGTACATCAAGGGCGGCTAACGGGAACGTGTTTTTGCTTTTGTTTTAGATCTTCATTGTAGACCTACATCTAGATTTGTTCTGTCTTTATTATTGGAGTTGTCACTTATTGTCATATTTCGCCTAGATTTGAAGTGAATTTAGTGACTACAATGTTACACATAATACTTCTAATTCTACACCCATTACGTGTAGTTCAATAAATAAAATAATTTGCCAATACTATAATGTTTATGTAGATCTAGACCTAGTTTTGCTTACTTGTGGCATGACTATGCACTACGTTGACGACCTCTAAAATATAAAATTTGAAAATGCTTGAGATTATGAGACTTGGTCCCCACCAACCAAGGAATTTTTCTCTATGTATTACGGACGGTAATCAAAGCCGACTGTTCAAATGTGAGTGGGATGGTCGATTTACATGGTTCACTGTTAATGTAGAAAGAAAATGTTTAGTCTACTTTAATTATATTTTATTCGGAGATGGGGGAAGTGCAGAGTTGTCCTGAACGAGAAGTGGATTTACCAATTTAAAGAAGTTTACTGAGCGAGCAAACAAACATAAACATTTCAAAATAATCTAGGTGCCATTTAAACAGTAGGACACCGTTGATCACTTTAGAACAGCGATCATATCAACAAAAAATTCTGGCCATCGCCTACCTATAGATAAACATAATGGGCTATATAGATTATATAACAATTATTTGCATATATTCTACATCTCATTAAAAGTCAGCCCCACGTCTTTGACAAACCTAGCGTCGCCACTGCACACACACACACACACCATACACACAGACCCGCCACACACACACACACACGTTGGGCGACAGAATCGATCAAAAAATCTCTCTGGCTGGACCGAAACTGCAGTGCTGTCACTGTCAGCGAAGCATCACCTCAGCAGACTCATGACTCTCAAACAACATCAACAAATAAAATTAAAAGGTAAATCAAGAAATCGAAGACAGCAGACACAGCCTGGCCCTGGCACCGAGGACAGTCAGTCAGGCGACAGGGAAGAGATAGGATGAGGGACTTGCCGGCAGGCAGCGGGTGCCTTTGCGCTCAGGCTTGGTTTGAGTTTGAGCAGTGAATTCCTTGCTACTTTGGGTAAGGACAGTGTATGATTATTTCTCATTTATGCCCTTAAGTTTACCAGTAAACAGTACGTTTGATTAATTGTAAGTAATCATTGCAATAATTAACTATACCCCAACATACTGTCGCCTGATAATGAAAATAAACATAAGGATGGCATTCCACGATGATTTCTCATATTCTGTCTCTTATTATACCCTTGGGAGGGCTCCGAGGTCACGAAATAGTCTCATGTAGGTCAACATGTTGTGTATTATTACACCCCTTGTCACCATGTAATGAAAACAAAAACACAAACAAGTGAAACTCCTTAATTTAGATCTAGAATCTAGATCTAGTTTCTTGGTGTCAAAAATTTAGATCAAGATTGTATAATATATATATCTAGATCTAGTCTAGCCTCCACTAACGGATTTTACTACTATTAATGGCGTGTAATAAAATGTCGATCTATCAAGTGCGAGTGTTATTTTACGATAGTGCTAGCCACGATAGGCAGTTCCATTTAATCTAATAGTTGTTTTTTTTAATTAGGTGCAAAGAAATAGATTTACTCGAGTAAAAATGAAAACATCCGTCATCCTACATGTATCAAACGTGAGTGTTATTGTACGATAGTGTTAGCCACAATAGGCATCCCCATTTAACCTGATGTGATAGTGTTAGCCACAATAGGCAGCCCCATTTAACCTGATGTGATAGTGTTAGCCACAATAGACAACCCCTTTTAACCTGATGTGATAGTGTTAGCCAAAATAGGCAGCCTCATTTAACCTGATGTGATAGTGTTAGCCACAATGGGCATCTTCATTTAACCTGATGTGATAGTTGTGAGCCACAATAGGCATCTGCATTTAACCTGATGTGATAGTGTTAGCCACAATAGGCAGCCCCATTTAACCTGATGTGATAGTGTTAGCCCCAATAGGCAGCTCCATTTAACCTGATGTGATAGTGTTAGTCACAATAGGCAGCCCCATTTAACCTGATGTGATAGTGTTAGCCACAATAGGCATCTACATTTAACCTGATGTGATAGTGTTAGCCACAATAGGCAGCCCCATTTAACCTGATGTGATAGTGTTAGCCCCAATAGGCAGCCCCATTTAACCTGATGTGATAGTGTTAGCCACAACAGGCAGCCCCATTTAACCTGATGTGATAGTGTTAGCCACAATAGGCATCTACATTTAACCTGATGTGATAGTGTTAGCCACAATAGGCAGCCTCATTTAACCTGATGTGATAGTGTTAGCCAGCCACAATAGGCAGCTCCATTTAACCTGATGTGATAGTGTTAGCCACAATAAGCTCCATTTAACCTTATGTGATAGTGTTAGCCAGCCACAATAGGCAGCCCCATTTAACCTGATGTGATAGTGTTAGCCAGCCACAATAGGCAGCTCCATTTAACCTGATGTGATAGTGTTAGCCAGCCACAATAGGCAGCTCCATTTAACCTGATGTGATAGTGTTAGCCACAATAGGCATCTACATTTAACCTGATGTGATAGTGTTAGCCACAATAGGCAGCTCCATTTAACCTGATGTGATAGTGTTAGCCACAATAGGCAGCTCCATTTAACCTGATGTGATAGTGTTAGCCAGCCACAATAGGCAGCTCCATTTAACCTGATGTGATAGTGTTAGCCACAATAGGCAGCTCCATTTAACCTGATGTTATAGTGTTAGCCACAATAAGCAGCTCCATTTAACCTGATGTGATAGTGCTAGCCACAATAGGCAGCTCCCATTTAACCTGATGTGATAGTGTTAGCCACAATAGGCAGCTCCATTTAACCTGATGTGATAGTGCTAGCCACAATAGGCAGCTCCATTTAACCTGATGTGATAGTTGTGAGCGACGGGCGAGGATGAGTAGCCTCGGAGGATCGCAGTACAAACTATCATGTGTAGTAGATGTAGTAGATGTAGTAGATGTAGTACTAGTACTAGTAGAAAATGGCACACTACACTCAGGACAAATTTGAATATATCAAAGTCCAAGACAAATCGTTGGTGGTTGGTGACAATAATAATTCATTCATTCATCAAAAGTATTCCCTCAAACGGAGATACATCTAGTGGACGTAGGCAGGACTAGGCCTACATAATGATAATGATAATAATAATAATAATAATAATAATAATAATAATAATAATACAAATACAACGATCTTTCACTTCATCTCTGGCCCATGCCGCCTCAGGGGTTCCCGCGAATTCTTGGTGGGCGTCTCTCTCAAGTCTCTTTCTATTCTTTTTTCTTCTCCTCTCTCTCCTGACTAATCCCTCAGATCGCCCTGGCGACCTCTTATACAGCATTGAGCGTCTCAGGAAAGCTTCTACGTCACGCGCCGGCCAACACTATCCATATTCCAACAAAAGAGAGACCAGCCGTGACATAATGATATTAATACAATAAATACAGCATGGTCCAACATTATGAAATGTACACCAGTGCATGGGGACAACATGGGCTATATTCTGACCAATTATCAATATCTAACTTACATTAATTTCTACACAAAATACATTTAAGGATGAATTAAGGGGTGTTATGACCAAAAACACGTTGGTAAAATAGTTAAAATAAAAGGCTACAAAAGAAAGATCGTTATGAAAATAATGTTAATAATGAGGTCTTTATCTCCCCAATCTATGAATATGAATCGTTCAACCATCAATCTACTAATTAAGCCAAAATAAACCAAAACCATCAACGCACTAGCACACTTTTCGTCGGTGCTTACTGTCGGTGACTACAGAAGCGTACGTAGTGGTAAACATAGACCGTGCGCAAGTTGTGCCACTGTCGGTGACTACAGGAAGCGTACGTAGTGGTAAACATAGACCGTGCGCAAGTTGTGCCACTGTCGGTGACTACAGAAGCGTGCGTAGTGGTAAACATAGACCGTGTGCAAGTTGTGCCACTGTCGGTGACTACAGAAGCGTGCGTAGTGGTAAACATAGAACTGTCGGTGACATAGACCGTGCGTAGTGGCGCAAGTTGTGCCACTGTCGGTGACTACAGAAGCGTGCGTAGTGGTAACATAGATAGTTGTGACCATGCCTAAGTCCCGCGCATGTGCAATACGGTCTAAAAAGTCGGTGCAACTTGCGCCCGTGAAAAGCTGCACTAACAGTACTAATACTACTAACACCAGTTACGCACGGATTTTGTCAATGGGGAAACAATAGAAAACAAGAAAATTTGAGTTCTAAATCGAAATGCTGCCAAGGGGTGCCTGGGAACTCGCAGCTTTCACACGCTTTCGATGATGTGAAAGAATTGAAGAAAGACGGAGAAGACAAAAAAAAATGGGAAGAAATACGAAGAAGACAAACAAATGGAAGATAAACGGCAAAGACGGAGAAGATGAATAAATTTAACAAAGACGGAGAAGACAAGACGGAAAAGACCAAAAACTTGAAGACAGACGGCAAAGACGGAGAAGATGAAAAACTTGAAGACAGACGGCAAAGACGGAGAGGATAAAAAACTTGAAGACAGACGGCAAAGACGGAGAAGACGAAAAAATTGAAGAAAGACAGAAGTACAGAGACAGAAAAATTGGTGAAAGACAGCGAACATGAAGTACAAAATGTTGAAGAAAAACGACAGAGACGCAGAAGACGAAAAAATTGAAGAAAGACGGTAAAGCCGATGAAGATGAAAAAATTGAAAGAGATGAAGAAGACGAAAAAATTGAAGAAAATCGACAGCGACAGAGAAGACGAAAAATTGACGAGAGACGGTAAAGAAGGAGAAGACAAAAAAATTGAAGACGCAACAGAGAAGACGACAAGATTGGAGAAAGAAGGAAAAGACGAAATAATTTAAGACCGCAAACACAAAAAATAATTGTAGAAAGACGGAGAGACAAAAACATTGACGAGGGACGGTAAAGAAGGAGAAGACGAAAAAAAAATTGAAGAAGCAACAGAGATGGAGACAAAATTGAAAAAGACGGCAAAGAAGGAGAAGATGAAAAACTTGAAAATGACGGACCAGACAAAAGAATTGTAGAAAGACGGAGAAGTTGGAGACGAAGAAAATTTAGAAAGACAGAAGACGAAAAAATTGAAGACAGACTGAGAATCTTGTCTTGTTTTGAAAAAAGTCACAGGGACAGAGAAGACTAAAAAAAAAAAAAGAAACGTGGGAGAAAACGAAAAAGACGGAGAAATGTGACATGGCGTGTCCAGTTTGCTCGAGACTGAGATTGAAAGGAAACACACAATCACGCACCTCATGTGCTGTGAATTCACCGCCTACTTGTGGTCCGTGATCTATCTTTGGTTATAACTTATAGGGCAGAAGCAAAATATCACACACAAAAATCACCCCCTCCCTAAAATAACAACAAAACAACCCCAACAGCAACAATCCCCCCCCCCTCCCAAAGGGGATGGTTCATGTAAAGATTGAGATTAGGAAGTCCATCTTCTCACCCCTGTCAACCAAAAGGTTGTGGGTTCATTTCAAGCAAGGCCTACGTGAAAGACAAAGCCGGCTACACACTAAACGTGACGTCACAACAAGCGGCGATCACGATCGGCTCGTGACTGCGTGAAAGCGGTTCTCCATTCTCATCGTCGTCGTCTCTCTGACCACACCTACTATTAATAGAAACTTCTTGTTTCTGGTGATTCTTTTTTCATTTATTGATAATGCCTTTAGAGATCTAGATCTAGTCTCTCTCTCTCTCTCTCTCTCTCTCTCTCTCTCTCTCTCTCTCTCTCTCTCTCTCTCTCTCCCAGATTGAAAATTATATCTCACAAAATACTGTAATTTATAATAATACCACGGCCAGACTCTCAAGAATGCGATATATTATTATGTCATGATGACAAATCCCTACCGGTACAGCGTGCCTGCATTTCAATCTCATTCGTACATCGAGGGTGACAAAGTGATCCCATGGTTCCACGTGCCAAGAAATCAATAATATATAACTTATGTGCCATCAGGGGAGGGGTGTTGAAAAGTGGCCCCAGTTTGTAGTAATAGTACATGAGAGAGAGAGAGAGAGAGAGAGAGAGAGAGAGAGAGAGAGAGAGAGAGAGAGAGAGAGAGAGAGAGAGAGAGAGAGAGAGAGAGAGAGAGAGAGAGAGAGAGAGAGAGAGAGAGAGAGAGAGAGAGAGAGAGAGAGAGAGAGAGAGAGAGACAGAGAGAGAGAGAGACAGAGATAGAGACAGAGATAGAGAGAGAGATGGAGAGAGGAGAGGAGAGAGAGAGAGAGAGAGAGAGAGAGAGAGAGAGAGAGAGAGAGAGAGAGAGAGAGAGAGAGAGAGAGAGAGAGAGAGAGAGAGAGAGAGAGAGAGAGAGAGAGAGAGAGAGAGAGAGAGAGAGAGAGAGAGAGAGAGAGAGAGAGAGAGAGAGAGAGAGAGAGAGACGGAAACTTAAACACAAAATCTTTACGCCGACATCATAGATCTAGATGTAAATCTAGACTTTGATGTAATTTTCTCAGCAGTTTGGAACACAGCACTGCCGATTTACGATTTATCAATGAGACTCATGGAGAAACTAAAACAACGTTTGAGTATGGCGAATCAGTAGCTGAAAGGACTACAGGTTACTGTATCTCTAGACTTAACTACGAGAAAACGAAAACTGAGTGGGTGGTGCTTCTTGTGACGTCACATACAAGAGAAACGCTCCTGTAGCAAACCATGTCTTGCATGAGTGAAGGCTTCGGTACAAGCCCCCACTGTTGACAAAAATGCTAGAGTGCAAGAGTGATAGGGTAGTATTAGGACCTACCAGTAACCCCCGCCCGTAGGACGAGCCGCGTATTCTAAGATTTAATAATATAGTATTATCTACCCGATTAGAATGTGAAACAAGTAACGTTCATTCTGTTATGATGTTGTTCTTCTGCGGTTATCTGATAACCTTGTTTTGTGGCTTTTTTCTGATAACCTTCTTTTGTGGTTATCTGATAACTCGAAAATAAGCCAGATCTAGGGTGTATATTAGAAGAAATATGTCAAGCCATCGGTTGAGTAGGTCACAAGCTGACCTTATCGGTCACAAATCACGTGTATATTTTTTGGTGCAACCATTAGGGTATAAGTTTGTAATCACGACGAAATTGGTTCAAAAACAGTGGCTGAACCTGGGTTGTTGTACAATGAGGAAAAGTACAAGGAGATAAGTTACAGTGCAACTTACCTGGAAGGCCCTCCGAAACTTCTCCTTTCCACTGGCTGAAACAAACAAACAAAATAAGTTGTTAAATTAAAGGTAGGTTTCTCTTATAATAACAATAATAATAATAAGCCTTATTGTCCATCATTCGCACATCATTTTGATCACATCAGTAGTTAAAATATAAGAATATAAGGTGTAGAAATATAACGTAGATTGTATATAACTAATAACTGACTAAGATTCAAAGTAAAATTATTTCATAAGAGGTTACTTATTATTAAGTTAAAATGGTATGGTATATGAAGCTATTAGGGAAATTTGAATACATGTCCATACATATATAAATACATAATATACTTATAATGAAGTAAGTGTGGTGAATGTGTTGTGCTGTAAATGCTGTTTAAAGTACGAGAAGGTGGCTATGACAAAAGTGAATTGAATTTTCAAAAAAAAGGCAAAGCCAAATCTTCTTTTCCTTCAAACCACATAAACTAAAGTAGTAAAAGGGTAGATTTACATCCTTGAAAGTAGTAAAAGGGCATATTTACACCCGTGAAAGTAGTAAAAGGGCAGATTGACATCCGTGAAAGTAGTAAAAGGGCAGATTGACATCCATGAAAAAGAAACCAAGAAGAAGCTAGATTTAAATTTTGCCCCATCCAACACTAAGGTGATAACTCCTTCTGGGATATTTTACATTTTGCCCCATCCAATACTAAGGTGATATCTCCTTCGGGGATATTTTACATTTTGCCCCATCCAACACTAGGGTGATATCTCCTTCGGGGGATATTTTACATTTTGCCCCATCCAACACTAAGGTGATATATCCTTCGGGGATATTTTACATTTTGGGATATTTTACATTTTGCCCCTTTCAACGCTAAGGTGATATCTCCTTCGGGGATATTTTACATTTTGCCCCATCCAACACTAGGGTGATATCTCCTTCGGGGGATATTTTACATTTTGCCCCATCCAACACTAAGGTGATATATCCTTCGGGGATATTTTACATTTTGGGATATTTTACATTTTGCCCCATTCAACACTAAGGTGCTATTGGGGATATTTTACATTTTGCCCCATTCGACACTAAGGTGCTATTGGGGATATTTTACATTTTGCCCCATTCAACACTAAGGTGCTATTGGGGATATTTTACATTTTGCCCCATTCAACACTAAGGTGCTATTGGGGATATTTTACATTTTGCCCCATCCAACACTAAGGTGATATCGGGGATATTTTACATTTTGCCCTATCCAACACTAAGTTGATATCTGGGATATTTTACATTTGCTCCATCCAACACTAAGGTGATATCAGGGATATTTTACATTTTGCCCCATCCAACTGTACGGTGATATCGGGGATATTTTATTTTTTGCCCCATTCAACACTAAGGTGATATCTCCTTGGGGATATTTTTACATTTTGCCCGGACTGTCCGATAAAAAAGCAAATGTATCTTTGATGTGCCTGACTTAGGAGGCTACTTTCAAAACGAATACAAGGCTTAGATTAGAGACGGTTGTTGTTTTCACTTACAAGATTTCCGAAAGTTCGCCAACTTCCCCCACCAAAGCCAAAAGTACATTCCTGGGGCTGTGAAACTGGTGCCAGTTGCGGTCCGCGATGAACTGCTCGTTGAGTTTCCGCCTGGGTGGGGAGAGAGAGACAACGTCACAATAATGATGGTAATGATGGCCATTTTTAAACACGCTGATGCTACTGGCAATTGCTACCACGACCACCGTCTCCCACTAACAATAATAAATAATAGTACATGCAGTAGTAGCAGCAGTGGTGGTGGTGGTAGTAGTACTAGCAGCAGTAATAGTACAACTGTAGTAATAGAAGTAGTGGCTACCTATTGAGAAAATAATTATTTATAAGATATGCACCATTGTTTACAAAACTCTCAACAGTGACAGTCTCATTTCCATCAAAAACCCTTTGAATACACTCTGACAAAAAAAAAACTGAGATAAAATAATGACGGACAAAACTTATATTGAATTCTCGGCTCCACACTTCTGGAACTGCTGCCATTGTAAAGCGCTTAGAGCCTGTATTCTACAGGGGCGAAGCGCTATGTATTTGCCATTTTTAGTAGTAGTTAGTAGTAGTAGTAGTAGTAGAGAAGTAGTAGAAGAGAGTAGTAAACAGTAGTAGGATGAGAAAAAAAGGATGAGAAAAAGAGAAAGAAAGAAAGGAAGCGTGACTTTAAATATCACTCAAATTATAATAACTACATAAAGGTTATGCGATTTGTTAAAATGTCATCAGCAGCCGTAGTAAAACTATAACAGCAGATATCAAGGAGAGAGAGAGAGAGAGAGAGAGAGAGAGAGAGAGAGAGAGAGAGAGAGAGAGAGAGAGAGAGAGAGAGAGAGAGAGAGAGAGAGAGAGAGGGGGGGGTGGAGGCAGACGTGAAGTTCTTTAGGTACCGGCAAGTGTGCAAGTAGTTTAAGGCTCAGTCTCAAACTAAATTTGACAGAGTGACCCAAAATGAAATCGATGAAACGGGTAATCTTCCGTCATAATTTGATAACAGTTTCACTGAAAATGTGGTTGATTGTTTAAGAAAATAATCTCCATACCTCCCCTCAACGTTACGCAAAGTACTGAACAAGTGTGACCTCGTGTACCACAGAACAACGATGCACCGCATTCACCCTGATTATACAGCGATCACAAATCACCAAACCAAGACATAGTTTTTAAGTCCATGACAGATAGCCCAAAAATAGGCCCAACGTTCAAATAAATTGCTTTTTCACATCATTTTCAGAAGCAAGTTAACTACCAAAATCGGAGGTGTGGAACATGGATCTTCAGGGGTCAAAGGGCATGATATGCAAATTAGTAACAAAATAGTGTTCTTACAATTTCATATGAGATTTCTTGAAAATGTCACAAGTTTCAATGCGCTATCAAGATAAATGCGTAATGGAGGCGAATCAAAAGTTACATTAATTAATATGGTCATATTTTACAGAGGCAAGGATGAAGGCGCATATCCTTTCCTTCAACTGTTCATCTGTGGAATAATCTGCCTCATGAAGTCGTAGATGTCAACACTCTGTCAGACTAATATCGTCTTTAACCATTGTTAAATGTCTTTTCCCTGCGATCCAGCTCAACTCTGTTTTGTACCATTTAACCGACAATGTGCATGAATGCAATCAACTTTTTAGGATTGGACGATGTAGATCTGTCCTCCATCACAGAATGTTTATACATTCCGAAGAGGAAGAAGTGGAAGGAGAAAAAAGGAGAGAGGATTCTAGAAAGACAGTTGTTGCTAGAAGATCCTAGGAATTTCTACAATGTTACAAGCCCAGATCTATACTCTTATCTCTAACAATACGAGCCCTGATCTATACTCTAACTCTAACATTACGAGCCTAATCTATGCTCTTAACTCTAACAATACGATCTCTGATCTATACTCTAACATTACGAGCCCTCTATATCTATACTCTTAACTCTAACACGATACGATCTCTGATCTATACTCTAACAATACGAGCCCTGATTTATACTCTAACAATACGAGCCCTTATCTATACTCTAACAATACGAGCCCTGATCTTTACTACGAGCCCTTATCTATACTCTAACATTACGAGCCCTTATCTATACTCTAACAATACGAATTTATACTCTAACAATACGAGCCCTGATTTATACTCTAACAATACGAGCCCTGATTTATACTCTAACAATACGAGCCCTGATTTATACTCTAACAATACGAGCCCTGATCTATACTCTAACAGTATTATTAGCCCTTATCTATACTCTAACAATATTACGAGCCCTGATCTATACTCTAACAATAGCCCTTATCTTTACTCGTAACTTAACATTACGAGCCCTGATCTATAGTCTCTACCATATTACGAGCCCTGATCTATACTCTAACAATACAAGCCCTTATCTATACTCTAACAATACGAGCCCTGATCTTTATACTCTAACATTACGAGCCCTTATCTATATTATGAGCCCTGATCTATACTCTCAAACTTATCTATACTCTAACAATACGAGCCCTTATCTATACTCTATAGCCTTATTTATACTCTAACAATACGAGCCCTGATTTATACTCTAACAATACGAGCCCTGATTTATACTCTAACAATACAAGCCCTGATCTATACTCTAACAATACAAGCCCTGATTTATACTCTAACAATACATTTATACTCCTGAGCCCTATATACTCTAACAATACGAGCCCTGATATATACTCTAACAATACAAGCCCTGATTTATACTCTAACAATACGAGCCCTGATTTATACTCTAACAGTATTATTAGCACTTATCTATACTCTAACAATATTATGAGCCCTGATCTATAGTCTAAATACAAGCCTTATCTATACTCTAACAATATTATGAGCCCTGATCTATAGTCTAACAGTATTATTAGCGCTTATCTATACTCTAACAATACAAGCCCTGATCTATAGTCTAACAATATTATGATTATGAGCCCTGATCTATAGTCTTACCATATTATGAGCCCTGATCTATACTCAAACTCTACCAATACGAGCCCTGATCTATAGTCTAACAATGACCGCTGATCTATACTCTAACAATACAAGCTCTGATATACACTCTAACAATACAAGCCCTGATATACACTCTAAAAATACAAGCTCTGATATATACTCTAACAATACAAGCTCTGATATATACTCTAACAATACAAGCTCTGATATATACTCTAACAATACAAGCTCTGATATATACTCTAACAATACAAGCTCCTGATATATACTCTAACAATACAAGCCTGATATAATACTCTAACAATATAAAGCCCTGATATAATATACTCTAACAATACAAGCCCTGATATAAGCCCTATATAACAATACAAGCCCTGATATATACTCTAACAATACAAGCCCTGATATATAACTCTATACATACTCTACAATTAAAGCCCTGATATATACTCTAACAATACTGATATATACTCTAACAATACAAGCCCTGATATATACTCTAACAATACAAGCCCTGATATATACTCTAACAATACAAGCCCTGATATATACTCTAACAATACAAGCCCTGATATATACTCTAACAATACAAGCTCCTGATATACTCTAACAATACAAACTCTGATATAATATACTCTAACAATACAAGCCCTGATATAATATACTCTAACAATACAGGCCCTGATATAATATACTCTAACAATATAAGCCCTGATATAATATACTCTAACAATACAAGCCCTGATATAATATACTCTAACAATACAAGCCCTGATATAATATACTCTAACAATACAAGCCCTGATATATACTCTAACAATACAAGCCCTGATATACACTCTAACAATACAAGCCCTGATATACCCTAACAATATATACTCTAACAATACAAGCCCTGATATACACTCTAACAATACAAACCCTGATATACACTCTAACAATACAAGCCCTGATATATACTCTAACAATACAAGCCCTGATATACACTCTAACAATACAAGCCCTGATATACACTCTAACAATACAAGCCCTGATATACACTCTAACAATACAAGCCCTGATATATACTCTAACAATACAAGCCCTGATATACTCTAACAATACACGCCCTGATATACTCTAACAATACACGCCCTGATATACTCTAACAATACAAGCCCTGATATATACTCTAACAATACAAGCCCTGATATATACTCCAATACAAGCCCTGATATATACTCTAACAATACAAGCCCTGATATACACTCTAACAATACAAGCCCTGATATATACTCTAACAATACAAGCCCTGATCTATACTATTACAAAATAGCTACTGATATCTGAAAACATGGAATGATGAAATGAGTTCCCCTACAGCCCTTATGATAATGTAGAACATCCATGGAAAAGAGGGTAGACTTCATTACATTATGAAGAAGGAAATAGATTTATTTACATATAATATTACGTACTACAAGAATATTGATACAAACATGTATATGAAGTATTTAAAGCATATGTCAAAAGTTAATGTCTGCAGCAAAAATTTTCCTGATTGAACAAAAGAAACAGATCCAGACTTCATATAAAAAACTGTAAAATAAAAATGACACAACCCCCCCCCCCCCCCAAAGAGAAAACAAAACAAACCAAAACAACTTCTAATCTCCTGACAAGTCCAGCATATGAATATGTTAGTGTAACTAGATGGCTTGATATAATACAACAGCAGCCATAATGCAACCATATATCTACTACTACTAGCCAAAATTAAAATGACAATGCAACGGATTGATCAAACATTCATGTTCGTGAAAGCAAAAGCAAGCAGACCAACTTAAAAGCGTAGAATATTATGTGTGTATTTCCTGTAGTCATTTCCAACTGTGTAATAATTATTATACTTAAAAAAATTATTTATTAACAAATTCGCTTTTTTTCTTTTTTTTAATGTCTCCTCCAGAATGTAATCAAGTGTATGGGGAGCAAGACCCCCCAAAAAAGAGGGATGGTTCTGAAAGCTTTGGGTATCGCCTTCACTGGCATATGCCTTGCCTTTCTGCTATATACTGTTCATTTTATGGATTTCCACCGTCAGTATGACAAACACCATCCTGGCACATGCACACACATTGAGGGGATTAACTTTGGTTCAGAGGATATCGAAGTTCTTAGCGATGGCCTTGCGTTCATCACGTCCGGTGTAGCCCTACACAATCCCTTCCAAACCTATTATGACTTCATGGAGAAAAATAAGGTAAAGGGACGCGTGTACACATTGGACCTTAACAGGCCTGAGGCCTCTTTAACAGAACTGAAACTCCGAGACGCCTTGAGTTTCAACCCAGACACCTTCAAACCTCATGGCTTAAGTCTTCTAGAAGACAAGGTCGATGGTGAACACCTACTCTATATCATCAATCACGTTCTTGGAGATTCAGACCGCATCGAAAAGTTTAGGTACATGCCAGACACTCAGGAACTTGTGCACCTGAAATCATTCAGCAGCGACTTGCTTGGCATAACCAACGATATTGTCGCCACATCGGAAGACTACTTTTACATCGCAAATTCCATGTACTATAACGCAGGGATCATGGCCTTTCTTGAATTCTCCTTCAACTTGCCATTGGGTAACCTGCTGTATTTTGACGGGTCCAAATTCACCATCATGTCATCAGGCCTGGCCGGACCAAACGGCATGGCTTTATCGCGGGACGGAAGACACATGTATTTGGCCACATCTAAAAACAAGGGAATTGCAGTCTTTGAGCATTATCCAAACAACAGTTTGCACCTGGTGCAACATGTCATTTCGGAATCCCTAACGGACAATCTCCATATATCACAGGATGGGAGACAAATCTTTGCAGGAATGCAGCCTGTTTCATGGAAGATTCTCTACCACATGGTCGACCCTGCACAGCCATCGCCGTCAAGGGTAGTATCCTACCCCTTGAAAGAAGGAAAGATTGTGGAAGATCAAGCCCGTGAACTATTTTATGACAACGGAGATCTCATTTCCGCATCTTCCATAGGCGTGGTGTACAAGGATAAATTGTTTGTTGGCTCTTTACTAGATAAACTGGTTGTGTGTGACTTACCTCAAGCAGGTGTCAAAACTTAAAGACTCGGATGGGTGCTGAGATAATTTCAGCACAACAAGTAATTTAATAAGAACAAACTCAAATTGAAAGTCACTTATCATGAACCACGAAAGGTAAATGCAAAATACACCGCAAACAATCGCAGTAAGCATAATACATGGATTAAATGTTATATTTGATATTATGCAGACATAATAAACAGACAATTGATAACAAAAATCTTTACCTGTATAAAAAAAAAAAACCCTGAAAAAAGAAGAAAACCAGAGAAGAGTTGCACACATTGGTGCAGAATAGCAATAACTGACGGCTCTTTATTGATGGCCTGTGCTCCACAGGGAGCTGAGAGGCAAAGAGAAACCTGTAAAAAAAAAAAAAGGGGGGGGCCCGCCACTGGGTGGCCCAGAAGCAAGGTTCCCAAAGCCTCTTAACCAAAAGGTTGTGGATTTGTGTCAGACAGTATTCTCATTTACCCCCCCCCCCCAAATAAAACCCATTCCTGCCGGCCCAGGTAGGTGGATCGACACCTGGTCCCATTAGAGGAGGACCATAACATTAATCACAAGGAAGTTTCATGTGCAGATCACAAAACTATGTACATGTTAAAGATCCCTTGACTGTTTACACAGGCAAGTCTGGGCAAAATTAAAAACTGCTACCAAAAACCCTTTGAGACATTCCCCCGCTGATTTTCATTTATAAATATAACCTTTGACCTGTTTAAAATTCAGTCTGCCACTTGGACTGTCTCGGGTGTCTCTGCCCTTTGACAATCATCGATCTCATGGTTTGTACTACACTCTGCAAGCATATTTCTATTACGCCAAGTCTGTTTCCAGCAAAGATTCAGTCGTACACTTTTAAGATATCTGATCTCATAGTTCTCATTGTATGTATTATTTATCCTTTTATGTAATTTCTATCTTATTAATATTATACCATCTACAAAATAATCATTCATTTATTTCTGAAATGTTATGAAAATTGTGGCTACAACTACAACAGTTTCCAAAAGGACAAATAAAGATTATCTTATCTTCTCTTTATTTGAATTTGAAGAGAAGAATATCAGAGCTTTCAAATTCCAACACAAAGGATGTTAATGCTGAACTTTTCTAGCAATGTACCACCTACTTTTAACCAAAGGCATCAAGCTTTTCTTTCAATTTTTAACATATTTTCAGTTCCGTTGACTTACTTTCAGGCCGAATATTTATGCAGACTAAAGACCAGCTAAATCAGCACTCATTTCAAATCAAAATTCAGGTGGATTTGAGAACAAATGAAGTGCATGATACACATCTTGGTCACTGATACTTGTTATTTACATCAGGATGATTTCAATTGGAATTTCTCCGTATTTGACAATAAAGAACAATATGTTTTGAATTTTCATCAATTCCTCTGAAGTTCACTCTGTATGCTACATGTATTAACTGTTATATTGAAAGTTCAGAAAATCAAAACTGGCTGAAAACTCATGTTTCACACAAAACAGTTTACCACACTTTTTTTGTTGAACAGCGTTAACTTTCTTTCTTTTGTTCTTTATCAGTTCCTATTCTACTTTCCGGTGCATTGGTTTAGATACCCGAAATGATCTTTGTCCAGACTGCCCTGTCCTGACATTCTCTGTTTTTTCTTGACTGTGAGGGTTAAATTTATTTGCTTCAGTGCCTCTTTTATATCTTCTTCCCACTTTCTCCGAGGTCTGCCTTTTGGTCTTTTACCTCAGGTTTTAGCATTAATATAGCACAAAAGTTTTTTTAGTGATCTTTGAAACAAAACATATATAATACATGTTGACGAAAAAATAAAGAGCTAAATTTCATTACATACAAAATTCACAGAGCAACTCACTGTTGAAGTTTGAATACATATCATGTATATATGTACATTTATTGTATACGACAGCACAATTAATGAAGCAGCTGCATAATTCATGTAATAAAAAATAAAAATCAATACTTATACTCTGCTGTTAATGACTTAATGTTAAGGAAGACACATCAGTCAAAGGGTCAGTCGTGTTAAACTTTACACAAAAACAAAACATATATAATACATGTTGAAGAAAAAATAAAGAGCTAAATTTCATTACATACAAGATTCACAGAACCACATTGTGACCTACTTCTTAGAACTAATAGTACTATACCCAACGCACTCAAAATGGTACCACATTAAACAGTGTTCACATAGAACCATCTTGAGTTTGCCATCATCAAAGTCTTTGCATTCACCGCATGAATAGATCTGAGCAGAACCCCTGTCTTCAACTTCAAGGCAATCTTGGAGATAGTCCCAAGCTGACAGTTCCAGCAAATCTTTTAACACCAGCATATATCCACTCTTTCGTCCAATACAGTATCATGAAAGTCAGACAAAGGCTTTATCTCGTGAACAGGAATTAATCCTTGTGGTTTACGGCTGTGAATTGTCACTGCAGGTAGCAATACATTAACTTTTTCATCCATTGATAAGGAAAAAAACTTTTTGGGATTTGACGATGACGTAGTAGTGTGAATCTCTGTTTATTGCCAGGTCTTCCCGAGGCTTAAGCAATCTGGACATTTTTAGGCCAAGATGAGGTGACAGCAGAGGAATCGGGATCAGGATTGTTAGAAGGACCAGAAACTACAGAAAGGTCATCAGGAGGAAGACGAGCATCAGAAATAGGCACAACTTCAACAGAGTCAGAAACAGAGTTGGACACTGACACAGGATGATCGGAGACAGACTCAGAAGCAGGATTAATACTCTCAGAAACAGGCAGAGGATCAACAGAAGAAACAGTGTCAGGAAGAGGATTAATAAAAGCACCAGAACTTGGGTCAACAGAGTCAACAACATGAGAAAGAGGTACAAGCTCAACACAGTCAGGAACAGGCTCTACAGGACTAGGAGCAGGAGAAGAGCTGGAAACTGGGACAGAATCATCACGGCTAGGATGAAGAATTACCTCATAGTCTGAGTCAACATCCAAAACTGGGACAGACTGAACTGAATTTAATTGCTCACAGAACCACCTATCAAGAAACTCTTCCAACTCCTGAAGCTTGTGCTGGAACTCCGAGACACCTAGAATAGACAGGAAACGGGCCACCTTGTCACAAAGAACTTTCACTCTGTTGAATCTTCCAACAGTGTGTAAAGCTACAGGAGCTGATGAGATAGTAGAGATGGGAAAATCACCTACGCAAGGAGAAGGGAGAGATTCAGAAACAACTTGAGCCTTTCTGAAACGTTCAGGAACAAGAACAACGTCAAAAGGATCAAGGTTCAGGTGACAACGGAGGAAAAAAAATGACGACATGGAACTTGAAAGTGTCCATACGTGCTGTATGAGCATGTCGTGCTAGAAGTAGAGTACTCGTCTCTGTAAGAGGCAGTACAGTGATCCTGGCCCTCGGAGACAGAATAACTAACCTTACGAGACAGGAGGAGTTCGTGCTTCACAAGTTCTGCACCAAACCTAGTCAAAGAACTGGTGATCCTCTGTGACACCTCATCTTGATCCCTGTGGTCATAGACTTCCGAATTAGATTTAACAATCTGCAATCTCTCTTGTTCAGTGATCTTTGAAATCTACTTTTTAATCTTCCCATGGTAGCTCTTCAGTGTGTTGGTTGTTGTTGCATGTAGTTTGATTACATCTGTGTTGCAGCAAGCTGCCCATAGATGTCGCTTGGACCACCAGTTTTCAATGAAATAATCTTTCTTCAAATTCCTCCTCTGATTCAGAATTGACCTGGGCCGTGAAAGAGTCCAGGACCATTTTTGAACCAGTGGTGCCCCTCCCCAGTTCTTTCCTCAGGGCGATCCACAGCCTGTGAAATACGAAATTGACAAAGATTGATCGGCACATCAGGGAAAACTGAGCCAATGGCAGCAATTTCAGCCATATCTTTGTCAACAATAAAACACCGGGCATCGCCCAGGTTAAACTGCTGGCAAAAGATACAGAGACAGCTCTCCATGATGTGTCGATCCTCCTTTGCCAAGAATGCATGGAAAACTGGCATTCCATGCCCCTCACCATCAATTACCATAACTGTACGAAGAGGATACACGTAATTGTTCACCTTGTAAGTGCAATCAAGGATAAGGTATTCAGGATACCTTGCTAAGATGTTCTTCATAGATGAAGTCATGAAACAAACAAACTACCCCACTTTCATTCCTCCCCCCCCACTGCAACGAAATCACGTACGATACATTCACACTTACTACTATCATCCCCACCCCATTACTATTGCCCACCCCAAGCCTTTTCTGCAGATTGTAAACATCCTGTCGCATCAAACATCCTTCGTGCCTCTGTTGCAGAATTTCCCTCTGTTCAGACAGCTTTATCGTTACTGAACGAGAGAACAGCCTTGTCCACTTTGTCCAGCACAATTCGCCTCTTCTCAGGATAGAGGTTGAAATTCTGTGAGGAAAAAAACAAAAACAAAAAACAACGTAATGGCAACGGACTGGAAATTTTTTAGCAGACGCTCCCCGCCTGGGCAATGCCCCATCTCACATAAACGAATACAACGTAATTATTTTTGGCCCCCAAAATATTTTAAAATGCCAATTGTGTTGAAAAATGAATGTGCTTTCATATGATATATAATTTGCCAATATGTGTGATGCTTATGCATGCAAAACAAAAGATGACGAGAAATTTAAAAAATGCACCAAATTTGTTGTCATTTTCTGTCTATAATGTCGGACAAATTTCTTTAGTTCAATTTTCCATGAAATTGTGCGAAGCACAGCTGATTGCAGAGATGTGTTTTGCAATGGCGGGGGATATGGGAAGTTAATGGTTAATAAACTGCCCACAATTTGAGTTCCATGGAAAGTGTGAAGGTCCAAGTGCAGAACAGATTAAATCACTCACCTCCTCCGAAACGTCATGTCCTGAATGTTGGGTCGTAAGCTTAGTTATTTTCCGGGCGGTTCCTCCCCCTTGGGTTGGTTGAGGCGGACGTGCAGTTAGACAGGGCAGCCGACTTTGTAAGATCTGATAGTAAGAGATAGAATGGTTAACAGGTATGCATAGGGATACAGTAAAGAGGCGAAAGAAGAGGCAGGATAAGGAGAGAATCTAAAGATAAAGACTGGGAGGCGTAAGGAATGGCTGGAGCATGTCATGCTAGAAGTTGAGTACTCTTTGTTTCTGTAAGAGGCAGTACAGCCATCCTGGCCCTCGGAGACAGAATAACTAACCTTACGAGACAGGAGGAGTTTGTGCTTCACAAGTTCTGCACCAAACCTAGTCATCAACAGTGTGTAAAGCTACAGGAGCAGTACTGGTATCGACTAGTGCCCACCACTAATAAATTCGACTTCCTGCTCTCCGGGTTTGCAAGTTACATGTAATTTCAGTCCATCAAAATCACAACCCATCCCGATGAATATGACATCTAGATATAATATGCATAAAAGTAATGATATATTTATTTTCAAAACTTGTTTTCATAACTACAGTCTAGAAGTCTAGATCTAAATGACTGTTACAAAGCACAAATAGAATTATATACCGGTAAATCAAGAACTAAGCCTAAATATGATGTGGTGGGATGGTTGTTCTTAAAAAAAAAAAAAAAACGCTCTTACCTTTGCACGGGTCTCTCGTTTTTTGAGGATCTCTTGTTAGTCCTAGGACCCTGCTTGCATTGGTAGTGAAGCACCCGGTATTTAAAACGTTCGAACATCGGGTCGCTCTCGTTAATTTTCTGCTCCGACCAAGGAAAATTTACAAAAGGTTATTTGTTCATGCTGTTTTAGTCTTGTTTGTAAATCTGCATGGCAGTTAAACCCTGCTCCTTGGATGAAATCCATTATCATCACCAAAACACATTTGGGAAAGATTCGCAATTCACAGAAGCACGCAGTCCAAAGGGAACAGACAATGAAAATGAATGAAATGCCCGGGGGAATCACATGACCGTGTGATCATGTGACCTCTCGATACCGGCGAGACCACGGCAGTAGAAAACCCGGCGGAAAATAGACAAAAAGTATTTTCTTCCGCCGCCCAGCGGAGAATAATCAAATTTGGTTATTTTCAGCCCGGTGGAAAATACTCACTCCCTTATTATATAGATTAGTATCCATATGACAACAGAATCACTTAGTTATTGAATTGACTGCATAGATATATATATAAATTCCTATTCATATTGTACAGTGGAACCTCTCTAATCGAGAACCTGGGGAAATCCGGGCCAATCAGGAAGAAAAAGTGAAGGGAATATTAAAAAAAACTATTTTTCTCTCTGAACAGGAAAGGTTTACAGCTAATCGGGACAATTTTGCAAGACTGCATTCATTATCATCACCATCTTCTCCATATATAGAATCGAGCATGGAAGAGGCTAGGTAGTCCCCAATTGGGGAGCACGTAGTCATGTTGGCTAGGTAGTCCCCAATTGGGGAGCACGTAGTCATGGTGTCTAGGTAGTCCCCAATTGGGGGAAAATTACATTTTTGTCACAATATTCATGTTAGGTTTATATAAATCCACTTTCTTTTTATACTTATAATGATTTTTTGTTTGCTTTAAGTATTTTAAATGTTTTGATACTTTGGAAAGTCGGCTCATTCAAATTTATTTGAACTGCCCCACATTGTCAGGTTTGCTCAGATAATATTTTTAATATCGACGCTGACTTGCCGCTTAGCTATGATTGCTCAAGCCAGGCCTTGTTTGTCAAGCCTTTGCCCTCCCACTGTCCTTTGTAAGACTGGTTGATTCTTATCATGCATGACAAACTAGATTCAGTGATTTTCGAAGTTGTCTCTCTCTCTCTATTTCTCTCTCTCTCTCTCCCTCTGTATGTTCTCTCTCTCTCCCTCTCTCTTAACTTCAGTTGGTAAAAATAGTCTTAACATTACTAATAATCATTCTATTGTATCAAATAATACATGTCGGTTTTACATATGGATATTAAAGTCTGTATTATTTTGACATATCATATTTTATTTGATGTATTGAATTTTACCCATGTCCACTACATTGGTGATATCAGGGTTTTCCTAACTAGATTCAGTGATTTTCGAAGTTGTCAATTGTTGCCGTGTGTGTGTTTTATGAGAAAAGGAAGGAGGAGGAATTGTATCCTATTATATTAAGCTATTTATTGATTTTGGGGTTGTCTGTTGTTAGTAATGTTAGCCGTGGGTGAGAGAGAGTGAGAGAGAGAGAGGGAGGAGAGTGGGAGAGAGATAGATACATGTAGATAGAAAGAGAGAGAGATAGAAAGAGAGAGAGAGAGAGAGAGAGAGAGAGAGAGAGAGAGAGAGAGAGAGAGAGAGGAGAGAGTGGGAGAGAGATAGATACATTAGATAGAAAGAGAGAGAGATAGAGAGAGAGAGAGAGAGAGAGAGAGAGAGAGAGAGAGAGAGAGAGAGAGAGAGAGAGAGAGAGAGAGAGAGAGAGAGAGAGAGAGAGAGAGAGAGAGAGAGAGACATACAAAGACAAAGATTAATGATAAATCAATGATTTATGATGATTGATTAGTCATTCAATTAATACTGACAATAATGATGAATAATAATATTGATTAACAGTAATGATAATAACAATAACAACAATAATAATAGTAATAATAAAATAATTATTATTATTATCATTGTTTTTATTATTACATCATTGTATTATTATTATTATTAATGCTATTATTATTATTATTATCAAATATTATTATGATTATTATCATGATAATATTAATAAATCATAAAATGATTTTATTAAGGAGAAGAAAATAAAAAGAGGAAGACGGGGGAGAAGAGTAAGAATAATAATGGGAAGATGATAAGGAAGCAGAAGAAGAGAAAGGAAAAAGAAGAGGAGGAAGAAGAAGAAGGGGAAGAAGAAGAAGAGAAGGAAGAAGAAGAGAAGAAGAAGAAGAGAAAAGAAAAAGAAGAGGAACAAGAAGAAAGGAGAAATTGAACAAGAAGAGGAAGGAGAAAGGATGATGATTTGGAGAGATTAACAAATAAATAGGAGGCTGAGGAAAATAAAAATAAAATGTAAAAAACAACATTATCACCATCTATTACTACTGACATTAACATCACAAAAAATACTGATTAAACAAAAAGAAAAAAGAAAGTATTATGGACTTACAGTTCTTGTAGGACATATGAGGTTTTATAGCATAATAGTAATAGCAGAACGGATGAAAAGAAAGTTTTCAAAGGTACAACTACAGACCAGTGGGAAACCATATATATAACAGGCCCGGGAATAACAGGGATTTTAAAAATCCCACTTTTATTTTCTCATTATCTTCATTAAAATTTATCTCTTATTACAGTCAGGGATTCGAGATGCACCTACCTAATTATTTTTTCTCTACGTAATCATAACCAGACATTAGACAATATAAGTGAGGTGATGGGGGAGGGGGACTGAATAGGTGTGATCCAATGAGCCGTCAAACGAGGAACCCCTCTCCTACACTGATGATACTGAATGTGAAAGTGAAAGCCAGGTAGACCACCAATCTTGTGGCATTTATGTGTACCCGGGGGGGATAGGCTAGGGGCCTGAACACCTGCCGCATGGTCTGTTACTGTTAGTGCTAACCAACAAGTAGAGTAGGACTTGCTATGCTTGAGACAAAGAGTAGTGTGTCAGTGTCAGCACAATGGTCAATGAACACGCACATGAAATGATGAACAGTCCGGGTGAGTCTTACTCTTGGTCTTCTTAACATTTCCACTCTCGACTAGTAGGCCTGGACAATGTTCAATGGCACTGTACTCACTTGTGTCTTTTCACTAATTACAATTCTTTCATTACAGTTCCTGCCCAATGATAGCAATAACGATTTGCTGATTTCCTTGAATATCTGATTTAACAGGGATTTTCTTGATAAACCATCCCTGCTGTTATATCAGGTTTCCACTGTACCTGCAATATTCAATCTTACCCTTGCTTTCATTTCATGATTATTGTGAGAATTTACTATCTTTGTGAACTAAATTTGATAACACCGAATTGACTGCAGTGACAGACTTCCAAAATACATGTATCTCGATGTGAACTCAATAAAGTTATATACAATCGATTGAAAATACAGCATGATTAATTGTAATGCTGCAAATAGGACCATATAAGTGACAGACCATCTGCCGGATGTAATCCTGGGCTAATCTGGCAGGTTTGCTCCAGAAACAACGGTTTCAGGTTTGGCCGGTATGTAGGGGTCAATTACAACAAAATTAAGAACTGTATTCTTTAAAAAATTCCAATATGGAGAGCCATATTATCAAAATAATATTGGAAAAAAATAGTTTCCGCTCAAAATTAGATGCTCAGAACTCAGAATAGTATCGATGTCTTGTCTTCAAATGAAATGTATTTTAACTCCGCTAACATGTAAAAGAAATGGAAATAAACACATATACGTCTTGTCTTCCAAATGAAATTTATTTAACTCCGTTGAAATGGAACATGTAATACTAATAGAAATGGAACATAATGTTATATAATATGAGATATTTAAACAATGAATAATAAAGAAGACATAATAATAAACGTACAAATATGGATCTATTATATTAAAGTTAACATTAATAACATCTTCATAATAAGTTGACTAACATCTATCCAAGCATTACTGTCAATGCGCAATTCAATTTAAACGTAACATTTGTTCAGAAAGCAAGTGTTAATCATAATAAGGGAAATGCATTGCGTATATTGTACCGTAGTGGTAACATATAGTAACAACAAAATATACATGGTCTTCAATAACACTTATGTCGACTTAAAAGCATATAAACCTGTAAACAAAACTTCACAGGTGAAATGATAATTTTAAATACACCAAAGGTTACTAATAGTGATGTTTCACAGTTGCTGTGAGTCATAATTTTATTAGAAACACCAAAAACGCCAACATTTATCGCATTACAAACATCTTGGACTGGAAAACGTGGAGCAGAACGAAAGTTCAAACAAGAACAATGAAACCACCATCATAGAAGTCACATACCCATTCATACAACACTCCCCTTGCAACCTCCATGTCTCCACAAACACCACACAAATCATCAGGGACATGAACAACAATTGTCAACAGGATTTGAGCCAACTTCCTTTCTTGGCAAATCTGCCAGTGCGACCTTGGCCCTTTATACCTTTTTGTTCCAGGCTCTAACTTTAAAGAAACGACAGCATTCTCTCCATCAGGGACACCAACAACAACAGCATTCTCTCCATCAGGGACACCAACAACAACAGCATTCTCTCCATCAGGGACACCAACAACAACAGCACTCTCTCCATCAGGGACACCAACAACAACATTCTCTCCATCAGGGACACCAACAAACAACAGCATTCTCTCCATCAGGGACACCAACAACAACAGCACTCTCTCCATCAGGGACACCAACAACAGCACTCTCTCCATCAGGGACATCAACAACAGCATTGTCACCAACAAGGATATTCAAAACATCAACCACATCATCCTCAAAATTTAACCTGTCCTCAACTTCCACATTCTCTCCATTCCTCCAACCACTTATTAACTCATGCAACACTGACATTCTCCTTTCAAATTCCTTCTGTCACACTTCCACACCAAACTGCAACCATTACTCTGCACACCTCTTTCATCACACCTCTCTTCTCCCACTCAGATTGAACCTTCCTTTGCACCACCTGAACCTAAGTATAACTCCCACTGCTCTCACCAACATCACTTACACAGCAATCTAACAGTGATTGTTTTTAAACCTTGCAGGAACAGCTGGACAGGGCAGACACTCTGATGTTGGCAAGAGCTAACAAGTGCCAACACGCATGCTCTTATTGATGAAGTATGCACCTGCAAGACCACTCATCAACTGGTACTTCACCCAGGACTTCACAGTGCTTCCCTAATGTCAGAAATTGATTTTGACTCCATAGAGTATGCACACTTGGTGCTGTGCAGTTTGTTAAGCCTGAGCCAGCTCATCACAAGTATACGGGGTCCAATACCCCATATGCTCGTGACAAAATTGGCCCAGCTGCATCGAACTTTGGCTGGAACACCTTTGCACGTAAGTGCATGCCAACAACTTTGTGGAGCAACTTCTTTTCTTCTGTCTTGTGATAGGCCAAAAGTGATCGAAAAAATTCTGATAGGCTCGTTTTGAATTTGCCAGTGTTTTCAAAGTGCGATTATGTCGCTCCACAAAGTTGTTGGTCATGTTGCCAGAAACGTGACAAGAGGGAGTTTGATGATGGGCCCACATGTTCACGACTGGCAGCCAGTTTTTCTCCAGATAGGTGCGAAAAGCACCTAAAGGAATCTTCTCCAGTCGCTCTCAAAATCAGTCTCACTCCCACTCATCACCAAGTCACGACAAATCACATGCATGACTTTCCTCGCCCTCTTCTCACAGTACTTATCAACTGCCTCATACAAACTCTTGCACACGTGGAATTTCCACATAAAACCAAATCACACTCACCCATTGTCTCTTTCAACGCCCCAATCTCACTCGCATCCTTGTCGACAACAACAGTTTTCACTCACATCCTCATTCATTCGTACAAACTCTCCAAACAATGAAGTAATGATATATTTTCATTTCAAAACATTGTCCACAATTTCCCCATCTACAAAATCAAACAAAATAGATCTAGACTCTTCTAGATCTAAATGTAGAACTACACAAACAATCAGGGAAGGTCTGGAGGACCTCGCGCATGTGAAATCAAGACAGCAAACTAAGTCTCCTGATGTGGTGGGATGGTTCGTTCTTTAGCAGCTCTTACCTTTGCACGGGTCTCTCTCGTTTTTCGTGAGGAATCTCTTGTTAGTCCTGAAGAAGAAGACCCTGCTTGCATTGGTAGTTACAAACCCAGTTCTTAACACAGCAAGTCTTAAAATAGGTTTAAACGTTCGAACAGCGGGTCAGGAGGCTCTCGTTAATTTTCTCTGCTCCGATAAATAAAATTTACTTGGTCAGTTTATTTGTTAGACCAACATTCCCGCTGCTGTTTTAGTCTTGTCTTAGTAGGATCTGGCAGTTAGGTACAAAATAGAAATGCTCCTTGGATGAAATCCATTTTCCATCTCAAACACAAATTTAGGAATTGAGTGTCTCGCAATTCATAATAAAAACACCTAAGTTAATTGAAAAGTCCAACAGAACAGACAATGAAAATGAATGAAATTTTTTAAGAGCCCGGGCAAATCACATGACCGTGTGATCATGTGACCTCTCGGAGATGTCACGGCGAAGACCACAGCAGTAGAAAACCAATTTGATGCGGAAAATAGACAAAAAGTATTTTTTCTTTCAGCATCCGCAACTATTTGTATTGGAGAATAATCAAATTTGGTTATTTTCAGCCGGATTAAATTACTCCTCCTTATTATAATTTAGATTAGTATCCATATGACAGAATCACTTAGTTACTTGAATTGACTGCATATTATATAGATATATATAAATTCCTATTCATATTGTACAGTGGAACCTCTCTGAACAGCGAGAACCTGGGGGAAATCCGGAATGCCCAATCAACTGAAAAAGAACATGACATTTAGGAATGAAAAATAAGAATTTTTTTAGCATTCATTCAAAGGAAAGGTTTACAGCTAATCGGGACAATTGAAAAAGATACTTTGCAAGACTGCATTCATTATCATCACCATCTTCTCCATATATAAATCGAGCATTTATTCTACAACATAAAACAAAAATAATATTGCTTTAACTCACAAGTCTTCAAGGGAAGTATCACTGTTAAACTTGAACTCTCCTGTTAAGCTCTTTGTTACCTCAACTTCTTGCTTTTTCGTCCCCATTCACATCAGGTTTTAACCTTTTTAGCAACAGAGCCATCTTCATGATCAACTTTCCTGGTGCCATTCTGAGGATGTAAAAATAAAGCACTTTTATCTTTGTTCTTCTCTGGTCTGGGTAGGTGAATCGACACACAGTCCCATCGAAGACAGCCGAAAAAAAAAGGTCCATGTGTAGATCACAACACTGGCTATAAGATCAAGATCTATCTGGAGATCCTTAGTCTAAGAAAAAGTTCTCAGATCAAGAGCTAAATCTTGATCTATAAAAAACCCATAAAAATAACTATTTATCTACTAGATCTAGATCCTAGATCTAGATCTATCCATTTTCTTTATGGCCAGCACTATTACAATAGGTTCTATTATTTCCTTCTACATAAACACGCACATCGGTGCTAAAGCGGGAGTAATATAAGGTAGCAGAAATAGGCAAGCGCGTGTGGTGAGAGAGAGGGAGAGAGAGCGAGAGATTGGCCAAGGAGGTTATCGATACGATACTACAGTGGCACAGCGGCGGATTCCCGGACTGCTCAGAAATCGTAATCGGGTGAACCAGTGGTAAATTCCGTCGGTGCTATAGTGGGATTATGCCGATGGAGGTTTTACTTGCGTCATGTAGTTCGTATTGTGATGGGATATCTCGCAGGGTATTACCTACTACCGGATTAGCACCGCTGCTCTATTATTTCCTTCTTCATAAACACGCACATCGGTGCTAAAGCGGGAGTAATATAAGGTAGTAGAAATAGGCAAGCGCGTGTGGTAAGAGAGAGGGAGAGAGAATGAGAGATTGGCCAAGGAGGTTATCGATACGGCGGATTCCCGGACTGCTCAGTAATCGTAATTGGCTGAACCAGTGGTTTCAGTCGCTAAGACACTTACAGTATGGTAGTTTTATCGATTGTTTAAAATCGTAGGTCTATAATTTGATTCATTATAATATCAGTATCCTGACTACTGAAATCACCTTCATGCTTGCATCTGATGAAAAATCAAGTGTAGTCTAATCTAGGGTTGTGAGCAATAAAAATGATAATAATAATAATAATAATAATAATAACGATAATAACGATGGTAATAATAAGGATGATGATAATGATACACACATCAATAACAATAATACATGTAATACTGACAGATTGTAATACTAATAACAATAATAAAAACATTAACAGATTTTTCAATCTCTGGTTGGCATAGCTGACCAGCTCGCTACCCTGGCCTATCACAAGTCGCTCAAATAGTTTTTCTTCTCTTTTTAAAAAAAGCTGTTTCAATTCATCGAAGCTTTTAAAGGTTTGTCCAGTAGTAATAGCTAAACTGTCATTCTCCATGATGCATGCGGTTTGTCACAGAGCGTTTATAGATCCACGCCAATCCACGGTGAAGTGTTATTCAAGTGTGGTTATTTTCAGCTACATGAAGACACATGGATTTTTGTAGGGGAGACAACTATCATGACTGTAAGCGCGCCGCGACGAGCGGGAAATTGGACACACCCATTTTTAGGCCACACTTCCCTTAAAAAGTTCAAACCAGGGGTCAGAGGTCACAATCCAACATTTCTGGGGACTACGTAGCCACCATGACTAGGTAGTCCCCAATTGGGGAGCACGTAGTCATGTTGGCTACGTAGTCCCCAATTGGGGTCTACCTAGACACTTCCATCGAGCATTTATTCTGCCAAGTGAAACAAAAATAATATTGCTTCAACTCACAAGTTCGGGACGCTAGTCAGCAGCTTTGTTACCTCAACTTTTGCTTTTTTTCGCCCCCATTCACATCAGGTTTTAACCTTTTAGCAACAGAGCCATCTTCATGATCAACTTGGCACATTCTGAGGATGTAAAAATAGTATTTATCTTTGTTCTTCTCTGGGGGAGGTGAATCGACACACAGTCCCATCGAAGACAGCCGAAAAAAGGAGTCCCATGTGTCGATCACAACACACATAGATCAAGATCTATCTGAGATCCTTATAAGAAATAGATAATAAAATGATCTATAAAAATTAGAAAAATAACTACTACTTGACCAGATCCTAGATCTAGATCTATCCATTTTCTTTATGGCCAGCACTATTGACCATCATTTACTTCTAGATCTAGACAGACCTATTACGATAATACACTGCGTAACACAGCAAAAAGTAGTAAAAGAAAATAAACTAAATATATCTAGATCTAGTTCTACTATTCTTTACTTTTATCTTTTAAGATACAAGAATACGGTTGCCTTTAAGGATCTAAGTTTTTGAGTCATGATCGATGAAGGCATGTGGCCAGTGGTTATTCAGTGTCCGCCGTAGCGTTTACTTTTTCAGTCGCTAAGACACTTACAGTATGGTAGTTCCAGCAGTATATCGTTTCGTAGGCCTATTATTTGATTCATTATAATATCAGTATCCTGACTACTGACAGTGACAGAAAAATCGGTAGTCTAACAGGTTAGCAGGCAATAAAAAAAATAATAATAATAATAATAATAATAACGATAATAACGATGGTAATAATAAGGATGATGATGATGATAATAATAACAATAATACATGTAATACTGACAGTAATACTAATAACAATAATAAAAACATTAACAATAATAGATTAGTAATAATAATAATAATTATATTAATAATAATAATAATATTATTATAATATTAATATAATGATAATAATAATGACAATAATAATAATGATAAGAATGATAATAATGATAATAATGATCATAGTTTAAAAACATAATACTTAATTATAGAGCCCGAATATCCTGGTTTCTATAGGTGAAGGAACAAGGACAATAATCAGAGGACGAGGGAGATTTTACTAATAAGCTATAATAATCCATTTTGACCTTGGGTAGAGGGGGAAATGGGAGTGTCTTTCCCAAGGAACAAAGCCACAATAGGGATCATAATAAGGATAATAATAATAATAATATTAACATAATAAGGAGGAAGATGGGAAGAGGGACAAATTTACATAGATATTAAATAACAATTATAGTGGTATAGTAGGACTTAGTAGTAGTAGTGAGTAGAAGTAGTAGAGAGGAAATACTCAAAACGCGATGAATTGAAGGCAGTAATAGGTAGAGAAGACTTGGGCAAAACCACATCAGTCACACAATAACGATAAGACCAAATGTATATATGTGATTTTTAAACATTCGGAAAAAGAAAAAAGAAGAGGAAAAAGAAAAAAGGGGGAAATAAGGGAATGAGAATGAGGTCATGGTAATGAGCAGAGACAGACAGACAAAAGACAGAGCTCCTCCCCAGAGAGGAGAGAGAGGGGATTGAAGAGGGGAGAGGGAGGGAGAGAGGGGATGATGAGAAGATGAATATGGAATGTAGCTGTGACTCTCAGTTTCTTTGTAATGGATGGAGGTGAGAAGATGATTGACCCATTCGACAAGATCACAAAGATTACCCAAACTGCTATTGTCGATGATAAGGTGGGTCGTGGAAGGTGAAAGGTCATCCGTCTTGGACATCAGGGATTATGATTAGTCATAAAAGTTCATGCTTTTAGTATACACGGTAATTTGATATTTACATGACATAATCTCACACATTGACATACAACTTATAAATACTTGGTAACTACAACAAAAAGTATTTCACAACAATCGAGGAGACTTGCCCGTGATGTAGATTTTACTTAGGAAACTATTGATACCATCCGGTGCGTCTTTTGTGTTTCTGAATATTAATCTAGAATCTAGATCTACACCCCGCACCTGGATCTATCAACAGTAGGCTACGGTAAGACTGCATTGGTTAAAACAAACAAAAAACCCATCTTAATCTCAATAAAATAATAGCTCTAGATCTAGAATAGACAGTCACAGTGCAACATCTAGATCTATCTAATACTAATAATTATAATAATGTATAAGGGAAGGCGAAACCGACGTTCACTACATCTACAACAGATCATAAAACATCCCACATGTCACACATCTACATCATGAAACAGTCACAACACCAATCAATTCAGAGCCAAAACTATATTTCTTGACTCATTAGTGTATAGATTCCCCGACCGGAATACGCTGACCTAGATCTAGACCTAGCTAGATTCAATTTAACCGCAATCAGATCGCAGTGGTGTGTTTACGTTTTCTAATCTTCCCGTAATGCTAATGATGAGTAATAAGAAAATGATTAATAATCTCTCTCCGTAATAATGTTCACAGCCGTCGTGAATACGAAGGAAACGGTCTTATTCTTATGTAACAGTCCATTATGACAAAATTGATGATAAAAAGAAAAAACAAAAGCAGAAAAGACATAAAGAACGTCTAGATCTAGAGCTAGACGATTGAAGGAGAACGATGAAATATGTGTAGTGTGTGTTTAAAACAACAAAGGAAGTACAGTAGCTAAAAATACCATCAGCTTCGAGGAAACCGACGCTATTACTATTACATTTTGTTGTTCATTCAGAAGTAACTGTAACACTATATTTTGATTCTTCAATTTCAACCCATTTTGGCAGAGGTGCGATGGCATGTATGAAAAGGATACATGGCGCAGTCAATAGGTAAACCTATTTGATGGCATGAGTTTTAAGCCGCGCTTTCAATAGGTTTCACTTTTTGCTCTGTGACTTTATCTTCACTCTCTGAAAAGATTAATTTGCTGGTGTTGTGAAAGACTATTCACCTGAGGGATTGTAACATTGTTTTATACACACTTCAATCATCATTCATCATCATTGTCTCATCACCCTATACCGGGGTATAGATCACGAACAACAGACTTCCACTTATTCCCATCTTGGGAAAATTCTTGATAAGTCCTCCACAAAAGACCCCCTCTTCAAATCATCCTTCAGTAGCCTTCTCCAGGTTAATCATGACCTACCCTAAATCCTTTGCCCCTGTGGATTCCACTGAAGGGCATGTCTTGTAGTTCTTTCTGGAGGTTTTCTGAGGGTGTCTTATCCATCTCCATCTCTGCTGTCCTATTTTTTCTGCTATTGGTTTCTGCGTTGTTTTTTCCCCTAGAGTGTTTCATTTTTGATTTATCTGACCATTGAATCCATAGTACCGGGGTATTTTCCTAAGGCAAATGTTGACAAAGCTCTGAAGTTTTCTGCCCAGGTCTTAGATGGGCAGACAAGTCTCATAACCATGTAACTGAAACAATATCGATTTGACATTGGAATTAAAAAGTATAATCTCTGTTTTAATGGTGATGATGCGGTCTTTCCAGATTTTGTTTACGTTCCTAAATGCTGTTCTTTGATTTTCCTATTCTTGTGATATCAGATGTGTTTCCCCACATTATCAAATACATGCAAAGATAGGTTTAGATTAAGGTGTCCAACTTTCAGAGGCTTACTGTCAACGGTGATTGGTTCAGAGCTTGCTGTTTTCACTTTCAATACGGTATCTTTGATTTTTCGTGGTGTATTCTGAGAATTGGATGATTCTGAAAGACTTGTTATTTTACTCTGCATCTGCTGCTGGTTGTGTGATAATAATGCCAGGTGGTTCAAAAGATCAAGATCGTCTAGATGGGTCCATACTTAAATCAGGTGGGTCATTCTAATGCCTTTTAAGGTTCTTGAAGGGCAAGAAATATACATGAGCTTAGAGACGTAATCGCAGGAACTCTATTAGTAATAATAATAATAATAATAATAATAATAATAATAATAATAATAATAATAATAATAATAATAATAATAATAATAATAATAATAATAAGAGATATGATGATAATAATAATAATATAGTTATAAAGATAGATGATAGATAAGACGGAGAGAGATAGACGGACAGACATATAGATAGATAGATAATGACAGACAGATAGACAGATAGATAGACAGATAGATAGACAGACATACAGAGATATATAGATAATAGATATACAGAGACAGAGGAGAGATATAGATGAAAGACATATATGTATATATATAGATATATAGACATATAGATATATAGATGGATATACAGATATATATATATATATATATATATATATATATATATATATATATATATATATATATATGTATATATATATATTATAGATATATAGATGGATATAGAGATATATATATATATATACATGAGATATATAGATAGAGATATATATATATATATATATATATATATATATATATATAGAGAGAGAGAGAGAGAGAGAGATATATAGAGAAAGATATATACACAAGGGATAGATTGATAGATATAGATGGATAGGCCTATATTAGATGGATGGATAGATAGATGGATAGATAGATTAATGGATAAATATATAGATGGAAAGATATATACATGTAGATATATAGATAGATATATGGGTTTATGGATATATATATATAATGTATAATATATATATATACGTATATATATATATGTATGTATGTATGTATGTATGTATGTATGTATGTATGTATGTATTTATATATATGTATGTATGTATATATATATTTATGTATGTATATATATATGTATTATGTATGTATGTATTTATACATAGACAGATTGATACATAGACAGATTGATAGATAGATCGACAAATAAATAGATAGATTGGCCATTGAAATGTATGAGAGATGATTTATATGTATAGGTTATTATGTATTTTCAATAAAGGGCAACGGAAATGAAACAATCTGATCTATATTACGTTCATCCCATTTGTGATATGGACAAAACAAAAATAAATTACTATAAAACGTGAAACTAATAAGAAATTAATAATGTTAGATACGCACTTATTTCGTAAGTAAAATCTGAAACTGGAGACGAAAAACCCAAGACATAATAATGTAAAAACCAAAACAAAACAATCCTCACAGAGACAAAAGCAGAAATTTACGCAGGAACCAAGTCAAACAAACATTAAGGGGTTAATATGGTGAACTCATTATGAAATTAAATAATGTATTATCAAACAATGTCTTGACTTATAATAATTATGTTTTTTATTAAAGTCATGTAGTGAGATACGTTTTCAACCGTGAACAAAGCTTATGAAAGGAGTAATAATATCATACAAAATGAGATAGAAAAGATAAATTTATCTAATCTCGAAGTTGGTGCATTTGCTAACCTTTTCGAATCGAATAACAGACTTCTGACCGCACAAACTTATTCCAATGCACAGCGGTCTGTAGTATTGCAGAATGCGTTGATGATTTAACTTGGATTAACTTGGGATTTATCCCATCCGCCAGATAAGGCGATCATTGGATGCTGAATCAAGATGAAACAGCAAGCTGAAAGACGTGTGAATTGTGAAAGAGAAGAAGAAAAAAGAAGTGGGTCTAACACCACCGCTTTTGGTTCCGTACCATTTTTTATGCTCAGGGCGAATTAAGACCGAGGAGTGAGCAAGGCAAAAGGCAGTGAAAGAGTGAAAGGAAGGAGTAGGACCCACCAACAGCACTCAGCAACATCCCACATAAAGGTAAAACACTGAGGCAGTAGTAATGTCGACAGCGACGACTGTGGGCACAAAACAGGAAGGAACATATGACCTCCGCGTCAGCACCTATCGCCTGCCATGAAAAGTGGGCACACTTCGGATTTTGTAACTACACTTCTAGAAACAAACATCTTCCCCCTCCTCAAACAAAACAGCAACATTAAACAAATAACAAAACCCCCCACCAAAACCACCAACAGCAACAAAAACAACAGTAAAAAATAAAATAAAAACATAGTACATCCCCCCACACCCCCACAAAAAAAAAGAAAAAAAGAAAACAAAAACAAAACAACAAACAAAAAACATAATAAAACCCAACAACAACAAACAGATACAAAACAAAACCAGTGTTTCGTTAGCAAAAAGATTTTCGCGTGAATAGATCTAATAATGTCTAGAGTAGCATCTATTCTACATCCTAGACTTGAACGCTGAACCTTCAGCTTGAAAGGGCACCCAGTACCTTCGGACTACGACACTCTGAGGACTGAAGTGCAAGGTGGGATTCGTATCAAATCTGTACTTAGTGGTGACGTTGGTGCTTCTTTCAAATAATAAGAGCTATACGATGATGACTAGGTACAAGTGCACTGCTACAATGCCACATTTAAATAAGCTCAAAGCACAGGGGGCGGGGGGGTTGGATTATTAACGTTCAATACAGCGGTAATTCTGAACACGCTCATTAGAAAATATTTTTTTCCTTATTATACTCAGTGCGTCAGATTCATAAAGCAACAATTAAATGTAATGATACTGGTATATTACAACAATTATATAACGCATGTCCATTCATTAATCATAAAAGTCATCATATAATCTGAGATTATTGAGTTATTTTATAGACTTCCGGAAAACTCATTATTAATTAACATTCCATCTTGTCGCTGCATAATTCCTCTTCAGTGCTGGCGTCCTTCCGGTACATGGACGTTCTTGACCGCACAAACTTGACCGAAACCTTTGACCTATGCCACACGTTGTGCTGCACGAGCTCCACTGTCCCCAAGAGAAATTCTCTTTTGACGCTGTAATTGTAATTGTAATGCATTGGGGTAACAAGGGGCAGAGAAAATAGATTTATTTATGAATACATAACAACGCCACTGATAAGTCAGACAAGTGGAGGGAACTGACAAACTTTAATTATGTGGGATTGAAAGTATGAAAATATGTACGACACGAGGGACGTTTGGAACGCAATGTCTCCTCCTAGGCCAGAATTGTCGAAATACCCCAAAACACTGACCTGTAGTATTATGTACAGTAGAAGAAAAAAGCTTGGCCTGTCTGCTACAAGTTGATATACATGTATTACCTGTATAGCTGGGCAATGGACGGGTAAGCACCTGTTCGGAGATTAGGCGGTCCCGCCCTCCACGAGTCTCCTGCTACCTTGCAGAAAGGTCTTGGCTTACCACAGGCTAAAGGAAGCTAAACGAATTAACCCTGACAGAAAATAACCCCGGGCAGTGGACAGGTAAGCACATGTACGGGGGAGTAGATGATCCCGCCCTCCACGAGTCTCCTGCTGCCTTGCAGGCGGGTCTTTGGTTGACCAAAGGCTAAGGGTGTTAACCCTGACAGAAAACAACCTGCTCTCTTGCAGACTGGTCTTGAATGACTAAAGGCTAAAGGAGTTAACCCTGACAGAAAATAACAACCTGCTGCCTTGCAGGCTGGTCTTGAATGACTAAAGGCTAAGGGAGTTAACCCTGACAGAAAATAACAAGGCTTGGTAGGAGGCCTCAAGGTGGCAGCCCCACCATCTACCTAGGGTACAGTGGGCTAATCCTGTTCATCCAAAACAACCTGATTCAGAGAAGTAAAACAAATATAACCGGCTTGATCTTTGGAAGACAAAAGTGGAAACGAACACGGACTGTGATTTTTCGAACATGGAATGTTAGGGCATTAAATGGAAAAGAGTTAAAATTAGTTAAAGAAATTGAAAAATTCAAAGTAGATATTTTATTACAGAAACAAAGAAAAAAGGACAAGGAATAGAAAATGTAGGACTGAATCATATTTTAATCTTCTCAGGAGTAGATGCCAAAGATAG